>CM035792.1:24489499-24866999 GCA_020466265.1 Siphamia tubifer | reverse complement strand
GGGCCAGCTATATAATTGTGTGTATATATATAAACTAGAATTGAAAACTAGAATTGTCAAGGTTTGTAATACTTATATGTTACTTATGAGTGACAAAAACTCACAGAGTTACAGATGTGTTTTGGAAAGGTGTCAAATTACTAAATTCCACATTCCCACAATCATTGCTCATTCAATTCTGATATTTCTTTCCCCCCCAGTCAAAAGTCTAGATTCACCTTCTCATTTAAACGAGATAAGATGGACCATAGATGGTCAACAAGTAGGAACTGACAATACCAAGAATGTGCAAAGCAGTGATAAAAGCAAAATGTGGCTGTTTTGAAGAAACTATAATATAATACATCTGTTGAGTTATGTCACATTTTTAACTCAATAATTCCATATGTGCTCATTCACAGTTTTGATGAGAATCTATGATGTAAATAATCTTGAAAATAAAAAAAACAACAACAGGTGAGTCCAAAGTATTAACTCATAGTGTATATCAATACAGTCACAAGAGTCATCACAAGTGTCACATGCATGTATTTTGGAGATTGGGCATATGCTTATGGATTAATAGCAGTTTCTTTCAGAGGTAATTTCTTGGTTAATTTAACATGGACACCCATGTCTCTTCCATAAGGAGTAGTAACTTAGTTGGTTTACAACGCTGTAGTTCTTTAGAGTACATAATGCATTAGACTTCAATGTGGTAAACAGGTGGCCAAACACTTTTAGAAAACACAGTCAGGTTAAATATAGTACTGTGTATAGTGCTACATAATTGACTTATTTTATTTTTTTATAAGTAATCTCATCCTAGAACCTGTGTTTTATGCTTATTTTAAACCTTCTAAATGCATCTGTAGCCATGCTTATTTCTCGATTTCACAATCTTAATTCAACATGTCTTGTGAGGTGAAATGATCTTGCTGCATGGACAGACAATTTCACTTTCTTTTGTCATATCCCTACACTCTGTTACCTTTCCCCTCATTCTTTTCACCTGGTTCTTACACACCTGTCCTTATCACTTCACCCTATTTAAATTCTGTTCCTTCCTGCCCTCCTTGTCTGTTCCCATACCCTGCTTCAACTGCAACCCCAGCTCCCAGTCTACTGAACTAGCTGGGTCTTAGCTCCTGTGAATATTTGAACTTTTGAGTGAGTTTTGGAACAGTCTTGTTGTTACCTTTGGTTCCCTGTGTTTCTTCCCATCAGAGCTCATAATAAAGAGTCTTTGTCGTGAACCTATTATGTCTACATTTGGGTCCTATACACTACACCCCATAACAACTTTGAGTATTTTTTTCCTCAGATTTAGTATATTTCTCTTGTTTTAAAATATCCTTTTTTTTGCAGTGGGCAGATGTTGCCCTTTGTTTGCATTTCAAGTATATTATTAAAAACTACACTATATCAGGCTGCACTGTATAACTTGCTCGCTACTGGCAAAAATATTCTGGGCTAATAATTCACAAATGTCCTAAGAATACTGTAGTGACTGATAATACGTGGTCTAAAGTCTATGCGTGCGAGGACAGAGTAAACATTATATCACTTCTGTGTGTGCAGACCTTACAGTGACAAACACAGTAGGAGGTCACTGTGGTGATGGAACATATGATAATTGATACAGATAATGACTTTTTTCATGCTACAGCCACTGACATCAAAAAACTGTTAAAAAAAAAGGGCTTTTTTTAGAATATCATCAGTGGATCAATAACAAATAACCAATATGTTTAGCTCATTTGATAATAGAGAGCAGATATATGAGTTGAGATGTTGACCAATCTGAAAAAAATGAAACTGCACATGTAGAATTGTGGAATAATTTCATCATAATGACAAAGTAAAATCATGAGGATTTCTAATATCGCATCAATTATAGTGTATTATATAATCAACAGATTCTGATAACCTGGAGTAAAACAGAAAATGAATTACATGTCTGTGATTTTCAGGCACTGCATTAAAACCAGGTATGATTTGAAATGCATGTATCTGTCATGTTTAAACCCTCCTTTTCTGTCTAAAAACACCTGTGATTAACCAAAGTGTCAGTCACAAGGTACATTTTCCACATCCTAAAAACTATTTAGATCTGCAGCTGTAATATCATGGTACCAAGTAAACACTGAGGCAATGCCAGAAATCAGAGTTTGGTTCCAGTCACAATGTTTCATTTTAGTATGTTATTTTTTTTGTTAGGTAATTCACCTTAATATGAGATATTATGTCCAAACAGTTTGAACCCATAAAAACCCAAAAGTGTTTACTGATCTAAAATGTTTGGTATCTTCTGATCCACTAATCCTATCAATGCATGCAAATAATTGGTGGAAAATACAGTTTTGACCATTTGGATGTCCAGAGGGTCTATAGTTACCATGGAAACATTATCATCTTCTACAATATTGATTCACAGTTAAAACCATGGAGTTGGATTCCAGTAAATGGCAGCAAATTAACAATTTTTTTTATGTTGGGTTATTGATATATTTGCTGAAAAAGTCACTTTTTCTCCAGTTTTCTCTGTTTCTGATGTAATAAGTCCCAACTTTAATCTGAGCTTTTCTGAACATCTATATCATCAGTAAATTAAACATAGAAAAATATCTGATTTACACTGAAAAAATGCAAATGCAAGGACAATAATATTACAATAAATGGTGATAAATCACATCAGAAAGGAAGTGAGACGAAAGCAGCACTGATTTTTTATGGGTTAAGTTTAATGATGATGTTTGACCCTTATTGTGCCATGTATAGTTTATCATTCATAAAGAGGTTAGAGGTGAATTAAACAAAAACAAAAAAGAAGGAAAGAAACTTAATCCAGGATTCTTTCAATTTTGGATTTTGAATGTGCTTGTTTTTATTTGCAGGTCACAACACATTTCAGAATGCCTTTTCTCACTACAGACACTAGGTGGCAGTAAGTGCAAACAGAAAATTCCCAGAACCAGGGTCACTTTGGGTTAAAGAGAACCCTTCTATTACTAGTACCACTATACAAGTACAGTACGTACTTCTGCACCATGGATGAAATTGTTAGAGAAGATAATTTCACTCCAACATGAATCTAATGTAAACTGGTTGCAGGTAGTAATTGTGGCCATAAAATCATAAAAAAAAGAAAAGATGATTTTTGTTATTTTGAAGCAAACTGAAATATTTAGTAGAATAATTTACATCTGTCATATTTAGACAAACTGACATACTGTAGAAGTAAATCTTCTTAATAATTAATATAAATGAATGCTTTGTCCAGTCATCTAAATAAAAGCATTGAAATACCAGTACATGAAAGATTATTTTACTATGAGATGTCAATCATGTCTGAACCATTATCTATTCAGTAAAAACACTTTTAATTCCTTGAGTGGCACATACAGAAAAAACTCATTCTGTTACATCATGCATGTCATAGAGCTTCATTTCTTCACTACTGCCTGTTTCCATATGTATTAGATCATGTGCCTCAGGTTGTGATTGGCCAGAACTCTACATCCAGACAGGCTTAAATCATCTATTTGGTCGGTGAGATATGGAACTTAATCCTAATCTTCTCTCAACCGTCAGGGGATTAAATTTGCTGTCCAGTCATCTTTAAGAAGGGAGTCCCAATAGTTAGTCTTGGATTGAGGAAAAAGTAAAGGAAAAAGTGTTTGCAGGTAATCTCTCTTCACTGGAACCTACAGCACCAAAGTCCAATGGCTGCATTAGTCAGCTGTAACAGAGATTCAGGCTGCCAGTTAAGCCAAGGAAGTAATTACCGTGGTCAGGAAACTGAGATCTGAACTTTCTTTCATCTGACTGTTAAGGCCGGGTATCATCTACTCACTACGCCTCTCCCACTATTCAAGTTCAATTTGATGTTTTTACACCCTCTCTTTTTTCTCCTACATCAGGCCAACACATTCACTGTATCTCATTATTCTTCAGAAAACTTAAATGACAGCCATAGTTTGACCTCAGCTTTGTTGGAGCTTTTCCCTCTGTCATCACCAAGGCTTCAGATCCCTGCATATCTCCCACTGACTTTCGTTGGCAAAACATCCAAAGCAAATGGGCTCAAAACCATGTTGTGATGCTTTTGATCATATCACACAAGCTCTGTCATAGGATATAGCCACTAGGCTGTGAGGAAACTGCAAATGTGGACACTTGAAGGACTTTCTATTGAGTTAAAGGAATAGTCTTCATGAACTGCTGCTTTCAAGGTCAAGCGAATACACGGGAGAAAATACATTTGTGCTTTATCTCCTGTTGTCCTGATTAGAAATACTCAAGGCTTTAGAAACATTTTTGATCAACCTAAAAAGCTTTGGTTTGTGTCTGGGTGCCATATGATTGCAGAAAGCTTTGACCTCAGGCTGTACATCTGTTACATGCAGACAGCATTTTGTACAACATGCAACAAGACAATTATCTGTAGAAAAAGAACTGCACAGTCTTTATAACTGTTATTGTCTCAATAATTACAACATGTATAGATGACAGAATATTCACATTTATGTACTGTCATTATCTACACATAATGACTTTTTTTCTCATATGTACTTATCATTTATAGATATATATATATATATAGTGGGCTGCTTGTGGGTATTTGGTATTATGCACTATTATCTTCTATGTTATGTCCTGAAGTTTTGCATTTGTGTGAATTAGGGGTTAATAAAGATCAAATAAAAACCCCACTGTACTCCAAAACCATATGTCGAATACCTGCTGATCCACTAATCCTATCCATACATGTAAACCTATGTAAATATATGTAAAATGCAGTTTGCCATCAGATATGACCCATTTGGATATTCTCTATAGTTACCATGGAAACACTAACATCTTTTACAACATCCAGTAAACCCATTGGAGTTGGATGAATGACAGCGGATGGAAATAGTTAATGAGAGGCTGAGTAAGAATGTCATTTTTTCTTAAATTTTCAGTGTTTTCCTTTACATTTACTGAGCTTTAATATACACCTGCATGATCAGTGAGTTCAATGTTGGAAAATATGTGATATACAGGAAAAACACAAACTACAGAGGATAATATTACAAGAAATCGTGACAAATCACTTACTGTAAGAATGGTTAAATAAAGAGAAAGATTTATTTGGGCAGTGACACAAAAGTAGTACTGGGTCTTTGTTGGTTATCCAGTAACTGAAGGGTTGGTGGTTCAAATCCTTTCTCTGTCCAAGTCAGTCTGTTGTGTCCTTGGGCAAGACACTTCACCCTCCTCGCCTCCAGTGCCACTCACACTGATGTATGAATGTTTGGTGGTGGTCAGAGGGGCCGTAGGCGCAAAATGGCTGCCACGCTTCTGTCAATCTGCCCCAGGGCAACTGTGGCTATGTATGTAGTTTACCACCACCAGAGGGTGCATGTGAGAGCAAATGAATAATGGGTCACTTATGTAAAGTGCTTTGAGTGGCCAAAAAAGTGGTATATAAATCTAATCCATCATCATTATTATTATTTATCAGATTTTTTACTGTTTGTTTATTTTTGTGTTCCTTCATATGTACTATGAGTGAAAGCTGTTCATCAAATAATACTAGTACGTGTTCTGTTCATCTATGTTCATCAGTAATTTTAGATGTAGTAATTGTATCTTTGAACTTACTAAAATTAAAGCGTTCTCTTTTCGACTCAGTAGACTGGGAGTGAAACTGTATTTACAACAGAATTCAGAAGAAAAATATACATATAGCATGAAGTCAAAAAATAGGGAATGTGAAAAAAATATATAAATATATTTGCAATAAATACAAAATACCTGTAAGCATTTAAGCGCTCCCATTTATGACTCTCTTCCAATCCCCACAGCATGTGTTTGAAGTGCTGCTTCTTTGAGTTACATGCTTGATCTCACCACTATGTTTGTCTCCAGATTATTCAAAGTTCAAACAGATTTCTGCTCAGCTGCTGACGTTCTTTCAGGAGTAGGGTTTTCATAATACTCCTTCCCTGTTTCATGATCGTCTGGTTGTCTTTTGGGAAACATTTTACTCAGTGAAAACGTGGGTTGATGTGTTTGATGATGAAAAAAAGCATGTTTTAGCAACGCCCGACTATTGGAAAAGTGGAAACAAGATCAGAGACATTCCACACACGACACCATATGTGGGACGATAGAAATTATAAAAGACAAATCTTCCTTGTGATGCTTAACTTTTAATTCACTTGCAGACATAGCTCTCAACCATTCACTTGAGGTAACATAATATTTAAGTTTTAATGGAAGTTTTATGAAAATGCACAGAATCCAAGTGATGAAAATACACAAGCAAATGCCTTTAAGTGTTTTTAGAAGTAAGATGCAAAGTACTGATTAAGCAAACGTTAAAGTGTTCACAAAGTGATTAGGTTGAATGTATTATTTTTTTACTCTACATTTAATAATAGGGTTATCGTTTCGTCTCTGTTTTCAGGATATTTCAGTTAAATCAGGAGTCATCCATGGTCCCACGGAGCCGAACAAGTGCACATGAAGGTCTGTTCACTTTTAACAGCTGTTGTATGTTCAAGGTTATTTTATGAATATAAAGACATTGCCTAGACGTTACAGTCTTTACACACAGTATTTTTGTTACTTCATTAAAGATCATTATTTATGCTGTGAACTCTTTCCAATTAAAACATCCAACATAAGATCAATGATGGTATTAGAAGTATTCAGATCCTGTGAAAATTATACATTATATGAAACAAGATTTACAGTCAGACTAGCTGCTCTTCATCTAAATACATATACTTCTTTCTTAACCTCTTGTTATGACCTTAGGGCATAATTAGTTTCTGTTCAGTATATTTACGTCCACCAAGGACGTTATGTTTTACCGGTGTTGGTTTGTTTGTTAGTTTGTGTGCAACATAACTCGAAAACTTACTATATGGATGGATTTTATGAAATTTTCAGGGTATGGTGGTAATGGGGAGATCAATGAATGATTAGATTGTAGTGGTAATCTGGATTTTGGTGGCAATAACTTTTCCAAGTTATCACCACTTATTGCAGTGTTTTGATTTGTGTAATTCAACTGAAGGACCAAATAATTTTTTACAGTAAAATGTCTCATTAAATGAATGTAAAAACAAACATCTACTGTGCTACAAAGCCTCTGAACATTCAAATGGGTCATAACTGATGAGCAAGAAAAGATGAGAAGCTGCATCATACCAAAATTATTTCCATTGATTAATAGGATTAATGGTTGAAAATGTATTAAACATTTTAGATCAGATTATCACTTTTTATTCAATCCTTCCAGGGTTAAAACATGGAAAACTGTTACACTCTTTCATTCTTTTTTTTCCAACACAGTATAATTCAATATTGACACAAAATGTGTGAACTAGCGAACTTCACATTTTTACAATTCTTCTCCACATTCTCTGTAGGACTGTGTGAGAACAGATTAAACACAAGAATAGTTATTGACACGGGCCCATAATCACATAAATGTTCTTGTCGTCAATATGCTCACGTGCAGGGGCAACTCACAAAATGGTGTCAAATGGTAATGGCAATCCATAACTGATTGATTAGATTTAATGGGGTTTAAAGGGATTGAGGCTATAAGTTAAAAGCATCAAACAGAAATGAAGCTGATTGTAAATTGAATGAATGTCACTAATAGAGGTCAGGTCCAAATGATGTGTGCAGTAATGTTTCTAATATTGTCATCTGTTCATCCATAAATGAACACATAGAACACATACACTCAAAATGTACTCTGCAACAAACAGATGCATGCTTTTTTCTGAAAATAATCATAACAAGTGGTGTCAGGCACAACAAAGCCCACCCCTCATACTTTACTGTATGTCACTTTGACATTGATCCAGCTGATGGTGTCACGACCTTTCCCCCAGATCCTCACAAATTTTGCCCATTGTAAGTAAAGGGGAGAAAAAAAAGAATTTCAAAATGTTTTAACTTTGATCTACTTTTTTACAAAATGTAACCACATCTATGCTGGATCATTGGCAATTTATAATCCGAATATGATATGAATTCAACCAGTTTTTTTGATACTACAGACATATGAAATTTCACCAGTTCTAAGTAAATGTAACGTTATAAGTAAAATTATTTTAACCTACTTTTCCCAAAATGTAATTACATCTATTATGGGTCACTGACAATGTTTAAACCCTATTTGGTATGAATTAAACTAGTAGTTTTGTTGCTAGAGTGTTAACAAACAGGTCAAACCAAAAACAATACCCTTTCTACCCCCCTCTCCTTTGGGGGGTAGAGTAGGATTTTAGTTCTCACACCATTTTAGTTTGACTATATTTAGACTGGAAATGGCAGGAGCACTCTCCCTGATTGACCAAATCCTCTATGGCTTTTGGTGTTCACTGACATGTGGATCAATATTGATTTGCCTCATCTGGCTTTAAAAGACTCTTAGTTATTCAGAACATAACTCAGATCATTAGAACAATGGATATGTTTATTTACACCTTTCCACCTTCATTTGTTTTGTCCGTCAGTGATAAAGGAGCTGTTTATACAAATGGACTGAGAAACAATACGTGAAAACAGCTGATTGTGTCCTGACTGCTGCAGTGTTTTGACAGTTCACTGGCTGATGGACACTGCTGATGAATACATATTTATTTGTTCCTAAGGCTAGTTGCACTTGACAAAGAGGATGTGTGTTTGGAAGTGAACACGAAAATGTGCACAAAAGTCAAAACCTTCACTGTTCAGGTCAGATAAAGGTTAAGATCACAACATGTCAACCTTTAACAGCAATTAAGACAGAGTTTTGTTTCATTTGAAATCAATCACTTTGTGAAGTCAGTAGTTGTTTTTCCATTGACTCTCAAATCTAACTAATGTAATTATACAAAGTTTATTAAAGGTTTTTTCACTGGCAAGAGGTGTAGCACAAATGGTATATTTTTCAAAACTGCAATGGAAAGACCTTTTTCTGCAACAACAGTCATGTTCATTTTTTTTAACAGACATTACAACAAGTGAAGAAGAGTTTTAAAAGAAACATGGGGTGGTATGTGTGGACACACCAGGAAACCCAATCTTTTTTTTCAGTATGGGATATAATAAGTAATATATAATTTTAATGAATATATCTGTAAAATAACATATTTATGTTTGTCACCATGTGTATAGAATGACCTTTCATGTCATCACATAATAATAAACTTTAATTTTTACATTTCTTAATTCAATTGCATACTTCTACTCCAATACATTTACAATGTACAGTGTTGTTACTTGTTATAAAATTAATTAATTAATTAAAAGATGGTGTTTACTGGTTACTGCAATAAAGTCAGGAAACTGGTTTGTGACTGGGCATGAATGTAAGTACAAGTGAAAGTTCACACTCAGCCTGTGGATGATATGTTGCAGTGTAATATTCAAAAATGTGATGCCTTTGGTTGTACTTTTGCTTTCACTATTCCAATACATTTAAGCATAAATTACTTAATATATTTAAGTACAATAAATATTAGATATTTAACCTCCTAAAACCTGAACTCTTGCATGGCATGCATTTTTAAATTCTCAGCTATTGACCTGGTGAGTTTAAAAACAAAGAATTATGAGGAGTGCCGATCTGAAACATATACTATATATATATATATATATATATATATATATATATATATATATATATATGTCCTTGAGAAGAGACACCAGGCCCTTGTAGAACAAAATGTGGTATTGTGATCTAGAAAACAGAAAATGTAAAGTCCACATATGTGGAACCCAGGTCCTCGGAGGTTAAAGACTTTAACTTCAGAACTATTTATATAAGATGATTAATGCCCCTCTTATCTCAAAGATAATCTGGTAATGTATCAACCCAACAGAACCCTTTGGTTTCAGAATGTAGGTTTACTGGTAGTTTCCAGGGTCTGTAAAAGTCCAGTAGGAGCTGGAGCCTTTAGTTACTAAACTCCTGCCTGATGGAATCAGCTTCCAGCTTATATTAAAGAGGCCGATACACTCTCTACATTTAAGCTTAAGTTGAAAACTTTGCTGTTTGAGAAAGACTACGGTCAGGTTACTTTAACACAGACAGTTTAGTAAAAGACAGTCTGAACCCACAATTTGGGCAGGGGGGGCGCAACTTTCTCAGTAGTAGCTGCCTAAGGAACCATAGACGACAGGATCTCCAGTGACTCACCTGTGTCCTGTCTTGACCTGTGACCCTAGACCTCCTCCCCCATCCTCACCCATCTGATGGATCGACCTGCTCCCCCTCCCTCACCTGTCTGGATGACCCCACCCACCTGCCTCATCTGACTAGATGGACCTCCTCCTGTACCCCCGCCCTTCTGTGTCCTCACACACTGGATCTACATCTGCAGATGGACATTCATCTATAGCCTGTCCATCCATGGGAGTCCATCTTTCCTTCACTGTGGTTCTCCTCAGGTTTCTCCTTTCTCCTTTCCCATTAGAAAGATCTACTTCAAAACACTGTCTGCACATTATGATTCTAGTGGAATATTTACAAATCCGTTGTATAAATGTACGTCACAAACCACCATATATGTGTAATAACACACTATCATATATATTAAAAACATGAGCTAACCAGCACTGAACTAATTTGTTTTCTGATTCATCTTATTTTTAAAGTATGTAAGATTTATAACATTTATTGTCTGAAACAGATACTTTCTAAAAAAATTTGTAGCGCAATGTGATGTGTTTCTTTCATTGTTTTTTTTTTTTTCAAACCAACTCTGTAAAGCCCTATGAGACAACCTTGTTGTGATTTGGGGCTCTACAAATAAAATTTTACTATTTCAGTTGGTGACTTGCACTTCTGCTGAAGTAATGTTTTGGTAGGGCCCTCTACTTATACCCAAGTGTGACTTTTGCAGTACTTTATCCAAAATGGCTCAGTGCCTCTGCAGCTGGGTTGACTGGTGTGACAGAAAATGAAAATATTCCACAGAACAAGTGATAAAATAAAATAGGAACAGTGCAACAGCCACTGGGCACAGCCAGTCACCATTAATTGATTCCCAGTGGTTATTTCAATGGCGAGGTCCTTATCTTTTTTAGACAAACACCATTAGACCAAACACAACGGCACCAGTGAGTGACCATAAGTCCCTGAAGTACTCACACAGCCACTCTGCATTTTTAAGGGGAAACAGCAGCAGAATTACTTCATTCCTTAATTCTTCTAATGTACCTTGTAGTCTATAATGGGCTCTCAGGTCATCAGAAGAGGGAAAGTAGCCCAAGGCTGTTTTTAATAGAAACAATGTTTTGTAGAATGCCTTTGCATTTGAAACGGTGCTGGAAGAACAATATTAATTGGGGTTTGGTGTTGGGTGTGTGTGTGTGTGTGTGTAGCTCAGAGACATTATTCAAACAGCTTCAGATGTTTCACAGTTTTCCATACTATATGAGTTAAACATATACTGCATGTTCTCAGAGGAACCAAAACATATGACCAGAAGATAAAAATGTCACAACTTTAAAAGTGTGAAAACCTCTTCACCTCTCACCTCTCTCCCTGTGTGGCTTGCCTTACTTTGGTAATAAACACACTGGTGTATGTTTCCACAAATGCCACACTTGAAGGCGCCTCATTGGGTTGGCAGCAGTGAAGTAGGGTGGCCAGGTTTCAAAGAGTGGGAGGTTAAAGGTCAAGACAACTGTGACTGATGCTGGGCTGAGAAACAGTATGTGGGTGCTGGGTTACTTGACGTTGTAAGCAAATGAAATACCACATCAGAAAAAGAAGGAGAATAATGTGTGGTGTATTGGTAATGACATTTAGTGCACATGACTTTTAGTTTCATGTGTATGTGTGTTTGTGTGTGTGTTAGCTACTGTGCTTGTGAGTGCATGCACGGGCTTTATAGATACAAACTGTGCTGTGTACATATGGAGGAAGCGAAGTGCTGCTGGGTCACCCAGTGTGACAGAGAAACTATCCGCGGCCTCTGCCTTTGATGTTTGTCCAAAAACACAGCATGGGCTCCTTCTGTGAGCTGCTGGTTTGCTAGTTTTATGATGGCAAACAACATTACTCTGCTGCAATCTCATTTCCAATAATATTCAAATTGACACTTATGAGGAATTTCTGCTCTTTTTGATTAAGTTTTTTCTGCAAAAATGTACTTGTACTGAAGGAGGATGTTTATTGAACACTAATCATTTACAAAATTGGCCTAAATGTGCAAAAGCTTCCTAGTGTCTTTTTTTTCCTCAGTGAGTGTTAAAAAAAATAATTATATTCCCCCTTGACACGCTAAAGCAGTGGTTACCAAACTGTCGACGGTTTTCCTGGTCAATCATAATGAGGGAAAGAAATCGTATGATTGTAAAGAAATACTTTAAATAAAGTACAATATGTGTTCTTGTTTGTGTCTGTCTTCCGATAAGCCCACTAGATCGACAGTGTTCCCCCTCTGTGTCACAGGGTTCTTTTCAATCCAAATGTTTTGCAGAATTTGGGATTTTACAGTAACTTCATTCACTGAGCACTTTACATACGGAGCTGACTGAATAAGGCTACGTCCACATGACTTCCATACGGGTTTAGTTTTGAAACTGTGTCAACAAGATATTGTGCAAAAATGTTACTGTTTTAGTAAAAATCCACATCAGCATGGGGGCGAAACACTTGCTGAAAACGATGCAATTCACATACCACACCACTGTGCGCACTGTAAGACAGTCGCAACAAATACAAGAGAACAATAGAAGAAGTTAGTGCGTATGATCCCACATCCTTTTTTTACTGGTGCAACACACACACCAGGCACAAACAACAATAATAACACTGCTAACACCCTAACCCATTCACCACTGCTACTCTGTTGTTCGCAATTGTTGCTGTCTTGTGATGAGAATGAATGCTATGGGTTCAAGGCTGCTGTTTTTTCCGGTCATGTGGTCATAACGTGGGTGTGAACAGACACGGATACTCATCAAGATGGGTGTGAAAATGCCATACCCAGAGCTTCCTACTCTGGGACCCATTTTCCAAAGAAATAGTTTTGGGGTATCCCAAGGACCGATCCCATTTTGACAAACGGCCAATCTGTTAAGACAGTACATGGGTTTCATGCGAGCTCCTTTCTGTGCAGATGAGGTCTAAGATACACCATCTCTACCTTTGACTTTTGTCTTCTAGTCGTGCTTCCGGTCATATGATTCTGTGACCATCTAAAAGAAGAACTGTCTCCCTGAAGACTAACAGATTGTTTTTGGAAATGATGACAGCGAGTTGTCACTTGGGTAGAGTGAGTCCTTTCCAGAGGACGCTTGAGCCCATGTGCCAGCAGTTTGGGCAGGACGTTAGTGTAGAGCAGAGACGTAAGCCACAAGGGAGTTCAAGGTAATACACTGTCACTTTGTATTCAGAGGTTTTACAAAAACAGGTCCTTTTCAGTACTGAACTACACACCCACATGAAGCAGCTGCAGTCCCAATACACAGTGCATCACTTTTCACAAACCTCTACTATTTGTATGCATTGATATTTATATAGACAAGTCTACCAATTACTAATGTCAGTATCATGGTAACATCATTCCTTACCATTGGCTGGTGTAAAACAATGCATTATAAATTCTAAGATAGATCTAATTCTAAGATCCCCTGCATCTACTTTATCACCTCTTTCTAAATTACCAGTTATACATTTAACTTGCCCTGTGGGATGCAGGTTTTCTTGGGATTTAAGATTTTTATTTTTATTTTAGTTTCTAATTCTCTTTCCAAGAGAAACATAAATTGCAAAAGAGGCAAACACTATATAATGGATATAATTATTCATACATATTATATTCCTCCCACTTTGTACAACAAAAATGGCAGTTTTTTTTTGTATTTTCCTTCTTACACAAGTATAAAGAATTCAGTTCATTTAATAAACACCTTCACATTTAATCTCATCCTGACTATGAATTAATAATATTGACAATGTTGGGATTGACCATGGCATCTCACAGCTTCGTTGGCAGTGATAATGGACATAGTCTGTGAAGTTTCCAGCTCGAACATGTTATGTCAACATTATTGTGCATGTTAAAATGATCTATGAAAAATGTCACTGATTTCATTATTTGGGTACTTCTGTGAAACTGTCCCAAAAACACGACATTGGGCTAAAATTCAAAGCAGATATAGACTAGCGTTATGTAACAAGTTTAGAAGCACTTAAAATAGCTACATATTTTCATAGATGAAAAAATATATTTTTATTCTCTCACCAGTGCATTTTTGTTATTGAATGCATTATGCAAGGCATTAAAATGACTGCTGTTGTAAAAATCATTTGTGATTTTATATATATATATATATATATATAAAACTGGAACATTAACAGCATTTTATGAAAACTGATCTCCAAGTGGGTGAACAGTGACATGAAAATAAAATATGAACAAAAAAAAACAGCAAGTTAAAAGAAATAAAAAGGGCCGCCCTCACTTTCCCTGGTCTCTTTATGAGTTTAATGTAACATAATTAAATAAAACAATAGACCTAAAAACTCTCTATCAGGTTTGGAAAAATTTTAATTATTTTGAATTGAGAATAAAATCAAAAACCACAACAAACATCTTAACATTTTTAGGACTGTTAATGAACCTGGACCCAAACCCACAACACACAGGCTCAGTGGAAAAGTGAAAAAAAAAAAAACGAAACATATGTGACAAAGTCCCACTGGTCAAAGATTAACTGGGTCTGGTGTGTCTTTGCTTTACACTGGACCAGTATAAAGGGAAGAAAAAACAATAAAGTGTTCTCTTCATTTTAGATTGGACAGCCCATCTTCAAAAAGGTCAAAGCACCAATAAGTATGACTGAGGTGAACCCCCAAGCATGAAAAGGAAGTTGTTTTTAAATATGTTTTCCTTTCTTTTTAACATAATGCATTTTCTTTTTTTCTTTTTCATTTTAGCTGTCAAAAAGGATTTGTATCTCCCAGTGTTTTATTTTCCATGGAAACCAGGTTCAAATGGCTCTTTGGGGGTTAAAGGTTACTGATCCTTGTCTTAGGGGAAATTTGTCTTTTCTATTGGATCTAAAAACTGGGAAAACACATGGCATCAAAACGGACCCAGTTTCATAGAAGCACCCATTTATAAACACAGTTGATACGAGACATATTGAAAATCACAGTTAAAGCTTCACCCAAACCAAAGCACAATAACCTTTACTTATCAGGACAGTTCTTACCTTTGTCCTTTCAGCTTGTCTTACTTGCGTCCAACTCTTTGTCTGTTTATCTCTATCTGTCTAACTTCGTGCCTCCCTGTCAGACCTTCTGTCTGTCACAACTTCCTGGCATTTTCACCCCTATCTGATTCCATCACAGTGAGAGCCAAAGCTTTTAAACCCATTAAATCCATCCCAATTCAATTTCAGGTTGGCCAAACTGCCTTGTGGGCTGCTGCCAACCAGGCCTCTGTCAAACACAGGGCCTCAGATAATCAGAGTCCCCTCCAGGTTCTCTAATCTGGCGATGCTTCCTGGGCAGACGGTGCTGCAGATGCTTGGATATTCTGTTCAGCTCCACTGTGACATGAAAACACCCCCTCAGGCCTCTGCAGCTGGGCAAAGTTTTATCCTGTTTATATGAAACTGCCATCAGGAACATTTATGGAGCAGTAGACTGAGACATCTAATCATCATGAGAATTAAATGGAAGCCCACCAACCCACACCTGCAGCTACACCCCAGTGGATGTCATTTTTTTAGATCAAACCTCAAAAGAAAAGTTTATATTTAGCGCTTCACACAGACAGATAAACTGTGATCTACTGACACTTATCTTTTAATTACATCACATAAAGTACCTGCAAAATATACATTTCCCCATATCATATAATCACTTTTTCTAACTTTATTTTTAACTAAAAAAAAAATGCAATGGTAAAGAAAATATAATTATTGAATTGTAGAAGTGAAGTCAAAGTGTTGGAGCCTTTCACACAAATGAAAACACTTGACATATCATGGAATGGAAAAAAAGAAGACAAAGAGGTTTGGACAAGAGACGGCAAGAATGAGACGACTTTTCTCCCCTAATAAATTCCAGAAACTCCCAAACATTTACTGACTGTTGTTAAAAGAAGAAGGGATCCTACACACTGTTAAACATGGATCAGCCTTTTAAATGCAAAATTACTTTACTGTTTCTTCAAATTGATGTGCCATCTGTTTTCATGTTCATCTGATGTTCTATTGTAAATATAATATAGGTATAATCATTGCATTTTGCTTTTATTTATATTTCACTCTGTGTCCTAACTTTCTAGAATTAGGTTTTTACATTGAAGCTACATTTATGCAGAGATGATTGGAAGAGAAGATACAAAACCAGCGTCTCATCTTAAATTTTTTTTATCCGCATTTACATGAGCATTATCATTAAGGAATCTCTGTCCATATGGGGACAAACAGTGTGTGGAATTAGATTGGACATGCATGCCAGGCTGTTAGATGGTGATGTCTTATCGATGTGCATGTGTAACAGCAATATTTTTTATGTTTTTTTTTTTTTTACCATGAGATGGAAACACAACAGTGGATAGTTTTGAAGATTTCCACTCCGGAATGTGTCTTCAAATGTTTGCATTTTCAACCCATAACAACTCAATTCTCATGTAAACGAAAGGCATATTTTGTCATTTTTAGCTGATTTTGATTTGATTTGATTTGTTTATTTCAAGCAATTCACACAATATACACATACATAAGAAAAGATATAATATTACTATAGATATAATATACTATACTATAATATTACTATTACTATATGTAATACTCCATAAAGGAGTGGGAAGAAGAAACATTTATTTAATACCACCCCCATTCTCATCAATAACTTAAAAAAACCCACTCCTGTCCCTTAACCATAAACCAGAAAAAAACAAATACATAAAATAAACAATCATCCTCGTGTAAACAGCCCCTAAGAACTTACTAAAAAAAAAACAAAAAAAAACAAACACTTGTAATACAACCCATCAAAAGAATCAAAATGGCACAACTTATCTATTACAATTTATATGCTTGGAAATTAAGGCATAAATGTTGACACAACATTTCTCTTTTGACCTCTCTTGGTATTTTTCATTCTTTTGCATCTAACAATGTATAAACCCTAAGGTGAGAATGCACCGTTCTTCTCCCTGAGCAATGCCTGTGAACACAATTTTCATGTTCAGTTGCACAAGCTTAGGTCTACATTTATCTGTGCTTCACCTGATCCTTTCTAGACAGTCAGGGCCACCCTTGCTTCTGTTGGATAGCAGTAGACACATACAGGAGGCGTGAGGATATTTGTCTGTTGTCAACATTGTCAACCCTGTGGGCTAATGAGCCTTCAATCTGCTGCAATCTGGAAATCTAACTGAACTATTTTTCAGATGCTTTGACAGAGGATTGTGTGAATTCCCTCTGGTAATGTGCATGATAAGGAGGAGAAAACACATCGAACCCACATCTACAATAATAAGAGGAGACAGCTTATGTACCTGGCTGACTGAGGAGACATTTTCAGACCAAAGTTTTTTCTACTAAAACATCTTTGACAAGCCTTGAAGCAAATGAGAGCAGATAACTTGTCCAGTGAATTTACTGCTACTGGGCATGCTATTTCTGAAAATTCATTTATCACTTATAGTTGACACAGTGGTTAAATCAGGTTAACATTGTGGTTATCTGTAAAAGGTCATTTCTGAAGGGAAATGTACTCTGCTCTACTTGTTTCTGAAAGGACTGCAAGAACCAGACCAACAAACTATTCCTAATCACGTAAAGCAAACAAATTCCAACTCCACTGCAACTTTTTCAGATTGACTTTTCAAGAACCTTCAACCATACGCCTTTTTGTCAGTCTCCTTGGCTTTTCTGCACCCTTCAAAGCAAGGCTGCCATTTTCGTATAGTTGGATTCTGAGTCTTTTCTGTTCAGCAAACTAAAAGCAATTTGAGTGTTGACGCATGTTGTATTTGCTGACAATATTGAGAGTAGTTCTCATTTTTTTTAAAGAAGTAAATCCATAAAATTCCAATAACCGCTGTGTCTATTTGCAAGTTAGAGAGCAGTTATTACCCAAGGTTTTCATCCTAACCTGCCGTTTTAGTGTGGATGTATCAAAATAGATAAAAGAATCCCTGCAGTGTAATAGCTACACCCACCTGCAAGCAGACATCTTCCTGCTCAGGCATTTAGGAGCCACTGTGGGTCCAGGATAATGTATTTGTGGTAGGATCACTGACTGGGAGAATGGAAGGGACTGGGAACTGAAAGACAGCAGTTGGCAGCTACTTACATCAACACTGATCTTCACAAACCCCAGACAGACACATAACATACACAGCCAAATCCTCTGAATGTCCTAACAAAGGAATGTCCTAAAATTTCAAGAGATAAAACACACACACCAATGGAGAGAAGAGAAACTGTCACTTTGGTATTTTCATAATGTATGTTGGTGTATAGTGAAGCTTCCACAGAGTTAAAGCTGGAATTTATAGATGGTTAATTCACATTGTTGATGTTTTTATAATGAATTAAAATTAGTTTACAACCTGCAAACTAATTTCAATTCATTATAAAGACGGCAACGATGTAAGTTAAGAATTTTAAAGGAGCAGCACAGTTTATTTGTTCATTTATATTTCGAATAAATATTTCAGACATGCGATTTTTATTTTACTTTATCATTAGCCTATAACACAAACATAATAAATCAACTAGTTTAATCTAAATTGTCCCCAAAAAATTTATGGGAAAATTAAAGGTGGGGTGGGAGATCTTGGAAAAAAAACGCTCCAGTAATTCAACGCAAGTGATATTTCTTCAGCCCACCCCTCAAAAGTAGGCCTTCAGGATTCACGAATACATGAAGTTCACAACCATTCATGGAACTCACATCGATTAGCCAACAGCCAACACCACTGTGGTTATTTTCATCAATATCTTTCATTTTTTCATTGACAAGATACGATTAGTATGTCCAAATATTATATAATCATAGTGGCATCATTTTACCTATTGAGTAGAAACATGGCCGCTTTACCATCGGTTTTGAGCCCCTTTTCTTTTTTCAGCTAACGGCAGCGCTGGAAAGCCGTAGCGATTACCACCCTTGTCCTGTTCCGTTCTTCGCTCCTCTTCCTCATGGCCGTAATGTTTTCAAACACAGTTTTTACTTTGGTTTTGTTGCTGTTTGTCGTCTTTTCCACCATAGCTGTTTATGTGAACACACAGGGGGGACGGGGGGGACCGGGGGGGACGGGGGGACGGGGGGGGACGTATCAACAATCAATTGTTGTAAAGATGATCAGTACACCGATTGGTCAGAGTTTTCCTCTGGTTCCAACCTCTAGACTGGACAATTTTTTATTTTATTTTTTGCAGACATTCCATTTCTGGGATGGTGAAGAGGTTTTTAAACAATATGGTAAAAAATGCTCCAAAAAAAGATCCCCCACCTTAAAGTGAGAAACTGGAAAAGGAGTTTGTTTCACTGGATAAGCTTGCCTTAAACTTATTCAACTTAGCCCTTTCTAAAAAAAAAATATATATATATATATATATATATATATATATATATATATATATATATATATATATATATATATATATATATATATATATATATATATATAAATTGCGTAATTACTGTATTTCATCCTGTCCCAACTGTACCAAGGCTCATCAATTATTACATTCCCCCAGGTTGACTTACCCCTCTCCAATTAAGTATTTATAAACCTCTCTAATGAGTAACAATATGTTTTAGGCTAATCTCCATGTAAATGAAGGGAGCTTTGTTAAAGATAATGAAATGTACCCCTTATCTGCATATACTGCTAAAAGTCTGTATCGACCTCTGAGGGTTGTGGATTAGTGAGGGTGGAGGTATGGTTTCACTCTTCTACACTGGGTCAAAAGGATAAAAACACCCTGTTCCATACAGTACAACTGGAGTTTCTATGGTGATGTGTTGTCAGTTTCCAACCACTACAACACTGTATAGGCTTCACTATTAAAACCTTCTCCCTGTTTTGCTATTTCCAGGGTACCTATTCACACTATAACTCTCAGCTATACATAGTAAATGCTGTGTGTCAGGGACAGGGTCTGCAAAAGAAATATGCTTCATTAGCAGAGTTACTATGGTTGAAAACATATAAGACTCCCATAAAGGCAGCCCTCTGCTTGTTAGTCTACACTTTGAAAGCTCAGACTTGAAAAAGGTGTATGGAAGAGACTGCACTTTTGTTCAGTCACTGCTGGTTATTTTTTTTATTTTATTTTTTTCTGTGAGGAGGATATTCATCATAAAAAAAAAAGCTTTGGACATTATTCACTGATTAATCCACACAAATTTGAGAAGAGATGATAAGGACATTTAATTTTGGGTTATGAACACACTTCCTCAATGATACCGTTGGTACATATACTAATAAACAGCCAAGTGAACCCTGGATGACATTATAAAGCAGTGAGATATTTTTATCTAAACAGAGAATTCTTCAAATGTATGATTTATGGCAAACAAGTGGAATGGAAGGAGGGAGGGAGGGGGTGTGGGTGTCTGCTGTTCTGGCCATATTTAGAGAGGGGTATTGTTTTTGAGTTGGTTTGTCTGTCTGTCTGTCTGTCTGTCTGTCTGTCTGTCTGTCTGTCTGTCTGTCTGTCTGTCTGTCTGTCTGTCTGTCTGTCTGTCTGTAAGCAGCTTTACACAAAACTACTGGACCAATTACCATGAAATTTTCAGGAAAGGTGCAAGGTGGTCCAGAATAGATCCTATTACATTTTTTGTGAATGTAGGTCAAAGATCAAGGTGTTTTGGCAATGATAAGAGATGGATTAAATCAGATCAAATGTTTACAAGGGGGGCAGGGTTTGTTTCGCCAGGTATCACTTGTTAATTCATGAGTTTAGTAATTTTTTATGGATAATATATGCAATTTAGTGGCATCTATTGGAGAAACTGGAGATTGCAACTGTTTCAGTACCTCATCACCTGCCTCTCCCTTATGGTGTTGACAAAAGACCCTTTTTAATTCACTGTTTGGTTTGTCAGTTATAGGGTTTTTAGTAGGGCTGTCAAATTATTCATTTGTTAAATTTGAATAATGGCAGGATTGCTTTGGATTAATTGCAATTGATCATGAATAAATAATCATTTTTTTAACCATTTTAACTGCATTTCATTTTGCACGAGCAAACATGTTCAAGAAAGAAGGAAATATAAATGTACTTAGCACATTTGGGTGACACATTAGTAAAAGTGTTAGCAGGTTTCTCAAATAATCTATGCATTGTTGTGCTATTTTAAGCAGGAAAGAAAAGAAAACTGTGTGTGTCTAATATACATGATGTCATTGCTGATCTGGTCGACTGTTCTGTTTTTAGATTTCTTTTTGCTGTTGTTTCTCAAATAGTTTCTCAAATTTGCCACTAAATACGGAAGAAAAATGTACAAAGCATGTAAGAATCCCCCAAAATTCACCAAAAAAGTTACACAAAGTGATTAAAAATTCAAATCCTTTTCAAACAGTCTTCTAAAATACAGAAAATGTGATAAAATATCCAAAACATATGCAAAAATATGAATATATATGTAGTGAACATGTTTATTCAATACCTTCATGATCAATCAATTAAATATGAAAAAATATCTAATTCTCATTAAAAAAAACAAAATATAGAAGATAATATTAGAAAAAAAATGGCAATAAAAATTTCATAAAAGGTCATATAGGGGGGAAATTAACTTAAGAACTCCCACAAAAGTAATACTGGGTCTTTGTGGGTGATTTTCTACTGCACATGTGCATTGTATGCCAGCACTAAGAGAGATGTTCCTGGGATAGTTTCTGCATCTGTCAGTGAATCCTGATATGGCATACAGTACTGTATACCTTGACAGAGATGAAAACTGCTTAAACTGGCAAAGACAGGTAGCAGGAGGATGTGCACCCTTCACACAAAGACCTGTCTGCCACATTCAGTCTTCACTTGTGTATCTTCAGCCTTCAGTGGTTTAGTTAGTAACTTTTTTGTGTCCTGTAAAAGGTAACTATTGTAAGCTTAATAGTTATTATTGATCTTACTCAACATATTTACAGTTTCATAGATTTTGTATAGATTCACATGCTCAGATTAGTCCTTCTCTCTCTGTCTCTCTCTCTATCTCTGTCTGTCTCTCTCTCTCTGTCTCTCTTTGTCTCTGTCTGCCTCTCTCTGTCTCTCTCTGTCTGTCTGTCTGTCTCTCTCTCTGTCTCTCTCTCTCTCTTTCTCTCTCTCTCTCTCTCTCTCCCTCTCTCTGTCTCTCTCTCTCCCTTTCTCTCTCTCTCTCTCTCTCTCTCTTTCTCCCAATCCACCATTTTAGCGCTCTCTGGTGTGCATCACTCCACTAGAGAATTATCAGCGTGTATCTTCAATCCCATACTTAGCATTTCATTTTATAGCCTATATGCTGTAAATAGACACAGATTATTTGCACATTGATGAGCTCTAAACACAGCCCACTCTGTGTTGTACAAAACACAATTAATGTTAATTTGTTACAGAACTGTTGATTGGCAATAAAATTAGGAGGGTGGAGAATAGATGTGGGAGAAATACAGACAGACAAACAGTTGAAGACCTCCTATTAGTTACCCTTCCAGCATGAAGTTGTCTCCATTATCTCTACTGAATGAGCAGCTTGTCACAGAGGAGCTAATTAAGATGGCAACTTGCGCAACAGTACAGTTGTGCTACTATAATACATCTGTCCCATTTGCATTTGAGAGCTTTTGCATGTGGTAATTTATAAGACATATCCTTGTTTTTTCGAAGCACACCCACGTTGGCTCACCTAAAGGCCTGGAAAATAAATCTCTTCTGGTCTTCAGACAAAGAACACAACCATGTATTCCAGGTACCTGCCAACAAAATATTGGCCTTCGTAATTATCTCCTTACTCCACAGATCCCTGCTTTTCTGTACAGAAACAAAACATTTCCACTGTGCTTGCAGAGCATGTGACAACAGCTGCAAACTTTTTTTTTTTTTTTTCCATTCGCCCACTACTTTAATGACTACAGGGAAATAAGGAGGAGGGTTTAGACTGAATGGTCTCAAGTTGCTGTAGAAGTATAATTCACATCACACAGCACATTCTGAACAGGCTGTTTTAATAACTGATGATAATACTTGATTTCAGATAATGAAAGCCGTCCCAATTTTATTATCATTTAAACAAAATATATTAATTCTTTTCTTCTTTTTTTTCAGTATTTTTATGCAAAAGACCACTGGGATTTAAATCAAATTACAGTAGCTCTATTAGAAAAACACACCATCTAGTGTATTCTCATAATTATTAATTATGCATCACTACTCTAGACACTAAACTGTGTATTATTGAAGAAAATGTGATGCAACAAGGTTTTTTTCTTTTGCAACTTTTGCATCGAGTTGTCAACAAGCAAAATACTGCACAATGAAGTATGGAAAAGAAAAGTGCATGAAAAAGAACAAGTACAACCCCCCCCCCCCCCCCCCCCCCCCCCCCATATTGAAGTTTACTTGTCTTCCATCTTCTTGGGTATTGTATTTAATATAATATACATAGTCTTCTAACCATTTTAATCTCCCATTTAGAATGGTTATACACTAGGACAACTGTTTTATTCTCTTTTGACAAGTATAAATTAGAAAATATAATTTATTGTGTTTTAAAGTATTTGTTCATGTTTGTGTCAGAACAGCTTCAGTGCCTTTCAGCATCAACTTTACAATATACAGTCATGGAGGAAATTATTAGACCACCCTTGTTTTGTTCAATTTTTGTTCATTTTAATACCTGGTGCAAATAAAGGGAGATTTGTTTGGACAAAAAAACTCACAAGAGTTTAATTTCAGAGCTGATATCTACTAATTGTCCATGGCTTTCTTGGTGATAACATGAATCACTAAATATGTCGAAAACAGCACTTTTAAGCATTCCATGTTTTCTTTTTTGTCCGTTTTAGTCACATGATACACCCAGGAGTTAGTACTTCGCCCCCCAGTCAGCCCCGGGGCGAACGGCAACCATGAGCCACGGTAGCAGTGTGTAACAATAAAGGGCCCTCCACCCCCAGCCCCAAGGATTAGAGGTGGGTCTAGGACACGACCATGGCCAATGGAAGAGTGCATTTAAATTTGTTTTCTTTTTCTGTGGTAAAACATAAACTACTTACATACACTACATGTACATTTCCTTGTAGATTCCTTGATATACTTAAGTACAGACTTTAAAATGAGTAGGATTTCAGTTGGTCACTTGATCTTCTACCAATAGGATTTTTGCTAGAGTACCTGTACTTCTTCTTCTATTTTTCTAGTATTTTTTACAACACTGATCCTACGAAATGCACCTGAAAGGGATGACCATTCCATTTAAATCGCACATAGGTGGGAATGTCAAAGGGTGTAGTCGTTAATTTATGTACATGTCAACAGTGATGGACTGGTTTTCTTATGACTGTTGGTACCCCTAGAATCCTCACAAGTAATGATGGTACTTGGACTCTTTTCAGAGCTGGTGTTCTATGAGTCAGAGCTCCTCCATCAAAGTCAGCTTCCCATTGTTGACAATTCTGTAACTCAATGGTGGAGACTATTGACAACTTAATTCACACAAGTGTGGGTAGTTACACGACTTGTTAACATAGATTTAGTCAGTAAAATAGAAGGCTGCCATTAATGGCATTCATTTAACTAACTTGAACAATAATCGAAATGCTATTAAAACTCAGGTGACCCACGTTCTTAATATCTATATCACAAAATGTGAACTTCTTTACGCTATTATCTAACTATATTGTCAATATTTTATTCACTTCTAGCAACAACAACATTGGAATCAAATCCACTTGTGCTTGGGTTATGGGGTAGCTCATATCGATGGGATAACCCTTGGGGGCGTGGTCATTGTGTGCATTGCTCAGTAGTGCAAGGGAGCTCAATTTGACAGGGAACACAGGGTGGCTTGATGAGACATTGACTCTTCTATGGGACATCTGCTTCATGACAAGACTCTTTTTCCACTCCCAAATGCCTCTTAATTTAGTGTCATTTGTAGACTCATATAGTAGCCTAATTTGGCCAATAAGAATACTGGGTGTATTGATACCCTTTTATATTCAGTCTTTGTTTGGGTGTTTAGAAGCATTATAATTGCATGTTTATGTCCATTCATTGTCACAAAAACATTCTTACTTTTGTTAAATATTTTAATCAATCGTCTTTGCAAAAAGAAAAAGGAATGAACAAAACAAAGCCACTGAAGTGTGTGTGTGTGAGATTCAAGGCTTTGACAAAAAGCTTTGTTCTCTACAATGAAAAAGTTGATAGAAGTCAAACCTAGTCATTTTACTCATCTGTACTGTTTTGAGATAGTTATAGTAGTGTTTGTTGGGGATGTCAGTAGATGCTGCAACAGTGGGGTAGACGGTTCTGATGTGTGTGAAACTTCTATTTCATGTTATTTTCATTTTTCAGTAAAGTGTTACTGGCTTACATGTTTTAAGAACACACATGGATGCCATCCCACCCAAAGATGAATGGATGGATGGATGGATGGATGGATGGATGGATGGATGGATGGATGGATGGATGGATGGATGGATGGATGGATGGATGGATGGATGGATGGATGGATGGATGGATAGATAGATAGATAGATAGATAGATAGATAGATAGATAGATAGATAGATAGATAGATAGATAGATAGATAGATAGATAGATAGATAGATAGATAGATAGATAGATAGATAGATAGATAGATAGATAGATAGATAGATAGATAGATAGATAGATAGATAGATAGATAGATAGATAGGAAAAATAAACAGGTAATCCCTCTTGTGCTGTTTTGGTCTAATGTAGGTGTTCATTTATGAAAGGCAGACCATAATATCCCCCTCTTAAGCAGTGACCCCTCATGCTCTATCCATGGGTGCGTTATCATCTTGAAGAGCTCCTTGTCTCCTTTAATTTCTTGGTCATTTGTATGCCAGTCCGTGATATGTAGATGTGACGTGATGAGACAGGTGTATTTTACTGATAAGAGCCATTTTTTTTCCACGTGGAGGAGTGGACCACTGACAGCGACACCGTGAGGCCACAGGGAAACGGAGGAGGCTGGAGTAGGAGGTAGAGCGCACAACGCGGGTTGGTTACACTGGCATTAGAGCAGTGGTGAAACCGATCCCAGCTGCTGCCGTGGGGTAGTTAGAGCTATTCCCGTCCGCCGTGGGTTGGTCACATGTCCTTGGGGAGTGTTTAGTTGAGGGTCCACGCAAGGAAGGAGAGTGAGCGCACCGTTACGCACGGACGAGGTGGTCAACAACATCTTCAACACGCGTAAAGGATCCTGCGGTGGATCAGGCAGATCAGTTTGTTTTGGGGCGTTGTCATATAGTCCACAGTGGAGTAACACATTCAGATCCGTCAGACTCTGACTAGGTGTGTGTGTGTGTGTATGTGTGTGTGTGTGTGTGTGTGTGTGATCTCTCAGTCCAAACTTCTGCCGTTACCAACTGTGATCTTCACTCATTTGAAGCGCATTGTTCCTCTCGGTACAAGTCAACATAAGGTCCGAGCTGTCACGGTGAAACCAGGTAGGTGTTGCTTCTTTCCTGTGTATTATTATTTTTTTTATTTTTATTTTTTTTTGAGTAACGACACAAACGTGAATCCGACCACACAAAGACACATGCTGGATAAATAAGAATCACGTTGTTACTTGTGCGCATTGAAGTTGTAGTGGATGTGGACATGGAACAGTAGGATACAGATGTACCGTCAAGAACTGGATCAGCTGTTTGTGTGTGTTTTTTTTTAAGGGTTTCTCATTTGCACTGAAACGTGTGAGATGACAACAATCCGTGATTTGGAAAAAAAAAACAGTGAGCAGCTCAGCCCTCACACATCTTTAATTACATACGTCAGCATTACATCATGAGGAGAATAGGCTATTTAATGCGCTTATCTTTATTTCATAAGGCCTCGTAAACAGAGATTAGTAGATGTTTATTGAGCATCTCTGTGGCTGATAATTTGTCTGTGGGAAGTTAAGTTTGTATAATGAGTGTTTGGGTATGACAGTTGTTGTATAGTGTAGTAATACTGACCTGAACTGACCACAGCAACAGTTACTTAGCTCCTAAAGGTTTATCTGATGATCAAACAGCTTTTCTATAGTTTTCAGCAATAAATAGATACTTTTTTTTGTGAATATCTTGTTTGATTTAGTCAGTTCTTAACAGCATTCAGCTCTATCTCCACACAGATCGTTTTTGTATTTGCTGCAGAGTCTCCTTTTGTTATTTGTGACTGCTGCAGGTGACAGTGGAGGCAAAGCAGAGTGTACAGTGTCAGTTGCATCATTAATAATGCAGGGTTCAAAAACAACAGGAAGCAAGAAAGTGGGGTCCAGTGTTGTAGAGGACTCTAGGTTCCTGCTGTCTGCCATTTCTCTGGGTGTGCATTATTAAACAGCAAACAGATGTTAGTTAGAGATAATCAGTTCTAACCTTTATAATTTAGTACCACAAACAGAGGAGCACTGTGCATTGAACAGATAATGTAAACCAACGATGTCAAACATAAGGCCCGTGGGCCAAAACTGGCTGCCAAGGGTTCCAGTCTGGCCCAAGGGTTCAAGGGTATTACATCCATTAACGGTCACATACATCACTGTTTGACTCCAGGTGTGTCAGACCTGTAAAATACTAACATAGCTTTTAGGTAGTATCTGAATTCCAAACTCTAACATTTTGTGGAGCCATTATTATCTGTAATTAGGTGCTTCTATGAAACAAAAAATTCCAGATGTAGACTAAGACTTTTTTTTTTAATGAATATTTACTGAGATAAGAACAAAATATTTTTTTGATAAAACATGTTTGTATTATTTGTATACAAAAATCAATATGTAACAGTAAAAATGACGTGAAAATTACATGCTACTATTTATTCTTTTAATATTGCTTTTAATATGTAAGGTATAGTGTTACACAAAAATGACTTGCAGTTTATTTGTGTTTAAAGGGCAGGTATCGTGTGTAATGTGAGTGGACATGATGGTTAACCACAAAACCTTGAATTTGACTGTCATTTTATGAAAAACCTGAATGTCTGGATTAAAAAAAAAACTTGGATCATCAAATATAACACAGTGTCTTTATGTATAGCGACATATGACCATGTGTAGCCATATTTTTAAGATCAAATACTATGGCACCTAGGTACTGTTTCCTGTCCCAATTTGGTTCTTATTTTTGGCCCCAATATTTGTTTAAAAGTTAATTTAAAAGTATATATTTTTTTGTATTTATTTGAGGCCCTCATTAGGTTCTGGGTTAAATATGTTTAAATTTCTCACTTATTATTGGGTATAAAGGTAGTGACAGGTACCAAAATGAACCCAGTTTCATTCAAAGTCCCAATTCACATGTATAAACAAGCTGAGGTATCATATTTTTTTTAATTACTCTTGTTTTATTTGAGGAATTCTCATTTGTTCATGTTATTCATATATTTTGTGAGAGGATACTTTGTCAATATAAAAGAGGTTCATGATTTAATTGTGCTTTTTTTGCAGTAAAACAATGACACATTTGGAGTTCTCCTTATAGCAGTTTATTAAAACCCGTTTTACACCTTTATTCCAGAATGACGTCTGTGTAAATGAAACAGTGGGATCATTTGCTTCCACATTCATTGTCGCTCTGTGACACCTCTGGAAGTAGTTACAGTAATAACGGAACATTATGTACAAGGAACACCAACAAGATGGCCATACCTCAGTTGGTAGAACGGGTCAACCAATAACTGTAGAGTTGGTGGTTTGAATCCCGGTCTATCCTAGTCAGTCTGTTGTGTCCTTGGGCAAGACACTTTACCCTCCTTGCCTCCAATGTCACTCACACTCATGTATGAATGTTTGGTGATGGTCAGAGGGTCCGTAGGCTCAAAATGGCAGCCACACTTCTGTCAGTCTGCCCCAGGACAACTGTGGCTACAAATGTAGTTTATCACAACCAGAGTGAACATGTGAGAGTGAATGAATAATGGATCACTGTTGAGTGTCCAAAAAAGCACTCTATAAATCCAGTCCATTATTTTTATAAGGTGTAATGATTTGATGGCGTATTGTGTATCTGACCCCCCCCCCCACCGGAAATTAAAAATGAGTGTGGGCTGCGCACAAGCATATGAAGGCGAAAAGAAAGATGTCAAACTGTGGACATGCTGAGATCCTCTATAGAGCCTAGCTAAACTGCTCTGCTCAGGGTACTTGAAACACTCAGGTTATAGGTCACACTATACGCTGCCCCTTTGATTCCATAACGTAGGTTCACTGTGCAAAAGTCCAACCAGTCTCACCTCTGTTACTCCTCTGGCTCGGCTGTGGAAACTAGTTAATGGTGGCAAAATAGTGTAATTAGGATTTGACTTTTTCCAGAATCTCTGTGTAAAAGTGACTTGTATTATTCTTATTATATTTGATAATGGGCTGTATGTTTTTTCTGTGGGTGAGTTTGACACTCATGATGTCAATACTTATTCTCCAACGTATAATATTCTGATTTTGCTAAGTCTTTCAACAGTCTGTAAAGGCTTAAAAAAAAGTGGTTCTTCAGCCTTATATAAGAAATGATTTATTTTTCTACTCCCTTGCTCTGTGTCTCTTGTTAATACTCGATCACTGTGGTTAATGAGACAGGTCTCCACACATGGGGCCTGACCCTCTTAGTGGCAGCGCTGCTAGTTGGGTGAATATCGCTGACACCTCATTCATCACACATCTACAGGGTGCTGCCTTGTCTCCTAGTTTAAGCACGCTCAGTCCCTCTCTCTGTTCTCTGTCCAATTGTACGCTCAAATGATAATTAAGACATTATAATGATGACAAGCACGCTGTCTTTTCCCAGAGAAAAATGGGGCAGAAGCTTCATGTGCTGTGATGATTAGAGCTGTGACAGAAGGTTTGTATTCTATGCTGATGCTGTAGCTGCAATGATTTCCAAGAATAGTTTTAAAACATACTGTAAAATAGTATACCTGGTTGACTCATTGTTATACTCTGGTCACAGGCTGTACTTGCTATTCTAAAACCAAAGCTGCCACACATGCTACTGTTTTATAAAGATGCTGAACATTTTACTGTAATATGATTTATTTCTGCATACATACTCATATTTCACATGTACACCATGTTATTATTTTGTGTATACTCATGACTGACATTAGTCTCTAACCAGTCAATTGCCCCAAAACAAAACCCCTCATTCAGATATTTTTATTCTGGGTGCCTGTCAACAGGTGATGCCAGATTGGGTCTGACTGTGGCATCTCAGTGTGTCACCCTCTTAGCCATGCTTTCAGAGGGAACCTCTTGAAACAGCAGGGGTCCTGGAATGTTATTTTAGCTTTACTAAAAGCCTGTGAAGTGATAAACATTTGCCTTCCTCTGAAAAGAACAACTTTGTTATAAACCTTGAAAGAGTTGTTGTGTTAAGATGCACAAAAGAGACATACATGGAGTGTTTGAAGCAATGAATTTACCAAATGTTCTGTCCATTTGCAAACCATAGTCTTGTATTATAATAACATAAAACAATGAGCCACAGTTAAACAACAAGCCTAAGTTTCATCCCTGGCCACATGTTAAGAGGCAAATGAACTTATCACAAGTAATCCAAAACATTAATTGAAAGGGTAAAAAAAACAAAACATATTTAATGCAATACAATGCCTTTGTAATGTAGTGCTTGTATTGTCAAAAAATTTTAAATGTACTTTTATATGTATTTTCATACAACACAATACATGATGATTACACAAAAGTTGCAGAAAATGTTTCATATTAAACTTTTTCCAGTGAACTTTTCAGTGTCATTCAAACATCACATTATGTCACAAAAACCCAATTTCCTCGTGAGTTAACTTCTTATGTCTCCTCATCATTTCATTTTAAGGCCTATGATAAATGTCAAAGTCAGATCTCTATTGGAGACTCATTGACTCATAATTTCCATAATCTGTATCCTGATCTGCTTCTATACTTCCATAATGTCTTCTTGCCTTGTACATTCATAGATGCACATTAAACAGGGCCCATCATTTTTAAAAATGCCAAAAGGCCTTCCATGATGGATGCTAAACAATTTTATTTTTTTTTACTGTTGTCCTGCAGTGCCACCATTTATTTAGCTCCAGCTGTGGTTGTACATGTGTGTGCCAAGCAGCATCTGTGGACGCCTGCATTTTGCATTTGAGAACCCTGGTGTGAGTGTGGGTGTGTGTGTTGCTACTTAACTTATCAAAAAGATTGAAATTCTGACAGTGTGACAGAATAACCTCCGGGTAGGCAGGATGAGCCTGACACTACACCACACGCATCTCTGCCAGAACAACACGACAATATACTCCAGCCTCCAGTCAGCATCACAGTAGTTTGTCTTACCACTCATCAGGGGTTTAATATTCAATTATGAGGGTTCTCTAGTTCAAGCTGTTTTGGGTAGCTGGTAGAAGAGCCCCACTGACTAATGAGAAGGCATCTTAACTGAACACTGAAGGCTCACAGTTTGTCCACAAAGGAGGAGGAAACCTGGCAGATGGTGTGTGGAGGTGTTACTTACATGGCAGGAGTTTCCTGTAGTACTTATTAGTGGTTCATACACACAGCACTGACTTGAACAAATCAGTGCATTTGTGTCTGATCAAATGAAGCTGAATATGGCCTTATCAGTTTTTTCACTCATATAATCATTCATTCAAATGTTTATTAGATCATTGCTTTGGCCACTGTACAATGAGCTCAGTTGACTTTTTCTTCCATATTAATAAAATGTCTAATGGATGCATTTCATTGCACATATTCAAAAATAGTACCGCATGTAAAAGTTTAAAGGTTTTTTTTTTTTATTTGTTTGTTTTTTTAAGAAATGGCTGCAGTAACACTGTCATTTCAGTGCCTTTTTGTTTGTTGCTGTGACAGTCTGTCAAACTGTCACATCCAGCTGAGTCTGAGGAAGTGTGGATCCCTCAGTATTGTGCTGACCAACACCGTGTTGACAGATACCAAGGTGGGGGCGAGTTCAGTAGTTGCCTGCACTCACTGTAAGAAGAGTAACATCTCCACTGTCATCTCACAGCAGATAAGAAACAGCACTCAGGTATTTGGATCTTCCTGGTGGGCTGTTTCTTGGCTGCACGCTGGACCAAGCTGTCAGTCAGATTAGTGTTACTGGTAGGAGTGCCGGACAATCTGCAGGGACAGCCGTTAGGAATATTTGCAAATCCCCATCACTAAGCGTGCACACAAATGCGCACACATGGATGCACAACCCCCACTCAAGAATGAAGGGGTGAGATCAAGCCAGGTCATGAGAGACTCCTCAGATAAATTCCTCCTTTGGGAGACTGATGCCCCCTCCATGCCCTTCATGCACATGTGCGTACAGGCTTAAACACTTCCACACTGTGACATTCCTGCCCTTCCTTTTAAGACAGCCAGCAAAAACACAGACACATGGAGAGCTATCAGATGTTTATGGGTCAATGATTTTGAATGCAGCAAGTGTCTACTGTAGCTTTAAGTATTTTAGTGGCTCATCAGGGAAATACACCTAATGACACACATTAGATCAACGATCCGTTAAAGCCTTTCTGTATAGCACTTAATCCATAGAAGATGTCTAGTTGGAAATGCGTTGAATCTCTTAAAAAAAAACAAAAAACAAAACAGAATGTATTTTATATAAGTCATGATCTTGATCATCCTTGTGGTTTCAGTAAGCAAAGCGATTTTCAATTTTTACAATCACTCCAGAAAGAAATTGACAATTTAAAGGAATGGAACATGATCTATTGGTGGGGGGGGGGAGCACATAATACCAGTTTTACAATCTGATACTTTCAAACCCCATGATATTATCACCCTATATTCCCAAGGGTAATTTTATTAACGGAGTGCATGACTGAGGCAGCATGCCTTGCATTTAGAGCAAGGAGGGTGAAGCTATGCATTACTGAGTGATCCAATGCACAGATGCTCAGCAGGGACATGCTTGAAATAATCCTAAACTACCCAAAGTGTGTTTGCCCCTGGGATGAAAACAGCTCCCAGCCTTTCTTAATATAAATTGCTTTGTGGCATTTTGCACAGGATTGAAAACCAAAATCAGGTTCCAAATACCTCTCTGCCTGTTTGTATTCTATCTATACAGTAACGCATTAGTCCAAACACATAGGTTTCATAACTTTGAATATAATTTTTATTTTATTTTTATTTTATTTGTTGCTTTGACTGAGAGATTTTAAACAAACCTCAAGGAAAACCCACTTGGATTTAACTTAATCCAATTGTTCCAGCCGCCTTTACTTAAACCTAGCTTTAGTGCAAGGATAGATTCTTTGTGAAATCATCGCTTATGTTCAGTGTGATGCATTTTAAAGATATATGAAAGGTTGGACCAGTTCCTGTTTGGTCATGCATCAAAGTAATAAGATGTATTCATTTCTATCCTGGATCAGATGTATCTTTTCCTGCTATATCACAGTACAAGAAGATAATATGTTACCACCGGATGCAGACACATTAGTCGCCCTCTGCTGAGGGTATACAACTGCAGAAGTTGCAAAACGAGCTGAATTGAAGCTGACAGGGACCTCCGGATGTCCTCTATCTCCACTTGTTCGACCATGATCACAGCGGGAGAGGAGGCGGTTCAACAGTGACATCTTCTTTACTTAATTCACCATGATAAATTACTTCTTAACTCTCACTGTCTTGATGACCTCTGCTGCCAGGACTGCAATGTAAGGATTTCCAGATGCATGCATACACAAGCACCCCCCCGCCCTTCCCACCTCTCTTTCTCCCTGCGCCTTCTCATCTCATTTTTCTTTTCTCGTGTATTTTATTCCTCTCGTTCTCATTGAGATTCATTCACCATGGATACATACACATACATACACACAAACGATCTAAATCTTTTCTTTGTAGTTTCTAATCATCTCTCAAGTAGGCCATATCCATTCTCCACACTGCTGCCAATTTCCTGCTAGATTATCTCTTACATTCCCTCTGTTCTGTTGATTGGAATGTTAGTTTTTAGGTTCATAAAAAAAAAAAAAAAAAAAAAAGGAACACTTTCTTGCAAGCATATGGTACTAAATTACAAGGTAACTAACATATTTTGACCCCGGTTAATTGCTTAACCTCATCGCCAGCTGAGACAACCGCTAGAATGCTGGGCTGTCCAAAAAAGCCTCATTTAGAGACATTAACTCTCCCAAGGTAGAGGTGCCTTTAATCAGTATGTCTTGCAAATTTGCATTGATGAATAATGGCTTGAATAGTGTGCTGTGACTGCACATTATGGCTAAAAAGCAGAGCTAAACTGGTTGTTACGTGCCATATAATTACAATTTATCTGCCCCCTTTACAGTCTACATTCAGCATAATTAAATGACTGTATGTGCCTAATTACTGTTGCATGATTATACTAAGATGGATGATTTGGAGGGAGCCTGATTTGACATTCCATCCCCTCTTACTTTGAGATGTGCATACTTGGTTAGTGAAGTTGAATAATCACCATCATAAATCACTGGCTTATATTTCTAAATATTTCAAAATCCACTGCTGTGGACTTCAATTAAGGCATTCAAGGATGATTTGCCTGGGCCAGACATCATTTTGGCCATAATTAGAGGGTTTGAGTGAAATGTCAACCAGCAAAGACTTTTAATGGGAAAAGACTTGTTGACAAAAATATCATTATTTCGCATGAAAATACAGGATAAGAGCCTTTTACTCTGTAAAGTGGTGAGACATCTTTTCATAGTGACATCCTGCCATGTGTTTTTTAACTGCTCCTAAAAGCTTCAATGTTGAACTCCAGGATCGTATGTTCAAGGAAGATACAGTAACAGCACAGTTTATTAGGTCACAGAGGCTTTACCGGTCACATAGATTATCACTTTTATTTTAAGAATATCCTGACCCTGGAATTAGAAAAGTGGACCTCACCATGGGTGATGAAAAAGACACAGTCCTTTTACAGTAAATGTTACAGTTTACTATAGGTTACAAGACATGATTTAATTGTATAAATAGAAGATGACAGTGCTATATAAATCACAACTGTAAAAGTTTGAGTGATTTTCTCTTGTGTTCATGTCTTGCGACTGCCAGCAGGTTTTGACAATCACCCGTGGGTCTGGACAAGTTCCAGAATTCTGCTCTTCTTTATCTGCCTTCATTGAGGTTTTTCTCCTAAAGTCTGAAGTCCATGGCCTTTTCTGATCCCACAGTTAAATTCCTCAACCAAGAGAGGAAACCTATCCTCAGAAAACCCCAACAAAAGCAAACTAGCACATAACCCATGGAGCTTAAGCATCCTGGGAACAGCCAGTTACCCCCCACCCCCACAGCATTCTGCAGCTGTGAGGATGTGATGTAAGATAAACAGAAAAATGCCTGCATTCTGTGTGTTTGTGTTTTTGGTTTTCAGAAAAAAAAATGCCATACAGTATATTTTGAAAGTGGCTGGGTGTTGTCTGTCTTTCAAATGTGCTGAGATGTAAAACTATGGTGATGATGATTGTATTTGAATGGATGAGATAATGCTCTTTATGTTACAGCTGTGTAACAGTAACGATAGTGATCTCACTCTTTTTACTTACACTTTTGGATCACAAGCCTAAAATGGATTGGATAAAGTCATATTCCCTTTGATGTTCTGTGATACAGCTTTTACATTTTGCTATTCTTCTGATCTCCTCTATGATGTCATAAAAAAAAGAACGTGTGAATGTCGCTCAATGTTTTTTCGCTTTGTCAATGAAACACCAGGCACTGACACTGTTGAATTCCCAAAACTACAGTATGTTTAGACAGCAAGTCAAATGTACAGTTTGGATTTTTCGGGTGAAATGTAAGGTTTTTATGTGCTCATTCATATTACAAATGAACACTTCTGTTAGTTTTGAGTATGAACTGAATGTGACCCTGAAGTAACCTACAGTACATGTGCAAAAGAAGTGCTGATAAATGTGACCACACAGGCATGCACAGTGTTTACAGAAGTAAATATGTTTTTCCCAGCGCTCGTCCTCCTCCTGGGACGCATGAATTGTGACATTTGTTATATTTCATTGATGTAAAGGTCGAATAAATGCAACCTGGCTGTTCACACTGAAGTAATGTCAACTAGAAAAGCACTCTGAGAATGCAAACCCCCACCAAGGCAGACCTCCCCCCTCCAAAAGAAGAGAGGTCCGCCAAAGACGTTATGTTTTTGCTAGTGTTGGTTTGTCTGTCTGTCTGTCTGTTAGCAAAAAAATCATGAATGAATCTTGATGAACACTTCATGACATGTTGGGGGTATCACAAGGAGCAAATGATTAGATTTTGGTGGTGATCTGGAAGAGATCCTGTATTCTGGATCACTTTGAAATTTTACATTAGGAACATGTATGTGAAATTCCACATACATGTCCATGACACGATAATGAGGCATCTCTGATTGGCTCAGAATGCATGAAGGAATACTCCCCCCTCCCCTCTCTCTGTGTGTGTTTATCATTCCAGAGTAACATTCAGCTAGGTTTCATGCCGTTGCTTGTTTTGAAAATGTGCAGAGAAAAAAAAGGCTTTATTTCCACATGAACCGGTTTGAGCCACCATTTTTTTCAAGTTTGTGCAGCAGCTAATGTGGCGCCATCTTCTCTAATGCTAATGCTATTTCAGATTCGCTGCAATAAGGGATGGGCTTAACCCCACATGGGTGACGCCAATGTCCCTATGACGTGTAGTGGACAGGCTTTATCTGAGTGGCTGGTTTCTCTGTTGTTTTCTATGAATGGGAAATAGAGCCAGTGGATGTGACACACCACGCAGCAAACGCAGCATGTGTTTTGGGGTGACCCATCAGATTCCAAAAGGAGTGTGGAAAAGTGATTTTCAGCAGAATGACACCTAAGCATTTTATTTCAAAGGCTGCATTTCAAGCAAATTCCCATAAACACAAAACTACCACTTCCTTTAACCAATGGAAAATCATCTTTACAACACATGCTCCTGCCGCTGAGTGACTCGACAGTGAAAGACAGTATGAAACATTTGCAGTAAAACAGTGAAATGGATGAAAACTCCAGTGGTAGTGATAGAGTAATTGTGGATCCATGAGTCATATGTTTAGGGACTAGCGTCTAAATAAAAATAACTAGGGCAAAAGTACTTCATGTCATGTACATGTAAAATATTTGATAATATTTGGGTGCAGTCTTTATCACAGCGATGTAACCTAGTTTTGTGACCTTCATTTTAGTATAAAAAGCTTGAAAACACGCTGGTCATCTGACGTGCTTTCATGTTGATATTGTGTCAATTCTGTTTGCAATAAACGTATCTTCAGCAGACTCATTGATCCCAGGTCATTTTTGAGTCCAACATCAGCCGCCTGAAATCCTCCACAATGAAGGTTCACATTTAGCTGTGTTAATCTAATGTCGTTTTTGTCATCCTGATCCAAGTGTCTTTTCACATTCATTTCTCTACACTTTTTCTCTTCTCCTTTTCTTTATTTTTGTCAGTGAGGATAACTGAGCTTTTAACCAAAAAATCTAAATTGCATCCTCTCCAAAAATGTTATATTGAAAAATTCCATTGTAATGGCTTGCAAGTTTCTTTTGCACTAACAAACTTTCACAGATTAACTGATGTCACTTAGCAACTGGATTTACTGCTGGTGCTGCTGCCACCAAACATTTATACAAATAGAATAGAGTAGAAAAAAAATAGAAGAGTCTTTATTGTCATTTGGCATGTCATAAGGACACATTAAATTAAATTGTGTTTGACCAAAAGACCAAAAAAACTGGAGGTAGCCAGTCTTCTGGTGAAAGGAAGGAAAAGTTTAGTTCAATAATGCAACCACAATAAGCATATTTCACATCAACAATGAACACTATCACAGTCCCTGCTTCCTCAAATCAAAGTTTGTGAAGCTTCCCTGCCCCATTACTCCATAGTATGAACTATGAGGAGAATGGAAACTGAACTGCATGTGGCCAAGCCCCCGAACAGATCAATTCCACACGAAACAGTGCATAAGTAAACAAACTACTGTAGTGTGAAATGAAAGACAGAAATCGCAGGTAAAAGAGGCAATTTTCCTCGACAGGGTGCAATAAAAAATTTTATGGGGAAAAAAAAAATCATGCTACGGAATCATGATCTAAGTTCTAAGCCAAAAAATTCATGATTCACATTTTTGTCAGAATTGTGCAGCCCTACTATTTATTGTTATATACCATTAAAAAGCAGTTTCCATTACTATGATTGGTAATTATAATCTGCTGTAGTATAATTAATCCTGAGTGATGTGTTTGATAAGTGTTCTAATCTGATGTTTGGTTCCAGAACAATATAATTAAAAAGTCAATGATATAACAATATTCAAGCAGCATCTCTAACAGATCCTGAGTAGACCCTGTAACAATGAATTAAGCCATCAATTGTTTTAGACAGGAAGTCTTTAAAGAATGACAGCTATTCAAAGAGAAGCGGACAGCATGTCGGGTTCAGGTTTCTCTTGTCTCTCCCAGGGGATATTGTCTCTGCCTCCAAATGGAGCCTGGCGTACGGTATCTGGTCCGTCTCTGCCTTGTAATTAGATCCTTACTGCTTTGCATATAAACTGTGGTCCAGAGTTGGTATGATTTCTCTGCCCCCTCACTGACTCCCATATCTCAGAGGGAGATGCTGGACTTTTGCGCCGTCGCAGCTCGTCTTCAAAGACCTGTTCCAAGACTGTCCAAATGAAACATAGTGTTGTACTATTTGTGCTGTTTCCTCAGACTTGCTCTTGAGGCCAATTAAAACTTCTTTTTCTCTGGCACTTCATACACTTTGACCTATAATCCATTCCCATGAGCAGAGCTGTGAGACCAGAAGTATTAATATCTATCAACAAAGCACATCTCGGAATGACACGCCATATCAATTGGATTATTAAAGCTCACAAAAACTCATTTTTCAAGAAATCACTGTACTGTTGAAACTCAGAAAGATGTATCTATCATATCAGTATACTGTAGTGTATTTACCTGAAGTACCAACTAGCAATAATAGATGTCTCAGTTATATATAATTTAACAGTGTTTCATGCCCTGGACTCCTTTGTTTTAGATGGTTCAAAGGTAATGCAGTATAAGGCTAAGCTTCTTAAATAATTTACTATGATTTTGAAAGAAGGATTTGTACCACAGAATGTGCCTGACTCATAAAATAAGACTTAGATTAATTAATAATGATAATATAATAAACCAAGACCTTTCAAAGATAGAGAACAAAGAGAGCATGGAGTATTATTTTCCAATAATTCAAAGATCTATTGGTTGGTTTTGGCTGAACCTGTGCTATATAGAGTGACGCAGATGAAAACAAGCAGTGCCAGGTACAACAAACCCTTGCATGTATTGTGCGTACAATCATTTATTTTAGCATTGATCCAGCTGATGTCAACATATCAATTCTCTATATACTGTATGTGGCAAGTTTGAAGTGAATCGAAACAAAAAATGTTTTCTATGGAAATACGAGATTTATTTTTTTATTTTTACATTTTTTTTTATCTACTCTTCCCAAAATTAAACCACATCTACTCTGGATCAGTAGCAATCTAAGAACCCAATGAATAATTTTGCTGCTACAGACATTTTTTTTTTTTTGCCCATGATAGGTAAATAAGGGGATGTTTAACCTTTTGATGCACACTGGTCACTACACTGGACGGTTATTCTACAGTTGTTCTCTTGTATATTCATGGGTTTTGTTGTTTTAGTTCCTTATCAGTCGTTCATATCATTACTGTAACTGATCTGTTCTTAATACCTGATCTGCACAAACATGTTTATGTGTAAATCCATTTTTTGTTGTTATTAGACTGTAATTAACAGTCTCTTCTTAAACAAAAACTGCATTAAAAATGTTTATTTCATAGTGTTCTGATATTGCCTTTTAAATGCTTTGATGTTTCTTTGCTTTAAAGTTTAAAAGTATGTTGTCCAGCTGGGTGGACATTTTTGTAACTCCATTAAAAAAATAGGCTCATTAAAAATCTTTTAATCACATTGCTTTTTTTCAGGGCTGAAAAACACTTGGGGGTAAAAAAAAAATCTTGATTAAGCTTCTCATAACTCATGCATCAAATGGTTAAATAATTCATTAAAAATTTTAACTACTTTTTTCAAAATGTTACCATATGTTTTCTGGGTCACTGAGAATCTATCATCTCAATTTGCTATGAATTTAACTAATAATTTTACTCTTAAAGACATGTGAATGTTTAAACATCATAAGTAAATAAGGGGCAAAAGAAGATTTTTTAAAAAATCATTAAAAGCTTGAACTTTGACCTACTTTTCCCAAAATATCATGATCACTGACAACCTATAAACACAGTTTGGTATGATTTCAGCCAATAGTTTTGCTGATTGAGTATTAACAAAGAAAGAAACAAACCAAAACCTAATACCCCTTACCTCCCTTCAGGGGGGGCAGGGTAGTAATTTTATACATCCAGTTGCCTCATAACAAAACTCACCTGTGTACAAGAAACATGACTTCAGGATCAAACTCCATTATTTTCATTTAACTCTGTATCCAGTGGTGAAAACAGCAACTATGTGTCGAGCTGTTATCACTTTGTCCTTTTCTTTGATTTTAAAAGATGTTTGTTTTTGGTTGTCATGCCATTTTGTTACTTTGTGGTGCTTTGGTCAAAGGCCTGTGTGGTGTTTACTTTTCCTCATCCTGGGAGAAACTACTTCCTCTAGTGGTCACATAACTTAGTGTAAAATATATCCTATTTATATATCTACAATTCAATACATTGGCATTTATATGGTTAGAAGTTCAGAGGTTTTAATTTTAAATACTGTAATGATCCATTTTTGAATATTTAAAACTATAACTACCATATATTGACCCTTTAACCCTAGAACACAAACATGGGGTGATTTTTTCACCCACACAATTCTTGTAATGTCATTTTCATTATGTCGCTGCCTTTTTAAAGGGTTCCCTGTTACACTCTCAGAACAGGTGATGGATCCAAATGTAGGACTCAGACCCCAAACCACTAAACCTCAGCTCAAGAAGGTTATGTTTTTGCTAGTGTTCACCTGTCTTGTGTACAATATAACTCCAAAACTTATGGATGGATTTTGATGAAATTTTCAGGGTATTGTGGATTTTATTAACAATAAAATATATTAAATGAATTGAAGACTCTTCAGTAAGTCTCCACGGGTGATCAGGGAAACGAAGAGTCTCCTTAACTGAGGACTGAGGCAGAAAGAAACGGGGAGAACACTAACAACCAGGGGAATTCATAACTCATAAACCCGGTATGAGTTATGAATTTCCCTTTCCAGAAGAAGGGTCCAGGATCTGAGAGATAATGAAGCACCAGCAGGGAAAAATCAGGCTGTTGGTCTGGGACAGGCTAGAGGTAAAAAATAAATAAATAAATAAATAAAAAAATCCAACAAGACCGACAGAGGCAAAGACAGAAAACCAAAAGACACTGAAAACTACAGACAAGAATAACTGCTCATAAGTCGCTACTAAGGCTGACAAACTTGCACTGGACAAAGACACAAGAGGGGCTTATATATACCAATACCCACAGGTGAGACACATCAGGATAAAATTAATGAGAGGCGGGAAATCAGGAAGCAAAGAGAGAAAGTGCGAACATGAACAAATAAAAACCCAAACACTAACAATAACTAAAAGATAATAAGACAGAAAATAAGACAAAACACCACACCTTGAGTCTGGATCATGACATTCCCTGTGGTGCTTTTTTTTATTTTATGCAATACTGTATAGTGGGAAATTAAAGAGGATTACTACAGTTTGGCATACAGTGTTGTACTTTTACATAAATTGATGAAAACTGTATTTTATCCAAGATATTTCATCGGGTAAAATATACCTAATATTAGTGATTGTGTTACTAATTTTAATTAGGGTTAAGATAACTTGTGACTCTTTCAATATGTCTATGGTACTTATCTTCTTGGACTTTCACCTCTTTAAAACTATAGTGAGTCATTCCCTGGAGCAAAATGATAAAACTTAATTCCTATTTTGAAAATCCATCAGACCTTTTGTGCTTAATAAGGTGAATCAACTTAAATGGTTTAAAGACTGATTTCTCTCGCTCAGTGTTCTCTTCTCATCTAACAGCTTGCAGTTGTCTCCCGTGGCATGTGAAATGTTGATGAAATATTTGAAAATATTTTCAAACATTCCCTCACTGGCCTCCTTTTGAAGCATTTTTGTCTCCGTTTCTTGCTGTGACAGTCTGAAAATCCCCAGTTGTGATGAGTGACTTTCATTCTTCAATTAGGATAGTGTTTTTGTGTTTACTGGTCTAGTAGCCCACTGGAGATGTGAGTGTATTCTCCCTTTCTGACACTGAACTCATGTGACAAGGGAGATACTAATAATTAATGACATTTCAGAAATCTTTTTCAGGATGCTCAAGGAATACTGCTCGAGGAGAAAAATAAAGAAGATAAAATGGCTTTGAGCTTGCAGTAAAAAAAAAAAAAAAAAAAAAAAAAAAAATCTCTGCCAGAGAATCAAATTTGAGGCTTATTTTTTATTTTTTTTGCAAGGGAATCAAATCAGTATATTTTCTCTCTCTTACACAGATACCAACACGTCCCCATGACCCATTTTGAGTTCCAACTCATGATTGAAAAGACAGCACTAAAAAGATGAAAAGGCTCAGTGTAAAAAAGAAACCCATGAATGATGTTTTTCCAAAAATACATAGTGACACCAAATCCGATTTCAGAAATTAGAGAAGCAAACTGCAGGAGAAGAAGCAACATGAAGATGTTCCAGTTGTATGTGTTGATATATAAGACTGAACTAGACGACACATTTATGTTTAGGTGTGTTACCCTTTACCCTGTCATACTCCATGTGTCAACTCAGGTAGAGATTAAGGATAAGTGGCGATTTGGTGATTAAAGGTATCACCAACACCCTACTGTCATTTATCACAATGACACACACACACACACACACACACACACACACATTTACACATCTTATGAGGACCAAGTTTGTAATCAAGTAGCCATAAATAAACACATATTTAAAATAAAATTTAAAGAAAGATAAAAATTTGAAGATTAAATTAAATTTAAAAAAATAAATGATTAAAAATGATTTATAAAATAGAACAATCATTTAAACATACAATAAATTATAATAATATATCTTAAAAAAATCTAAATAAAGGAAAATTGTTTTAAAATTAATAAATAATTTAAAAAAATACATAAAAATAAAAACTTTTTTTTTATAAAGTAAACACATCTTCAAAGCTTTGAAAAATACATGTTTTACTGTTTCCCTTATACTTTATGGGGACTTTCAGAAAAAAACAAGTTAATGTGTTTAAAGGCGATATCATTTGCATACTTTATAAATTCCACCTACATTTATATTTAAGCCTCGTAGGGACCTGGGTTTTGGTCCTCATGGTGTAAACAAATCAATGTTCCCATAAAGACAGAAATACACACACACACACACAGAGTAGCTGTGGCCTTTGTACTTTTAAGAAGAGGTCTGTATCATAATGGATTTCCCAGGTCTTAGTTTCTTCCAGCCACAGTATATTGAATTTCAGCAGCAACAGCAACAACAGCTACTGTGGCACTTGTATTCAATACCACAGTGGAGCAGAATGGAACATGACACATTTGATCAGTTTTTCCTGGCGTATCTGTGTAGTTTATTTATAATTTTAGTTTTTACTTTTTGTTTTGCTACAGCTGATATGTTAGGTATTAACCAGATTTATGTGAATATATGCATATATATTTTGTGAGTGGAGCATTAGAAGACGTGTGGTGTTTTTATGAACGATACAAAAACATGAGTGGACGGGACACTGCTGTTAAGGGAGGAAAATATTTTACAAATCCCCAGTATCACACAGTACCACTTAGAAATGTAACATGGAATGAATTGTTCATGAGTTCATGCATAGTTTCAACAGATCATCAGCTTCATCGTGTTTATACTGTACCTGTTTTTTTCTCTTCTACCACAGCATGATTGATGACTTTTTTTTTCAAAGTTGTTCATGGCTGAAGGTACAGAAATCAACTGATAACAAACTGAAATTGTTTTAATAATCATTAATATTAATCAGAAATAGTCATTACTCGACACTTATTAATTCAAAAGACTAAAGATTGGTAGCTGTCAGTTTTATTATATGATTAAATATTCTAACTGTTAATGAGAGAATAAATTATTTGTAGAATATTTAACACTATAACCACTGTTCCCCATACTCTCAGATTAAACTGATTTTTTTTTTTATATATAATTTTGTTCATATATATTTTAATGGAGTTTCAGCATAATCTTACAAAGTCTGTTTGCAGTACATGTCAAGAAACTAACTTTAAATGAAATTCTTACTAATAATTACTCAATAATTTGATTATTTTTCACCAACTTGTTTAATGAGTTCCTTGAAGACCTTTCTTATTGCAAAAGAAAAATACTCTATTAGTACAGCTGGGCTCCTTTTTATATTTGTGTGTTTATCCAAGAGACACTAGATGGCACTATGGATATGTAATCCCTGTGAAATCTCAGCACCTCTCTCCTTCTTCTCTTTATTCACCAACACAAAATCCAGAATAGGATTTTGTCGTGTCATGTTCAGAAGGCAAGGAGAAAGCCTTTCTGAACCTGGAAGGTAAACTTATGCTTGTGTGTGATCACATCATGTGTATCATAGTGTGGGGATGGAAATTTGCACGTGTGCATATGGTGTTTATCCTTTTAAGCCGATTGTCCTTCTGCCTAAAATAAAATAGGGGAAAAAATGGGCATTTTGTGTCATTCCCTTAATCTGCTCCATGTTTGGGATTAGCCTCAATGTCCACAAATGACACTCCTCCTCTCCTCTCCTCTCCTCTCCTCTCCTCTCCTCTCCTCTCCTCTCCTCTCCTCTCCTCTCCTCTCCTCTCCTCTCCTCTCCTCTCCTCTCCTCTCCTCTCCTCTCCCCTTTCTTCTCCTCTCCTCTCCTCTCCTCTCCTCTCCTCTCCTCTCCTCTCCTCTCCTCTCCTCTCCTCTCCTCTCCTCTCCTCTCCTCTCCTCTCCTCTCCACTCCTCTCCTCTCCACTCCTCTTCCCTCTCCTCTCCTCTCCTCTCCTCTCCTCTCCTCTCCTCTCCTCTCCTCTCCTCTCCTCTCCTCTCCTCTCCTCTCCTCTCCTCTCCTCTCCTCTCCTCTCCTCTCCTCTCCTCTAATGTATTCTGGTAATAAAGTATTCTGATTTCATCTCATTCCTTTTCCACCTATTGCTTTCCTTTTCCTCATCCTTATTTTACATATAAATTCCATGTGATCCCCAGTGATCTCCTCATCCATTGCCATCGTTCCTCATCTATTTTCTCTTTTCCCTCTCTGCTCTCCTAGATGCTTACCCTCAATATTAATCGATTTGATTTACTAGACAATGCCTTGATGCAGGTGCAAGCAGTCTGAGCTTTATTTTAGTCAAAAAACAATGCCAATCCACATTGTTAAATACATGGGAAATCTATCTGGTGAAAATGGGATGGTGATTTTTCTTTTATTGGCTTTTTTTTTTTTTTTTAAAGTGGGCTATAGGAGGCTCAGGGAATATTTTTTTCAATAAATGGAGAGTATTGCAGAAACCGAGAAACATTTAATATAATCTGTAGAGTGAGAGAACATCAACACTTTATTTATGACACTATCTGTTTTGGTTTCCTGGGAAATCATTACAGTTACTAAATCTGCCAGTTCAATACACTGAGCCTGTTTGTCTCTCCTAAAATATGTCAGGACCATGCTGAGAGCTCCAGAAAGCGAGATGCCAAACTATACAAGCCACAAGTATAATGTCTTTGAAACTGTTTAAAAGGCATGGGGGTTTTCCTGCAAGTATACAGATAAAATAAAGAAGATATAGTTGAAATTCATCATGACCTTCACTGTAGAGGAAGTTTTGTTTTAAACAACCTTCAAAACCTCACTGTAGTTCTCTATGGTGACCCCTACTGGTGATGAAGGGTAAATGCATGTTTTGAGGCTGTTTACATCAGTGTTTCCCAATCTGTGTACCATGGCACATTAGTGTACCGTGATAAATCATCAGCTGCGCCGTTAAAAATGACATAATTTCAACTTATTTGTACTGTACTGTAAGTGAGAAGATAGCCTACATTCAACAGATAGCCTACATTCAACAGCACACATCACTGATCCACTTCCTGCAAGAGTGTCAGCTTTGTGTTGGACTAAACAGGCTCGGGTTTTGCACTGAATACGTGACTAGATTTGTATTATATTTCAATAAATATAGTTTTTGTGAGATTCTTCTTTGATAGTGTGCCTTGTGATGTTTGGTCACAAAAGTCAGACATCTGGGAGTAAACAAATAGGAGTAATAAGGAGATGTAAGGCATTTACATGCACTTAAGAAATACAATAATGAAAAAACACTGGTTTAAAACCAAAAAAAAAATCTGAGTAGGTACATACATAGTATTGGTAGAGTGAAACTTCCTGTTACCTTCTGCTCACATTTGACTATGTTACTTCCAAGATGGAAATTATCTTTATGTATAATCTCTTGTATTTATGTGTAAATGTTTATTAATACAAACTGTTCCATTACAAAATCAAAATAATTCATTCATTCATTAACTTGACTATTTTTAATTGTGTTTTACACATGAACAAATGTAAAACAATGAAATACTTCATATTAAACTGTATACATTCAGGAAGACATTGGAGTATTGAGGAGCAATCTAGGTGTTTTAATCTGATTTCTCATAATCATTTAACTGCTGTTATTAGATAAAGCCTATCAGATTATCCTGTTTACATGATCACTTGATTAATCTGTGTCATAAATTGTATAATGATGGGAGTATCATGTCATGTGCATGTCAATGGGCTCATTGTCAGGACCTCTGTGCTATTTCAGTGGATACATTTCCTGTTTCTGGATAATATATATATATATATATATATATATATATATATATATATATATATATATATATATATATATATATATATATATATATATATATATACATATATATTTTTTTTTTTTTTTTTTTTTTTTTGTGTGTAGATTTTACAACATAAAAAGTCATTTAGCAACATCTGTCTTTGTTATGTTATGTTATCCATAAATAGGACAGCTTGATAGCATCTTAAATGACCTAAATGATAATTTTCTAAGACATGTCAGTGCACATTTACTGTAGTATGTAGCCTGGATACGCATGGACCAAACACATATGGACAGTTACATCCTATTTTGTTCTGTATGTCATCAAAATCAGATTTAGCAATAACCCAACTCACCAAATATCCCACTAATCTTCCTCATCACAGAAGTGACATTGAATATAAACCTAATTACTCACATGCTAACTGTTTAGTTTTCATTACTGTTGAAATAGCTGACACCAGAATGTGTCACCTTTAGTCCGAATACCTTTGTCTGAGCTGTACTAAAAAAAGATTACAACTATGTGACGCCATCCAGCATCATCATCAGCAGGCAGTTGGAACCACTTACCACAAAACCATAGGGATTACAGGGATGCATGGAGAGTAAGATTTTAATCTGTGGTGATATGTACATTGTCTGTACTTAAAGTGTTTGGTTAGTTAGGTGTGTGTGTGTGTGTGTGGGGGGGGGGGGGGTTATACATAATGTAGTGTTTGTAACGGATTTTGATATTACTCATGACAGTTGTTCACAATGTTGTGGAATCATCATCATGATCAATGGCTTCTTGTCCTACCACAGACAGGTGTTTACAGCCAACGGGTGTCTCTTTCTTTTCATCTGTCTTACCTCCCGTAGCGTGGAGTTTTCATTACATTGGATAGACTGTCACTATGTTTGGCAGTGACAGGATAATTGAATAGCATAATCTCTTAATGACAGATTTTTTTTTTTTTTTTTTACAGGTTGTATTAAATATAAAAGATGAAGTGTTAAATGTAAAACTGCACTAAGAAAAAAACCTTTATATGTTGATCATACTTTTGTGTTTTATTCATTCAGTCCACTAGAGATGCCCCCGGCTCAGACTTTCTGCAGTTGAAACAGATGAGACAGCGTTATGAGAACATATTTTCTGGGGATTTGAAAATGAATATAGCTGCTTCTAATATAATAATACACAGTAAAGACTCAACTCTGTGACTGAAACCGCAGTCCCAGACAATTAAGGACAAGTTCATTAAGGGCTGCAGTGCCCTGGTGTCATTAAGCATTTGGCTGCAGAAAATTTGTCCTGAGATTACCTTAGAAAACTTAAGTTTGGCACCTTAAATCCTCTGTCCAACTCACCTGCCATAGTCCTGGATCAGGACACATGTTCCTCGCTTCCTTCCTTACTATGTGAGACAAAAGGAAATGCACTTGTACAATTAAAGCAGTGAAGAATAAGGTACAAATGTGCAATATACTTTATATTGCAATATGAAAAAATCCTCAGGAGTATGTAACAGCTGTGTGGTCAAACAGATTAGTGGTGGACACAGAGCACACGTTTCAGTATCATCGTTCTTGTAACTGAAATAATTCAACATTACTGATGTTGCTTTTCTTTCTGGCACCAACCCTTTGTTTTGGGTGATTTTTCTCTGGTTGGTTATTCATTTTTTCAGTCTTGTTAACAGTGACTCACTTCAAACTGGTTCAGAATGATTGTAATGTGCTCAGTGAGTGTCAGGTACCTTTGAAATTTGATGCGAAAAGGTTGAGCTCATTTGTCTCCTACATTACAGGACCTGAGATATGACTAATGTCATCACATACACTGTTATGTCGATGCTCAAACAATATATTGTGCAGCTTTATTAGGCTTCCATTAATGTCATTAAGATCAAATATCATCAGTATCATTGCACTGATACTACTATGTTCATACTAGGGATCGATTTTTTTGTGACCAATACTGATTATTATTTTTTACATCAACCTTAGCTGACGACTAATACAAGCAGCCAAAATTTGTAACTGAATTTTGGATACAGAAGACAGTCGTCTTTACTTCCAATAAATATTACTACATCAAAAAAAGAAAAATTAATTGTGACAATAGTATCTCTAAGAACACGGAGGTGCTGTGAACTTCACCTGTCAGTAATTCATAGTAGCATAAAAAGAGCACATGTCAGTCTTATTACCTCCACTAAGGAGGTTCATTTTTTTCCTGGAGTTCATCTGTTTGTTTGTTTGTCTGTCAGCAACATTACTCAAAAAGTTCTGGAAGGATTTTAATACAATTTTTAGGATGTGTTGGGAGTGGCACAAATTCTTACATTTTGGTGGTGATCTGGAAGAGATCCTGGATTCTGGATCACTTTGAAATGTATTCTCCATTTACCGCAATTTAAGAATTCAAAATATCTCCATGAACACAATGGAGCTTTATGTTACAACCTTTTGTGAATATATATATATAATAACACAGGCTGCAGTTTCATCTGTTGCTTTCTTATGTGGTTGTGTTTCATTTCTTAGCTCACTGATTATCTATCAAACACTTAAAAAGATGTAGAATTTTGTTTCTCAGGGACATTTTTTGCAAAGAGTATGAATAGATTATCCCCTGAGGAAGGTTAAACAAGTGCATGGCCATCATCTATGATACGTATTCAAAGTAATTAGATGCTTCATAGTCAAAAGCATTAATAACAGCTGTGTGTAAACTGATGATGTTTAGCCATCGACAAAACCACTAGAAGTGAAACAACAGAAATACATCTTTTCCACTCAGGAAGAACACAAGATTATACTGAGATTAGTAACAGAGAGGACTGTTGTTTAAATGATTTCTAAAAGCTTTTCCAGATTGTATTCAATGTGTGCTTGAGGCAGCTGCAGTGTACGCACTTGTCTTAGGGTAAACTGCCAGCATCGCATTATTTTGAAAATGAAAAAATAAAACCTGACATAGCATCTTTCTTTCAAAAAAGGAATAAAAACTCTTCACAGGGCAGATTTTTCATTGAGACATGAAATGTACTTTTTACCTTTAGAGACTGAAGAACTGATGGAGTTGATAGAAATAAAACATCCACGCAATGAATACATGAGAAGTAAAACTCTGTATTCTGCCTGAATCCATAGCTGTTTGTGGATATGAGTTGTTCTCTGTTATTCCATCCTTGTGATCTATTGAAACTTTAGTCTGTCACAGCCCAAGGTGAAAGTTCACAACAACCAAGAACACATGGAACACCCATGTGTTCTTAACTGCTAGGAGGCACTGGTTGGTGACTCGTGTAGACTTGCCTGGGAAATATCCCAAGATGCACACTTTGTGATACTGTTAAATGCAATGGTAGTTTCTGTGATAGCTTTATTACCCCCCCCCCCCACTGAAAGGGGAGAGGGGTTTTGTTTTTTATTCTTTTTTTTTGTCTGTCTGTCATTATTTGTCATCAACTTTAAGCTAAAACTACTGGACCAAAGGTGCAAGGTGATCTTAAAAGAGATCCCATACAATTTTGTTGAATGTAGGTCAAAGGTCAAGATCACCAAAAATTTGTTTTTTGCAGTGGTAAGCGATGGGGCAAATCAGGAATTTACTTTTCATTCTCGTATACCCATATTGACAGATAAGAAACCCAACAGGGGCTTCAGAATGACTCTATGACCTTTGACCTTGAGTGACCTTGAAAAGGTCAAAATCAAGGTCATATGATTTTAAATGGTTGTAACTCCAAAAAGAGTGGTGAGACATACTCAGATACTATTGTTGACAGATAGGATACTACATGTAGATGTAGTTGTACATGACCTTTGACCTTGAAAAGTAAAACCCATTATCTAACATTTTGAGAGGGAGAACTAACATGTTTATGAGGAGGGCGGGATTTGTTGTGCCTGGTTATCATAGGCATTCCATGAAGTGCAATAAAATTTGTTCGAGTTTTGAAAAAATATACAAAATGTATTAAAAGAAATATAAACGACATGTAAATTCAGGTGCAAATGTAATCAAATGTAATAAATCGAGTTACATTGTGGTGATTTGAGGGAAAAACTTTGATACCAGAAAAGCAGTAGAGATGGGTAGAAAAGTTTACAACTACACAGGCGCTTCCAATTACGCAGTTGCATTTTTAGGAAGTCTGCTGTCTGGGGCAGTTCTTACCAAGACTGTAGTCACTGTTATTGAGAAATGACCAGAGTTTAGGATTCATGGTGTTTCTCCGAAGGGGTTGAACAGTGTACGATCAATAGTCATGATCACAAATCTCTCCCAAATCCAAGCACTACACAGCAAAGATTGGACCCCATGGATCCAATCAGCCTGTCTTTCCAACTTGTCTGTGCAACAGAGCTATTTGTGGTCACAAATTAGTTGTAGACCATGAGTCGAAGGAATGCAATTCCCTCCCAGGTAAAATATACCAGGTGTTGCTATTAGAATTTTAAGTAGTCTTGACATGACTTTGAAGCTGTTTCATTCAGTGTTTCTGCAAATTTACAAACTCACACTTTACAAAATCTGCCTTACAGTAATTGCATTCATATGCAAATGAAGCTGTAAATACATTTCTGTTAATACCCATAAACCTTTCTATATTACAGTTTGTTTCAATATCATAACGCTGGTAATAAAAATGATTAGAAATGGCAAAGAATGACATTCCTGATTGTAAATGCTAATTTTACAATAACAACTTTTTGTTTCATCAATAATTTTGCTTCTTATTTGTTTTATTACTCGAAGAAAAAAAAAACATAGTGTAGTTTAGTACTCCAGAATATAAACATAGATGTGATTTAAAAAATAACTCAAACATTCAAAACAAACACAATCATTTTCAAAATCTAATTTTAGTTTAACTACCAACTATTTAAGTGTTATTATTTTTATTTATTTATTTTTTTTTACATTGAGAGTAATTTTTCAGCCCAGGATGTCTGTAGGCTCTCCACCATCCCTTTGCGTGATGTCAATGCCCGCTTACACTGTGTGAGGTGAGACGTATCAGTGTTAATGGAAAATAATGGCTTCAACATCTGAAACAGCCGAGTCTGCTACACTGGCATGTTAAGATTAACAGCTCTTTTCAAGCCAATGCTGTGGAAAAAAACACACCCTTTAGGCACATGAGTGACAAGGAACATATCTCATATCTGTGTAGTAGCCTATACACAGTTTAGTCATTCACTTTGAGTGTGTCCCACAGTGGCAGATGGCTGTGCTGATATGTTCATGGAACATTGCAATGTACAAGACAAAACTTTCTAAAAGGTCCTGGCTTTTAAGTTAATAATTTATTTTCTGTTTTGAATGAACTCGTTTCAGTATTTCTCTATAGTATTGGTCTTTGGTAGTGTCCACTGCCAGCGTTTGGAGGAAAAATAAGCTTTTTTTTTTCCTGCTTTGGATCAGACACTTAAAGGATGAAACATGTTAGTTAGGACTGGATGATGCATTGCACTGGACTCTGCATTTCTCTGCTCATGCATTCGTAACGTGCTTCTTTGAATACACAGGGGATTGAACGTGCATGCGTCTAACTACTGCTTCAAACATGTCTTAATTGTGGTTGTAGTCTGTTCAAAAGAATGTTTGATAATGGTTGTACGATCTCCTGCTCGGGTGTTTGGCTACTCTCCTCATGTTGCTATGAAGGACAGTCCATTTATTCATGTCTGTTCCCAGAGTCCCAACAGCCTGGCTCCCCAACACTCCCTCAAAGAACATGAACAAAGGGCATATTCTGTCACAAGAGAGTGAAGGGGATAGAAGGAGTGTGTGAGTACATTAAACTTGAAGTGCAGTGAATCTCTACTCATTCATTTGGTTGCATGGCTCTGGTGTGTGTGAGTGCTTTTGTGTCCTCCTGCATGTGTGTGTCTGTCATGTGCATGTGTGACATCCTCTGACTCAAGGGGAATACCCACCAGATATTATGCCACTGTTCTCTGTAAAACTTTGTTCTGCACAAAGGGGCTGTTTCATGCTCGGCTCTTTAGAAACTTATACATCAAAAATGTGACTGGGTGGGTAATGGATTGCATTGTGACAGTCCCGCTTGGGGCTTTTTGTCCTTGGTTTGACTCATGGGAACTAGGTACTGTTATGTTTGTGAGGTTCATGTTCCTGGTTTCAGTCATATCATCATGTTAATTCCCACATTATGAACAGATAGCATATGTGTGAAGTCATTGTAGATCGTTTTTTGCATCACTATTGTTAACTGTATATGAAGAGTCATCCTGCATGAATCATATACATGTATACTGCCATGTGACTGTTCCACTATACGTCAAATATAAATACAGTTTCACATAGAATTATTGCAAGTCTGAATGTATTGTAATTAATAGAAACTAAAACCTTTTTACAATAATTACATTTGTAATGGGCGTGAGTTGCACTTTCACTTTTGTCTAAAACTTTTGAGTAGGCTTGACATTTTTGAATTTTTGTGGGCAATAATGGATGATACAACATTTATAAAGGGCTTATTTAATTTTCATTTATAGTTTCTATTATTGGGGAAAATACAAATAGCTGCTGCTGCCCATTATACATGATTCAGTCTCTTGGAGGTTTAGAGGTTTATTTCAGTAATAATAACTAATTATTTAGTGAATGGATCTTACCAACTTGCTTCATTAGGTACTGTTGACGTGTACAGTACACTTTACTTAAGATTGAAAATATATTATGAAGTGAGAATCGATCATTCTATTTTTTGGGGTGATTATCAGTAAGAAGATTCTTCTCCATATATTTCAGTTAAATTGTGGGATTGTTTGGAGATTGATGGTGATTTTGAGAATGACAATGATGTTTTTATTTATTGTAGGCAAGGCAAGTTTATTTATATAGCACATCTCATGCACAAGACAATTCAAAGTGCTTTAGATAGATAGATAGATAGATAGATAGATAGATAGATAGATAGATAGATAGATAGATAGATAGATAGATAGATAGATAGATAGATAGATAGATAGATAGATAGATAGATAGATAGATAGATAGATAGATAGATAGATAGATAGATAGATAGATAGATAGATAGATACTTTATTGATCTCCAAGGAGATCAATAAAATACACAAAATACATTAAAACACAGATAAAAGACAATAGGGGAAAAAAAATAATAAAAAATAAAAAAATAAAATAAAAAAAAGTTAATTATTGATGAAACATCCACTTACATTGATCATATCTTAACAACGAAGCCTAATGTGCACATTAGCCTGAATACAGAAAAATAGAAACATGTGACAAAATAGCACAGTGTGAATAATTTCCAGAACCCCCGCCTATCCTAAGGGAAATAAAGAAACTTTAAAAATCATGTTCTCGTGTTTCTGCTGGTTTGTCTGTAGTTCACACCCTGCATTGAGTGTGACATTAGTGCTTTGACAATAAACCTGTGAAATCCTGCACAAAGTCGGTCTCCATCTGTTTGTGTTCATGAAAAGGCTCAAGGTGTCTCGACTTCTCAAAAAAATTCAAAATAGACTGACTCTGGAGATAGTTGTTCATGAAAATCAAGGCTGAACTGCAAAATGATTGCAGAAGTGTGTGTATATATATATATATATATATATATATATATATATATATATATATATATATATATATATATATATATATAATTATTATTATTATTATTATTATTTATTTATTTGTTGTTTTTTTTCCCCCTTAAACTTATGTCTGACTTTACTGACTTTACATTACCCTTCTGGGATGCCAACTCTACTGGGCCAATTCCAACTGAAAGTTTTAATACATTTAAAGAAATAGGGCACTAGTTAAAAATAGCTTAGCCTTACATTTTTTAACATATTGAAACTGCACTAAGATATTTCCATTTTACAGTCCATTTGCTAAATATACTGTTTTTTTTTAATCCGCGGTTACAGCAGAAAACTATTTATAGTGATACTTGGCATTTGGCTCACAAGAACTTCTATTACTCTTATGTGTGGAATGATATTCGGCTTTCCCAATTCCTCAAATGATGGAAAACATTCTTAAAAATTATTTACTGCAACTATGTTTTAAGTAGAATGCTTTAACAATCCCATTAAAGAAGAGAACTTTGCATTCACACCCTTTGATTTGTGAAAGCAAATTTAATTTAAAATTCTCTCAACCAATGAGATGAGTCGTGTGTATTTGTGTCTGTTATTGTATTGTTCTTTTGCAGACACACTCTCCCTCTCTGTCTCTCTCTCTCTCTCTCTGTGCCAGGAATTAGCAATAGCTTTTCCAGAACCCCATCACGTCTCCCCTCTGCCTATACATGTCCACACTGCTTGGCACTGCTCTCTCCATCCACCACAAGGCTCCATGCTCATTGTGACCCATCACAGGCTGCGTGCCCATGGATAAAGAGAGAAAATTACACTGAAATGAGCCTGAAAACATGCTTGAGCACCCCTCCACAAAGCGAGCCATCTGTAATCTCCTTGGCTTCGTTCGACACCGTAGTAAATTCTCTTTTTTTATGTCTTATTTTTTTGTCCCCGTTGAGTCGTTTCTGAAACGCCACACTACTAAATATAAATGTGTGCAAATTGTGATGCTGTATCCCACTTGTCATTTTGCTGCTGTTTGGAGTAAATCAGTCAGATAGCTGTCGTGTTTCCGGAAGAGCTACAGTATATGTTTGCGATAGTATTTTTGTACCCTAGCGTCTCACTGTAAGTTATTGGATTTTTTCAAGGGCACACAGAACAGCATTCATATTCATGCATGGTGATCAAATGTAAATGATTACCCATAGGATTATGACAGCAGCAACATTTTCCTGCCTTCCAGATTTTAGGCCCTGTTTTTAGAACACTTTCTCCTAGCTGTGCAGGACTGCAGTCTGAACATCAAAGCCAGAGCGACAGTGGATTTTGGCTCAGTAATGCAACGGGAACTGATATGATTTTGTAGAATAGAACTCATCGTCCATGACTCAGAAAAATGTCCTTCTGTAATTACTTTTGCATTTGCTATTTGATTGAGAGTACTTTCATGAAGCACAATACTATACAGTGTATTTAACTAGACTATATAATTTGGTTCTCAGTTGCTTTACAGGAAACATAAACAAAAGTATTTATAGCCAGTAGGAGCTTCACACATAATTTACATGTAAACAGGTGGACATACATCAGTGTTACTGGGTGGTAACAGAATGTAATGGTGAAATAGTACTGTATAGGGCTTTCAATGATTGATAAAACAGCTGAGGACAAGCTGATGATGCATTATTTATTGATTTGTCTTTGTTCAGTGAGCCCATCTTGATTGCCTCTTCCTCAGTGATGAAACAGTCAATGCCTTACTCTGCTCTAGCAACAAATCAATGACAGCTTGGCTGATCAAAGAGTGGGACAGGTCCCTAAAACAACATCAGGCTACAGATAAAATATTTAGATGGTGCAGAGGAAGACAGTAGAGCAAGAACAGAGCAAAACGCAAGCTGCAGGAAGCGCTGCAGGAATTAAATGACTCCCACTCAGCAGCTTTCCTCCTCGTTGTGCATTTAACATGTTTTTATATGTGTGGTTTAAAACAGCAGCACTTACTATTTATTATGCTTTGCTTTTCTCTTTTGGTCCTTTTTATTATTTTTTTGTTCAGATCTTCCACACATGTACCCTTTTCTCTCATTTCAACTGTCATCCCAAAACTTAGCTGAGCTGAAAACTACTCAGTACCTTAATAACTTAATAACAGTCAACATATTTAAATGTTCTTACCTTTGTAGACTCGTGTTGCTCTGCACATTTTTTTTAAAATAGCACTTTCACAAAAGTTAAGAAAATAGTCCTTTATTTTGCTGCACAAAAACTCCTATACACATAAAAAAGAAGGTTACAAAAAAGAAACGTATTAATAATGTAACAGAACTGAGCCAGTGTCAGTATGTTGTATTCAGGCTATGCTTTCATTATGAAACACTAGAGCTGTTTGTTCCCGTACTGACACAAACAATCATTTGAAAAACACTGGATTTACATTAAATTAGCATTTAAAAGTGATCTGAATGTAACAGTCCTACATTTGGTATTTTGGGTGATGCTGATATGGATTTTAAGGGCAATTCTTTACAAAATATAACATGGTGATACAACAAGATTAAATCTGAGGTTCTCATCTACTCCAATTTACAGCTATGAAATATGATGTGATATCTGCACCCAAAGTGCTGACTACTGTATATGAATCACTCATGGAACCATATTGTAACTGCAGGACAATGACAGTAAAGACACTCAGCATATTGCAGCTGTTATTTAACATTAGTCATTTGATAACACAAGCATGAGCCCTAAACAAGGTCACCGTTACCTTAATTTATACTCAACAATATTTATTTTTTTCCAAGTGCACAAGTGTAGTATATGTAAACAAAGTGTTAAACAGGTAGGCATTCATCCGTTGAGAATTACAAATGTAACAGCTGTCATAAATAAAGTACAATAGTGAGAATAATAGCCAAATAAAAAAAAAAACTGTACTAAACACAGATGTCTGATGTCGTTTGTTCTTTTCTTTTAAGCTATATGAGTGGATCTTACCATATCTAAATAAATAAAACAACTTTCTAAGTGCATAAGTATATGTAAACAAAGTGTTAAACAGGTAGGCATAGGGCACTCATCCTTTTTTTTGTCTTTTTCACTGGTGAACTTAAAACAACAAACAAACACAGGCAGGTCATCAGGGCACCGACGCATCACAACGCTGTTTCTCGTCGACACATCCGTAAGCAGCTGCATCTAACTAAAAGCTGAAATGCCAGAATTTTCCTTTTGTTATTGAGGGAAATTCTTAAAGTAACAGATTACTTATTTTGAAAAGTAACACCGTTAGATTATACGGTACTGAAAAAATCCAAGTACTCTAAGACTTTGTAATATGGTTACCCACAACACTGAATATGACCCTTTTAAAAGTGGAGGATTAAACTTTATTCACGCTATACATAGAATACTGTATGTAAGAATAGCAGCACTTGTTCTGCACATGCAAAACTCCATCATTCAACTTTTTTTAGTCTGTTTTGTTCAGTCCTTAAACTTGGATTTGCTCTAGCAGCTAAGGATGTTGCTCAGCTTTGAGGTATACCTGGCTAGCTGAGCAATTTCTTAATGATTTTCTGACACAGCAGTCGAGGAGGAACAGCCAGTGGCTTATAGATGCCTTTCCAGCTGGGTTACTTAGTACTAACAGACTGGCTGACGCAGCTGTATTAGCTGCTAAGCACTGCCCATTTAGCTGTGCTGGTTCAATGCCAAACCACCAAACTTAGTGTTTCACCTATGTTCTTAAATAACCTTCTCTGTAAAACCTCCCAGAAGGCTAACTCTTTGCTCGAGGACTATGCATGTAATGTTTTCTGAAATTGATTGTTTTACAGAAGAGATGCAAAGTGAGATATATGCCCAGTACTTGGCAGGTGAAATTAGTCTGCATTGAAAAGCACTCTGTACAACAATGTTTAGTTAAAAAGCTGTGAAAGACAGTGTACTTGGCAATAACGATGCCCCAGCGAGAGCTTTAGTAGAGGGAGAGGAACAGCTGTTTTGGTAGAAAGCCATTTTTGGTGTCTGTTGCTGTGAATCACATAAAGAAGCAAAATATGCACAAATCTCCAACAGGGTAAAGAAACACAAAACACACTGTTTGTGCATCCTGTTCAGGCTTCTGTTTGTTATCTGCACAGTTGATACATTCATGCTACTGTTACTGATACCATCTATCAAATACAGGCAGATGACCTTCATGCTTTGGGATAATTTTATTAACATATTCGTAGGGTCCCAGGAAACTTAATTTGCAGAATTTAGAGCGTGTGATGTAGAAACAGTATGTGTGAGAAGCAGTGCTGAAGCGACTTTTTATGATTTCTAGAGGCAATTAAAGCATTAAAACTACTCTCGACCGGCTTGTCAAGGTCAGTCAGCTCTAACAGAATAACAAAGAGGATTCTCTCATCAGTATTTAAAATGTGTATGACAAAACTTATTGTGGTAGTCATTCTTCACAAATTCAGAACATTTTGAGACTAGTATGTAACAGATATCTGTCTGTCCACAGATGAAGTCGCCATTGAAGGGTTAATGCACGTCTGCTGCTGCGTGGCTGAATTCACCAATGCTAATAGATTCTTGAGCCAACTGTGTAAAGTTGGAAGTTCTTAGTTAAAAGATGAGTGCTATCCTCTGAGTACAGATGCTACAGAGAACCTTGGAGCTGATAATTAAAAATGCATCCGACTGCGGAAAAAAGTCAGCAGTCATTAAGGTGAGAGGTTCAGCCTTTCTGAGCAGGTCTACACTGGGACTGACCCGGCTGTAACTGGCCCCACATTACAGAAGGGTTAAAATATGAGCCAAATGCACACACCACAAGTCCAAGTTCATTAAGTCACCAAGTAAGTCATTTATTTAGCAATGCTTAAGTTGGAATTAAATGTCAAACTGTAGTGCCATGTATGTTGGAGCTGAAATATATATGGTTTATACTTGAAAATACATTCACTGTCAATGATGAAAGATTTGTATTAATATTACTGAAAGACAAAATATATAGTTTCCCTCATTCCTTAATATTTCTATGAACTTATCTAAAATAAAACTTAATACATGAATAAGCATGAACTTAATAAAGGTAAACTTTATTACACTCGGCCTTGATCAAACTAGAGGCGCAAAATATACACTGTTCCCCACAATGATGAAATCATTTTGTTTTCAGATACTTTCCCCTTTCCCCTACACCAGTAATCACCTTAGATTAGATGTAATGATCACATACTGAGTCCCAATCTTTACCTATCAAAAAGTCATCACATTGTCAGAATCATTTCAAAATGTGTTATTCCATCCCCCCAGTGTATGTACAAATAAAGACGCAGGTTTACAATACTAGCCTTATTTTTAAACCATGTATGCGTTTTATTGCAGGAACAGTGAAATACAAAAACAGAGCTTTTAGTGTTTAAAAAAAGACCTGTTTCTACACGCTGGGAAAACTGTCCATGGTTGACGTATAATGTTTGTATTCTGTCAGGAGTGAGGTCATACCAGGAAACACAAGGATGTGTGAGAGTTTCCCCAGCGATAGAAGTGGTTCCTGTGTGCTGAGGTTTAGAGCTGATAATGACCACAGATAGAGAGTGTGTGTGTGTGTGTGTGTGTGTGTGTGTGTGTGTGTGTGTGTGTGTGTGTGTGTGTGTGTGTGTGTGTGTGTGTGTGTGTGTGTGTGTGTGTGTGTGTGCAAGTGTGTTGAGCTAATTCCAGAAGTCGGCACCAACGCCCATTTTCATAAAACCACAATACGGTCACCTGAAGGTATTAAAAGTTTTGTGTCTAAAAAGTTCCCGCTGAGAAGCATTCATGCTGAACTCCTGACACCATGTGACAGAAAACAAAGATGAAGCAAATTGGTTTCTTGTGACTCATGTAACATTGGTGTAATTATCTGATATGAACCATATTTTAAGGAAAATAACTTACAACAAAGCTTATCGTGGCAAGTAATGATACTGTTGGTAGCATTCGGTCTGTTACGTTCCATCAAAGCTGTGACAGTTAATTTACTCTTTATTTGAAAAATGCAAGACATGCCACCAAAGGTTGACATGTCTAAGCTCAGCTGCAGCTGCTGTTCATGCAGGGTAATTGAATATACTGAACCAGTCACCATTCTTGTCCTTTGTGTTTTATTTGAGCTAAAGTGTGTCGGCTGCATTCAGAACTTATTAGCCTGTGTACATTACTCTACTGACATTCATCTGCCCCTTTTAGCATATTAATGCTTGATTTGTGATGGCCTAGCAAGGGAGTCATTTCTTAATTTGATTGAAATAGACAGGGTCAAAGGTCTCTAGATAGTCTCTGTGATCATCAAGTGGTCTCCTGAATCACCTAGATCAACGATAAGAAGAAGTGGTGGAAAAGCGATGTTTGGACAACCCATGCATTTATGACATAGTGTAGTGCATTAGAATTTGCTCTTAAGTCCTTGAACTCTGTCAAGTATCGTACTATTCTTCAAACCCACTTTGAAATGTATTCTCCATTTACCGCAATGTAAAATTTCAAAGTGATCCAGGATCCAGTATCTCTTCCACATCACCACCAAAATGAAATCATTTGTTCCTCGTGACACTCCCAACACATGCTGAAAATGTTACGTATCAAAATCTCTTCAGAACTTTTTGCCTAATCCTGCTGACAGTCAGACAAACAAACAAACAAACAAATTGACTCAAATTGAGTCTGCCTTGGTGAAGGTTTGCGCTCTCATTATTATTATTATTATTATTATTATTATTATTATTATTATTATTATTATTTGTTTATTTATTTATTTTTACATTTTTTAACTGTACTGGGGGGTATTGGGGGGGTCAGATGTAAAGCGTTAAGTGCTACATACACTATAATAATAATAATAATAAAGGATTACATTTATATTGTACTTTTTTGGCCACTCAAAGCGCTTCACATTAGTGGCCCATTATTCATTCACTCTCACATGCACTCTCTGGTAGTGGTAAACTACATACATAGCCACAGTTGCCCTGGGGCAGACTGACAGAAGTGTGGCAGCCATTTTGTGCTGATGGCCCCTCTGCCCGCCACCAAATTTTCATACACCAGTGTGAGTGACACTGGAAGCAAGGAGGGTGAAGTGTGTTGCCGAAGGACACAACAGACCAACTAGGATAGAGCGGGATTCGAACCACCAACCCTTCAGTTACAGCAGTTACCGGACGACCCACTCTACCAACTGAACCATGGCCACCCCTTAACTATGAAAAGTACCATATAAATATTGATTGATTGATTGATTGATTGATTGATTGATTGATTGATTGATTGATTGATTGATTGATTGATTGATTGATTGATTGATTGATTGATTGATTGATTGATTGATTGATTGATTGATTGCTACAGTGAGTGTAACACAATATGACCCCTTTAACACCAAACAGAAAAAATACCTTCGTGTCTGTCTGGTGCAGCCACACCATTTGAAACACAAAAAGCAAATATTCACAAATATTTCATAATATTTCAGATTGTATGACTTTGAAAACAGTTTTGAATTACATTATCTACAGCATGCATTACATAACATACATTTATACATGCATTTCAGTGTGATTATTAAGTACAAGAGCATATTTCATCTCACATTGGACGATGGATGTAAATCAGCGCTGGACTCTTACAGTGAAAAGTAAATAATGTACGTAAATATCCACAAATAATACCAGTTCAAAATCTGTGTGTCCCAGACATAATCCTTACCCACCTAGCAGTATTTGTCTGGTGTTGTTGGTGAACAAACTATTCAAAGTTGGCCGCCTCTGCTGGGTCGATGAATAAAAAAGAGCAGCGGTGGTCAAGTGAGCAAGGCAGTGAATAAAAAGGAAACAGCATCAACAAGAGCGAGTGAATCACAGAAATGACATGATGTTTTGTGAATATATCCCTGTGGTTTCACTCTAATACGATGGCAGCTACAGTCTAATGGGAGACGCTTCTGCATTGTCAGAGTCTGTGTGAGTGCAGATGAAGCCCGTCCGCTGTGAACACACACTCTGTTCTGTGTCAGAGACCACAGTGAGGCCTCTGCTGGGTTCAGTCCTGTGCTTGGACACACACACATACACAGAACAGAACAGAAAGAGGAGACAATATAACCCAAGCTGCTGTTTCTTTATATTCTTATAGTCTCCATTGCACACATTTTGCAGTGTTGTTATTGACTGAAGGCTACAGTATATGCACTGGCCAAAGATTCATGTCCTGAAATGTCTTAAACACAAAAAAAAAACAAGAGGAAAATAAGAAAACATGGGTGGAAGTGAATATATCTGCCATAGCTGGAGGACTTCAGCTGTATTGTTTGACTTAAGTCACAATTTTTACGACTTCAAAGTCAACCTTAACTTGTAATGATTTGATGTGATTGTAAATATTAGATCATTTTCTACAGTAAAAATACATGTACACTATGAATATACTCCAGGACAATTAAAAATATTATATTACAAAGCAAATTTCATTAAAAGGAGGTTAAATACTGAACATAAAATGACTCCTGAGCAAACAACAACAACAGTGATACAATATAAAGATTTTAGGCTACAGTGAAGAATATTTTAGCATGGATTGTGTGAAGGAACAATACCATCTGTTGGGAAATACAAAATTGACAGTGAATATATTGATAATTTAATTTCATATTCCACATACAGATCAAAATGGGTCATATCAGTGAAATACTATCATAATAATAACCTATAAATACTCACAACTGCACATTTTGCTCTTTGTTAATTTAAACATTTCCATGTCCTTTTACTGTATTTATAATAAAACAAACTATTATTTCACAAAAAACATGAATAACTTGAACAAATATGAACATTTTGAAATGTCTGAAGTGTAAGTTTAATAATGTTCGGCCTCTTATTAAATGTTTTGGGTATTTCTAGATCCACTAATAAATAATATGTACATTGTAATTGACATGTAAATGACAAACTGAGACATAATCGTGTTAAAATTGCATTTACTTTTCTGAAGAAGTGTTGGTCTATTCATGTTATTCACATTGTTTTAAAGGATAGTTGGTAGAACATTTTCATCCCATAATTTCACCACTCTAAAAATGGAAATAACCTAATCACCATGAGTCCATAGACGGCGCTTCTGTTATCGCCTGAAAAAGCTTTGGATCACAGACTGGCCTTATCGTGATATATCAGGGACAACAGAGGTCACTCTTTTTCACTTCACCTCAAACAGATTAACTGATAGAATAGTATCACCTGTCTTGCTGCCATTGTAGACTAATGAACATTGTAGATTAATGAACAGTGCAGCCGCTTGGTTGTTGATATGTTTTTCACTTCCACATTGGTTGGATAAGGACATAATTCCCTCACCTACTGTTTTTGCCGTGTAACACACACTTATTCTTGGGCATAAGCTAGGTACAGATGTGTGAGCACCATACTGTATGTGTGGGAAAGGTGTGATCGTATCCAGGTACGGCACAGATCTGGATACCCAGTCTGAAAACAGCTGTGGTCAAAATGAGGTTACAGTAGGTTCTGTTCAAGACACACTGAATTGATGTTTCCTGTCACTCCTATTTTAATGTAAGTGTATGATGTACAGTAGTTATTAGCAGAGGGAAGTTTTAAGGTTAATTACAAAAGCCTAAACATCTGGAGTAGAATCTTTTTGTTCCTATTTTGTGAAGTGCTCAAGCTATAAGGTCAATACGAGACCTGTAGCAAGTATTGCATTTTTGAGTCTCAAATATGACCTTTATTAATGTAATTTGTTACATGTGGTTGATTAACCTGCTGATCTTCTGATGAAATTTAAAAAAAAAAAAAAAAAATGTAAGGGTGGAACATGTGAAGAACATTTTGTTTTTTTGTTTAAAGTTACTATCCTAGTTGTTAAATTTTACACCAAACATAGGAACATTCAGGACTTCTGACAAATATTTCTGTCAAAATTTTTACAGGAGATGAGTAAATAAGGACTAAAAATAGCTTGTCATATATTTTAAGAGTTTGCTTAAATGCACTGGTTACCAGACTTTTTCTTAACTATTGTTTTCTTTAATTCTATAAGAGCACATTGCTTGTGAAGTAAGATGTTGCACACATGCACATGTGGCGTCACACTCAGGATGGTATCACCTCCTCCTCATTTAAAGCTAGGGAAACTTATTCCTGTTATGTTGAATATTTTACCCTCAACGTCCCTGTGGTTATTTAATATTTTTGTATAGCTACTAATTCCTTGTTTTTTGTCAACAGTAGTTGGAAACTCAAGGCAGGGAAGAACAGAAAATAAAATGGAAAGAACAGTGAGTGCTTTCCTCAACAGGTTGTTCCTCACTTTATACTTTTTCTACATAAAAGCCTATTCAGTAACACCAGGCCTAACACTGTCATAACTGTTCCTTTTTGAACCAAATGTTCCATCAGAGTTTCCACACTAATACATCCATATATTACACTGTTCAATGTCTTGTACCTGTCCAGAATTGTAACTAACCCTAGACAGAGTGATTACATAATGAATGAGTTGACTGAGTTGAGTTTCCTTCCTTGTCATGCAGGGAAGACATTTTCCAATTCAGCTTTGTAGCTAAGAGTATCATCCTGTTTTACTCATAAGACATTGATTCACATTAAATATTAAAAATGATGATGAATGACACAGGGTTGGCAGAATCCAACCACCTTGTTTGTGATTAAGTACAGTTTTATTAGAGCATCTTGTATAGCTGCATGTTAATTATTTAATATGTAAAATAATGAGCTGTATTGAAAATTAATCAGTATTTTCAGAATGATTTATACCCATAATACGTCATTCAGTGTGCAGAAAATAAGCCTCATTGTAAACTATGAATTATATGATCAAGTGAATAAATGGTTAGAAAAGCTTGTCACTGCTTTTATGTTTATTTCAGTGCTCAGAGTTGATGTGAATCTGAAACACAATATGACATTCACTTTTTATGTCATCAGATTACTAAAACTTTCTTTTTTTTTATACACTGTAGATTTTGCAGTGTTAATTTGGAGACAATGGGACCAAATACACTCTAGAAGAAGTTAAATAAACTCTCTAAGTGTTGATTTAACACTGCAAAATTTACTGTGTACCTGAGCTGTGTTACAGTTGTAACTCAAAAACTTATGGACGGATATTAATGAAATTTTCAGGATGTGTTGAAAGTCTCACAACAAACAAATAATTACATTTTGGTGGTGGTAAATGGAGAATACATTTCAAAGTGATCCAGAATCTAGGATCCCTTTCGGATCACCACCAAAATATAGTTATTTTTTCCTTCAAACTGGCAAAAACCTAACCTTGGCGGCGGTAATAATTGAGCATGTCTAGAAGAATACATCACACTTACATTTAACAATATGAAAGTACTGGATATGAACTGGATATTTTTGATTTTGCCTACTGTAACTACAGCAATGTCGACCTTTCCTAGAAGGAGTGAACTATTTGGAAGTGTAATATCCATGGCTGTAGGATATGAATATTAGTGGAGCTTTCATTTTTATTAGCCATGAAAAGAACTGAAAGGGAATATTGACTTTTTTTTTTTTTTTTTTTTTTTTAGACCACAGTGTGTCGACCATATAAATGTGAATGGCAACCACTTTGATACTAGGGGGGCTGTGGGCCTTGTGTAATGTGTGAGGCTTTAAGTTTCACAGTGATTCTCAAGCATGCACTGTAGTTGAATGAGATGGTTAAGGTCACGGCATGACATTAACTTCAAATTTTCTGACTGACTTTCTTGTACATTATCTTATTCTCATCATCACATGAAAAGAACACCAGACTGCACTGCATGAACAATGAATTCTCTTGAAATTATTATGCACCAAAATGTCAGATTAAATCAGATTTATTTACTTATTCATCAAAGATGCCACAATGCAATTTTAGATTGTTCCATCCTACTATAACACCCATAATTATAGCAATATCCCCAATATCCAGGTATTAAGCTTTGCAGTCTGAATGTAATTTGAATGCAGCTGGTGGACACAGTCTGTCTTGCCAAATCTTCCTATTTGTTGGGTGTGGATGACTCACTGGAATCCCTCCTGAACCAGTTGGGAACAATAGCTTATTAGGAACCAAATGATGGACCATGTGTTCTGTTTTCTCAGATTATTTCACACACTGAAAAAAAAAAATAACACCGCACCTGGCTGGCCCTCAAGTAAACACTGCATTGATTGTCCTTGTCTTTTGTTGACTGACTCTTGTTGCTGCGGTTTGTCAGCCGTCTGTATTAATATTTAACTCTAGTATCTCTGTGATGCCATATCTCATTTGAAGTGCACTCCGTTATTCCTACTGTAATAATAAAATGTGGCATGTTCTTCTCATGCCTTCATTTTCTATAGCTCTATGTGGACGTGTTGGTGTGTGATTTTGAAGGTGCATTCAAGGCTTTAGCTGTGCACTTGATATTGAAGCCACAAACAGAAAATAAGTTTAGATTTAACAAAAGGAGGGGGTTTTGGAAGGCCCACATGCATCTGTTACGGACACCAGTTTCCGATAGCAGCTTGCCTTAACTATTATTCTCTGATTTTGCATATGAGGTAGGGCTGGGAGATGAAAGGATCTCAAAATGGGGTCACAATAACATGATGATAATCATGATGTTGATAAATTGAGGTGGCATGTTTCCATTTAGGTTCTCAGGTTATGTGCCATTAAAATACAGGCATATTATCATGACCTTGACTAAGGTCCTGCTGAGTATCTGTAGGTGACCTCTGATGACCTTTAATGGCAACACTCTGCCCCTAATGTGCTAAGTGCTAATGCTAATTACTAATATTAATACTAATGTGGTATGTAATAGGATGAGTAAGACATGGAGTTCAGTGCCATTAATACTTGATAAGAATAGATCTAATGGTCTATGACCCTACTAATCCAGAAGACTGTCCACTACACTTGAAGAATAATGGCATACCAGAATAATCATGTTTAATATACTGTGACTATCTACAGTGTTTTTCTATCATTTGCCATGTATGGTTCTGTCCTGCTTTCAGGACACATACCAGGACAGAGACTTCATGGTGCATTCAAGTGCACGTCATAAACTCAGAACTGACCCTGTAGGGTAGAGTGCTGGGTGCTAACAAGGACAAAAGACTCTCTTTTACCTCCCTGTCACAGATTGGCTTTCACCTGTACTCACCCTAATCCTTTTCTTCCATTTGTCCATATCCCCATCTCCTTTGTCTTATTCTCTCCCTCTCATCACCGTCCACAGTAGTGCTGTTCAGTGCTAACTAGGCTGCCTCCGAGCCCACAGGTACATCTCCTCCTCTCCCCACTCCTCTACTTCATGATCTATTTTTAAATCCACTCTACAGGATCCTTCCCGATGATTCTCCTTTTCCAACCCCAACTCAGTTTCTTTCAGCACCCCTTCTGCTTTTTCAGCCAAGGGGTGAGGTACTACAGACCAATATCTATTTATTTATTTATGCCCAGTCTTGCCTTTCAACTTTATTGAGAAAGCACACTTAATTTATCCCATATTTGAAAAAAGAATTGTACAGCCTGCTTCTGTAATAATAGTAGATGCTGTTTTGAGCTGGTGGTAACCTCTCCTTAATATAGTTGGATAAAACATATGCATAAAATAAGAGGGAAAAATAGTGGAGTGCATTAGAATAAAGAGCAGAGAAAAAAAGGAGCAAGAATATGTTTAATTATTAACATTGTGATTTAAGATTCAAACTGATGTAATGCAACAAAATCTGCCACATTTTGTAGCTCAATTACTGCCTTTCACTGTTTTTCTGGAAGTCAGTTCATTCATGGCTTAAAGGGTTTGTTAAGCTGCCACTTCACTAGGTGTATAGGCCCAACATCCATCTCAGAACTTGCACTGAGTCAGAACATAATGTACTTGTTGGACCGTATCGCTCGGGTGCAGGGTCTTGTCAGATCCTCTCGTCGGCTTCACCAGCTCAAATGGCTTTTTCTTCCTGACAAGTTTGTATAACACAAAACCTTCTCCAACAGATAAGTCCCTTCTTCTCCAAGCTCTGAGACTTTTAATGAGAAAAAAAAGAAAGAATAATATATATATATATATATATATATATATATATATATATATATATATATAGTATTGACTGGGTGTGCAGTTTTCTGTAAACACTTATTGAGATTATTTACATCCCTATAGAAGTAAAAGGAAACTTTGAATGAATTGAACGATTAGTATAATCCAGATTTCAGGTGTTTTGTACACAAACGTAAAAGTGAAAAAGGGAATCCATTTCAGCAGCGGTACATAACCACACTGTTTGGAGTTGGTATGTTCTCCCTGTGCTGTGCAGGGTTCCTCTGGGTGCTCTTGAATACCAAGCTATCAAAAATATGTGAGCTAGGTTAATTCTCCTGTTATTGCCCTTGACCCAGGTACTGGCAGAGATCTGGATTTGGTCCCCCGACACCTTTCCTGGCAGACCACTAGTCTCTGTGTGTACTAGGATGGGTTAAAAGCAGAGGCTGAATTTCCCTATGGGGCTGCTAAAAGTGAAGTTTACTCCACTTTATTTAAAAAGACATTTGTCATAGAGCATTGCCTTATTTTCACAGGCAAATATGGAGCATGTCAACAAAAAGTTTGTGTTTTTTGTGGGTGTGAAAATAGTGAATATAAGACGAAAATGGAGTATGTAATTCCCAAATACCCACAAAGGGTGAAATTCATTAGAAATACACCTGTCAAGCAAATAGTGTCATGGTACACCTATATCCATTTCCTGGAAGTAAATTAGGGAATATTCTTACATTTTGCTCAAAATCTGTCCCATTCCATCACCTAGATCTCATGTGAAAAACTGTCAAACTTACAAAAGATCTGCAGAATTTGCCACAGGCAGTGTAGATGGTGCAATTAATGCCGGCAGAAAATGTCTATTAATTGCATGCAAACACACTCTGTCTGTGTGTTACTGTTTCAAATTATTTGAGTTAGTAAAGCTAACTGCAGATATTGTATTAAAGTATGGTATCAAACTCTTCAGACACTGAGGTAATCAGGTGGGTTTGGGCCTTAAAATGACATGTCTTGACAGTGATGTTTGAGATCAGGCTCTTTTATCACAAACACTCCTTATAAACCTGCAATCTGACTGTAACCACAGCAGGGTACACAACATTAATTAACGTTATATTCTATCCAATCTGATGTTAATGACTTTTCCATCGCTGTGCCATATGACGGTGTACAGCCTCTTTTGGAGATATCATTTCAGTTGCTGTGAAACACTGCCAGCTCTGACAAAAAACAACAGTACTAATGTTTCTGCAAACTTGACAATCAAACAAACAAATTTTAAGATTCAGACATTAATCAAACACATTTCAAACTTGCCTGAGTCACAATAATAGTCTAGGAAATTTAAACGGATATCTTAGCTGAATTGTGGTTATCTCAGTATCCCAGGGAGAGTGGACCTGCTGTAAAGGGCAGATAGTAGACAGATAGAAAGAAATTTCCTGTTATATATGTAAAATACTAGAGGAGCAGACATGAGAATTGTGGGGAGCTGTGTGTACACATGTCTCTGCTCATTAAATATATGTACATTGTGTGTTTTTGCTCTCATTATGGACCAAGTTATGTACTGAAATGTGGAGCAAAGCCTAAAACAACAGAAACTTCACTGCAGCTTGAACATCTCAAACACAAAACAATTTGAAAACAAACAAATTTTGCAGAAGTGCGAAGGTTTTGAAATATGTGCTAACATATCAGTAGATGAAAATATTTAATTGCTGGTCTTGAAAAGAGGACAATTTCCAGCACAAATTTGGCCAAATTTATCATGCTACTGACTCTACATCCATTTGGAATCATGAAGTTAAACATGCAGTTTCAGCAGTGATGAAAAGATGTCCACATTTGGTTTTTATTTCACCAGAGATAATCCTATAATAGACAAAATGAGAATCAATTCATCCCCTGCACAATCACTTGTTTTATATCACTTGCCTATTTACTGACTGCCACTTTATGCTTAATGCCGGACTCTAGTCAGAAAAACAATTCTTCTCATCTTTGTCTCCATGGTTACACAAGTTGTCTTTGATGTGAGGAAATTTGCATTTAGCATGGACTTGATTAAGGATTCTTGACACAATGGAGAGGAGGGACAGAGATAATAAAAATATATATTCACTATTTTAAAAAATTGATTGACTACTATTGGGGGTCATTGAAAAGTAATTGAAGCTCAAGTGATGCTACGAGTAAGCCTTATTTGATTTTTTTTTTTTCATTTTATATCCACTATATTGCCAGAACTATTCGCTCACCTGCCTTGACTCACATATGAACTTGACATCCCATTGTTAATCCAAAGGGTTTAATCTGATGTGAGTTCACCCTTTACAGATATAACAGCTTCGACTCTTCTGGAAAGGTTTAGCATTAGTGAGATCACACAGTGATGTTGGACAGAAGGCCTGGTTCTCAGTCTCTGCTCTAATTCATCCCCAACGTGTTCTATGGGGTTCAAGGTCAAGACTGTGTTTAAATCCACATGAAACTTTCTCATCCATGTCTTTATGGACTTTTCTTTGTGCACTGGTGCACAGTCATGTTGGAACAAGAAGGGGTCAACCCCAAACTGTTCCCACAAACTTGGGAGCATGGAAATATCCAAAGTCTCTTTGTTATTTTTGACAAGGTAACTTTTCCATTGGTAAGGTTTATCTGTAGTGCTGTGCCATATCAAAATCCTTGCTGCCACATTATACATTTCATACAAAAAATATCGTCATTACCATCTCATTAGATTTAAAGCTGTCACGGTTATTTCATTAATATTGCTGTGTTCTCCATTGTTATTGAATACATTGTGTGTTGGTTCTATTTTTTAAAAAAATATCTGGATTACTTTGTTTCAAGCCGCTTTTGCACGGTAGAAAAATGACCAGTACTTCCTCATACATGTCCATGACGCAGTGACGAGGGGTCTCTGATTGGCTCAGAATGCGTAAAGGAACACTCCCCCCTCATCTCTCGTTCTGTGTGCGTGTTTACCATCTACTCTGGTAGCATCCAGCTAGGTTTTGTGTTGTTGCTTGTTCTGAAAACCAAGGCTTTATTTCCACAGAGAGCACATGAACCAGTTTGATCCACCATTTTTGTCCTGTTTGTGCAGCAGCTACTGTGTCTCTCTTCTCTTGTAGATGCTAATGCTAATGCTACTTCAGATTTGCTGCAATGGAAGATGGGCTTAACCCCATGTGGGTGACGCTAAAGTCCATCTGACGTCAGATGGACCAGCTTTTACTGGGTCCCTCATTCCTCTCATTGTTTTCTGTGAATGCACTATGCATCCAGTGGAGGTGACAAACCACTGGCATGTGTTGGTAAGTCGGGGTGACCCATCAGATTCCAAAAGGAGCGTGGAAAAGTGGTTTTCAGTGGAATGACACCTTTAAGTCCCTCCCACACACAAGTTACAGAACAAGTTGCGATGTGGTAATGTGATATTAAACTCTATGGATTAACAATGGGATGTCACTTAAGTATCGGTGAGTGAATACTTTTGACAATATAGTATAGCAGCTAATATAAATGACACATTTTCATTTTTAGTGGTGTGATGCAGACTTTTCAGAGCCTTGGCCATGTCTAAGGTACTGTAAACAACAGTTTGTCTGCCTTAACTACACAGTTTGACTCTTTAATGATCCTTGTCTGCGTTCCCAGACGTGGCATTTAGGACTAAGGAGAGACCTGCCTTGCAGCATTCCTGTCTGCTTTTCCCATGCAACACCAACACAGGTAGATGGCTGTGAGGCAATCCATTTGTCAAACTCACAGTCCTTCACAGCAAAAGACAGCTGCTGTCAATGGGAGGCCTTTGAGTTATTATCTGTCTTACCAAAGAAGCATACATGCCTTTTTAGCGAAAGGTTTCCAAATGCATTTTACACACACAAGCGCTCAAAAACATGGACACATACATTAACTTTCTCTTCTCTCTGCCTGCCTCCTGTCAAGACATATCACACACTCTTCTAGTACTCTGTCTATGCTTGTCAAGGAGGTATGCTGCAGGAGTAGCAATAGGCCAAGGTGTTAGCGGTTAATGCACACAGTAAAGGTGCCAACACCGTGATGTTTCATGCAGCACTGAGTCTATGCTTTGTATGAGGTGCAGTCATTATTATTTGGCATAAGGTTTGCTGCTATTTCATATTAAAAAACTGCTCAGCTGGTTAAGTTGTGTAACCGTGAACCATGTGATGCTGTTATCCTTTGTTAGGTGTTTGCCATAAGCCACACAGTTCCTCTTTTGTGCTGCTTTACAACAACTGATTAATAAGGCAGGAATTCCTGTATTAAGCGCATTAGCAGTGTTAACCATTTTTAACTCATTTGATCTATGTTTGGTGAAAGCACTCGACCCACGGGGCTGCACCAGGAGCTTTGTAAATTTGCTTTTCCTGAGGAATCACTACGGTCTGACTCTCATCTTTCTGCTCCACTTTTTCTTTCCCCCTTTTTGCTCTCCATCTTCTGATGTTCTGCACTTCACTTACTCTTTTTTTGTTGTTGGCTCTGGCAAAAACATAAATACATTAATAAGGTGAGTTTCTATGTCCTTTTTTTCATTCCTGCTCATTGCATTTCATTTCCCCTCTTCTCTCTTGTCTCATCATTCCTCCCTCCTTTGGTGTATGGCTTCTGACAGCTGAAGTACCCTGCAGCCTTCCTTGGCCAGGTATAACACCAGATGAAAGGTTTGTAGCCAGACCTCTCTTTAAAAGTTGCCTTCTGCTACATCCCTGCTCTCCATGGGCACTCGGTTGTCCCTGCCAGGCAGATGGTGAGAAAGAGGGCACTGAAAGGAAGGGTAAGGAACTGTGGAGAGATGGTCTGAGTAGAGAAAGAGCAACAGAGAGGAGACAGAAACATCATCAGATCCACAGTAACTCAGTATAAAGAAGTTGGATCTAGAAAGTTTCCTTAAAAAACCTGAATAACAAGAACAATCTGAAATGTATGAAGAAAAATAATTGCAATTTTAACACAATATCATGCCTCATTTTATCATATTATCAATTGTATGGTACAGATCACAGTGGATCTACATAGTATATACAAAAAAAATTAAAAATTTAAGTTGTTTCTCTTAAAGGAGTGATATTTTGCTCTTTATTTTATATATATATATATATATATATATATATATATATATATATATATATATATATATATATATATATATATATATACATGCCAGAAAGCTAATTTACAATGCAATTAAATGCAAATGAGCCATTTCATACCCTGCCCCCTGCAGGTTGTTGGCTGTGCTGCTCTGTCCCATTCAAAAGGCAACTGAACGTTTTATGTTATCGGCTCAAAGTTTGGACATATTTTCAGATTAGAACGGCTGACAAACAATTATGACATTAGTAATGTTCATTGTTGGAAATCTTGACCTTATATGTGTAAATGTCTTGACGTAACTAGTTATAGACATAACAAATTAATCAGGGATTAAAACAGGTTGAAGAAAATCACTGTATTTTTGCCAAAACTAATATAAACAAATAGCTTTGCAACACCTGGAGGGTTCAAATTAAAACTTTTTGAACTATGAGTGTCCAAATACACAAATAAATTAAGTAAAGACTAATAAAAGTAGGTTTAGCAAAACATGACCCCTTTAAGACATTCCATGTTGTTCATATTTGTTCAGGTTATTCAAATTTTTTGTGAAATCATAGTTTGCACATTTTTACAGTAACACAAAGGGAAACATTTGGAGTTGTTAGTATGATAGCATTTTGCTGGTTTTATTCACTTGAGTTCATATTGATCTGTATTTGGAACAAGATGTCGAAGTACTGTGGTTCCCTGGACTGTTAATATAGTCAGTGTCATTTTTGCATTTTGCTAATTCAGCCAGATTGGAATGAATTGGATCCAAGCCAGATGGGAACCTTTTTCTTTTCTTTTTTTTTTTTTGGGGGGGGGGGGGGACTTTTGACCCACAGGGCATATGTTTGACACCTGTAATCTAGAGCTTTCAATAAAACCCACTGAATTTGTCCCTGAGCAACAAATTCATACCACTATCAGTGCTCTGTCAAGACATCAACATCTTCATTTCTGAGGTGGATGTCTTTTACCACAAGCTTAATCTTGTGTCTATTTAACACAAATCAGCTCATGACTGCATTTAAAGCTTGTTCTATAGGGAACAAAGGTTGTTGTCAGCCACCCATCAAACTGCCTTTCTTCATACTAATCACTACGATAAGCTGAGTCCTCAGTTAAAATGTGATTAGGTGCCACATACTCTGGTCTTGTAAACCCTCCAGAGTTTTATTGTATTTAAGATTGTCAGTTAAGCTCCAAAAGTATTCTTCGAATTATTAACCTGAAATAAAACATAGCATTGTACTTCCAAATCCAAAAAGACATTTATAGCCTGGCTATAATTGGAAATGTTACGAGGGAAAGAAATACTGTCCAGCTGTTAAAATGCAAGCTGTTTGTTTCTTTAAAATATCCATCCTTGAAAGGGAAGACAAGTAGACACTATGGTATACTGGCATAAATTTGATCTTGCGACAAGCCAGATAATGCCCCATAGGTCTGAGCTGAACGATGGATGCTGCAGTGACAGGAGATACTGAGGGGAAGCAGCACAGGCAGTAAAACAACTGACAGTCGGTCATTACGAAAGACACAGGTAGGCCAGAAATCAATCATGGTGAGACTGTGTTGGACTCTGACAGATGGCTGACATGTGCTTGATGAAGAGGTCTGCCATTCCCCTGAATGAAGGGGAGGTAAGGAGAGTAAAAGGAGAGAAAGGAAGAGGGAATTAGGATGATGAAGGAGATAAGCAGGAGGTTTGACAGAAAAGCTGCAGAGGAGTGGAAGACAATGATGAACCACTAAAATAAGGACAAGTATTCAGAGAATGCCTAATCTCGCCCCTATTTTGTACCAATCTCAAGTTTCTATGACAACCTGTTCTTGAATTAGAGCCAATAATGTGATTTTGACCTTTCTGCTAAATGCGACCTTGACCTTTGACCTTTTGCAATATTGATCATTGTGTTGTATGTATATTTGCATCAGTGCATGTAATTTTATAATAATGTATCCAGAATTGATTAAGTTATAGCGTGATATGTCTATGTTTGACACACAAACACTGTTACAGAAGTTAATTTTGTGATGTCCCCTTTGACCTCAAGAGATCTCAAAAACTATTGATTGTAGGTGATAACACCGATTATGAAAATTGTAGAAATCTTCATTCCTCATTGTTTGGTACCAATCTGAAAATACTGTGATCTTCTGTTCTTGAGTTAGAACCAATAATGTAATTTTAACCTTTTAGTTAATTGTGACTTTGACCTTTGACCTTTACTAACATGAATCATTGCATCTGATGTGCATTAGCTATATGTATATGCCCATATAATTCATGGTGATATCGCAAGTATTCATTGAGTTATAACGTGATAAGTCTCTACGAACAGATACACAGATACACACACAAGGTGTTTACAACCAATACAACATTGGTTGGGTGAGATTAATCAGCAAAAGAGTTGAGCTTTTTGTGGATGTAAATGAATAGATATAGACAAAAAGTAAAGGGTGGAGGAGCAGAGACAAAAAGGTTGAGATCAAAACAAAAGGAGAATAAATATTAAACAAGGACGGATGAGGAGAACAAAGCTTGTGGCATTTTTGCATGAACAGGCGAGGTGTTTTGTTGGAGTTACAGCTGCAGTTTATGCTTTAACTGAGGTCGGAGTCTGTGTTTTGTCAGAAAAAAAAACAACTCAAGGCTACTTCATGGCCTTTGCTCTGTAACAAAAAGAAGTATTTCAAGTATGAAATGTAACAAAATGCTCCATGTAACATAAATGTCTTTTCTGTGGATAATTTTCTACTCATTTGAAGCAACATATGACTTTCATCACACATTTTTAAAACCTAATTTATAGCCTAATTATATTCCCGGACTGAGTTTCGGGCAATAATATGTTTTTAGTCCAACCGCAAAAGATATTTGGTTTAGAAATTCCATGTTTTCTATATAAATGAATATCATAGAGAGAAAGAACTGATTCAGTTTTGGACAGTTTACCATTTCTAGATTAGCCACAAGGCCAATCTAGATCAAAAGTTCTTGATCAATAAAAAGTTTAAAATCACTAAACACACATACATGAACACTTGAATCATTTCCCTAAAAGATGACTCCATCATAAACAGTCCACTTGTTTACATAATAACACTGACATGGTTTTTCAGACATTTTGTTACAAAGTGTATTGTGAGAATGGGAATTTCACACAGCGATCAAGGAAAAGCAATTTGTCACAGATTCAGTACGAATATCAGCCACACAGTCCACAGTCCACCAGTGTTTTTACAGAATGAGTATAGTCAGTGGATAGAGGTGAATTATTCACCAAAGACAGTGAAGCTACTGCTGTGTGGAATTCCCCTTCCCATAATGCACTTTGCAAACGAAATTTCCAAAAAAGACCCAGCTGACATTTTGGTTTGTTATGTAAAGAAGCAGACTGTGTTTCTGACGGTGAGTAACTACAGAAAGACTGAATCAGTGATGATTACTCACTGGGGTTTTACAAATTTGGAAAAAAAAAAAGTGATGAAAGTTATAGGCTGCTTTAAAATCATTTATATTTCAAAGGACACTTTTACTACATGATGATGTATGTGTGGACTGTTAATGAAGTTTGTAGAGTCGTCCGCTCTGCAGTCATTTCCATAAGGCTCTGCTGGAATGATTTTTTTGGTGAATATTCAGAAAAATTCAGAAATTAAAAGGCATTTATTTTACTTATTCTATTACTCCTTTCTACATCCCTATGTGTAAAATTAAGGGTCATTAATTAAGAGTGCACCTGTGTATTTATGGTCTTTTTGATGGAGGACAACACTAAAATGCTTTTGCTAATAATAAAAGCCACAACTGTAATGTACATCAGCATGATGGGATTCTTTGTCTACTGTAGAGTTTATATTCACATCTTACATAATATTTTTGGAGCAAAAAATAAAAACAAAAACAGAATGATTTGAATTAAGTGTCATAGCAGCTATCAAACCTTTTGTAAACAATCATGTTTGGAGAGAATTTAGAAGACGTATCCATGGCATCAGCAGGGATTGAACAAACAGGCCGACAGACAACAGAAAAATAAACATGTTTTGAGATCATTGTTTCGACTGTCAGGTTAAAAAAAGAGAAAAACTTAACTTTGTCACTGCAGAAGACAGTCCCAGTCATTGTATCCTGACACACAAATCAGAAGCAACGTTGTCTTCTTCTATGTACTATTAAGAAATCTGCTTAACCATAATCTGCCATCAATTTAGTGTTCAGGGCTTGTTACTGTCAAATGTACTGTCTACCAAGTAGCTTTTACTAACTCCAACACTCAGCAGCCAGGTTATTTAACGGCACAAATCTGCATACGCTGGTGAAGCCTCTGTATCTTACCAGACAATAAACTGAGGAGAAGATGGTGAATTATGGAAATGTATTCCAGCTGTTTCCTTTTTACTATTGTGAATATCAAGATTCATTTGCTGACTAGACCCCAAGGAAATAAGGTTGGCTTCTCACAGAGCAGGCATTTGTACCACGTATACCACAAATACCATGTCAAGAGAAATGGCCTCCAACCTGGCACGTCTTTAAAAAGTCATGAGGTCATTTGCTGCTGAACCAAGAATTATGCAATTTTACAAGTGCAAGTAGGACATGCAATCAGTAAAGAATATGAATAATGAAAAGAGCAAAGATATGTATGTGTTGGAGGGTACAGCTCATCTCTCTGCACTTAAGTATGCATAAAACCCTCACTACTTTACTATTTTTGCACTTATATTGTCCACTGGTAATGGAATTTCTTTTTCCCATGGGAAATTACTATTTTAAAAAAATTATATATACGTCCATCAATGTTAGTAATTTTAATTCCACGACAGGCATAGCACCAGAAGTGTAGTCCAGAGTATACAGTGGTGGACTGAATATACCTACTTATTTTTGAGTCTGCATTGGGTACACCCATTTCTAAATCCACCTGATGTGTGTGGAGGATTTACACTGCAAAAAAGTTTGTTTTTTGGGACTACTTTAAAAAAAAAAAAAAAAAAAAAAAAAGGAGGGGTGGGGGGGGCTATATCTCCAGCGACCATTAAACTACTGAATAGTACATATGCAGTAATGATATTCTGATTTCCAAAATTATTATTTTTTTAAGTTAAAAATTAATTAATCTATGGTTGGAGTTGTACATGATGTACAGTCATATTGTTGGTGCACTGATTCTCCATAATCCAATCTGCGATCTGTATGGATTCACGACACATTTAGAATCCCATCAATTTGTTTGTAACTTTGGTGAAGGTGATCCTTAAAATAGAACCTGATGTTACCTTCTATCAACTAATGGGTCCAGGAAACAGGCTGTGCTGAGGCAAAGTGATATGAACCACAGCTGGTGGAAAAGTGGCACAATACTGGTGCTATTTGTGAATATTTAGGCTGCAACATAACCATTAAGTGTATAATGTCCACATAACATCATACAGTATGCCTGGAAGCCCTTTGAATAAACTGGAGAGTTTTATACAGTTTTTTATTTGGCTTTCCTTGTGTTTATTTAATTCACAATACCTCTGAACAGCCTCCAGCAAATGGCACACCGTATGCTCAGAGTCCATTACACATGTACTCTGCATTATACTGTCTGCCATTGTCTATCTCTTTCGTAATATATATTGTGTGCATCTTCTGGAATCCTCTATCCTTCCCTCCTACCTTCATCTCTATCCCCCACCTCTTCTCTTTCATCTCTTGCTTTAATCAAGCATCTGATCACAGGCTCAAGAGGCTGAGGGATAATGAGATTAGACTGTACATGTTTACACATTCTAATTTACAATGAGCGTTCTTTTTCTGTCTGACCCATATCTCTCCATATCTGTCTTCTTTCTTTTTTTCTTTTTTTTTTTTACCTTGTATGCTTACACTCCTCCACTATTGTTGCCTTTTTGCTGGAATGCCAGTGAAGGTGACACACTTACCATAATTACCTAGTAACATTACATTGTCATATCTGATTCTCTGAGTTCAGTCGCTGGCCTTTTCCCTAATCCATTCCTCTTTTTTTTTTTTTTGCTCAGTGTAGCACGTGCTTGGTGTGATATTTAATAAATCTTCAGTGGTCGCTGTTGGAGAATGCATGTGATGTGTGTTTGTGTATGTGTGAACTTCATATATGTCGAGTTATTGAACGTGTCGACACCTGAACGTTCATTTTATGTCACCAAATCATTTGAGAACCACATAATCACCCATTTTACACATAAATTTGTAAAATAAATAAATAAATAAATAAATAAAATAAAGTGATATAAACTTATGACTAAGGTCTGAGCCAGTGCAAGCTAACCTTTGAGAAAAAACATAGGGTCTTTGCCATGGGGGAAATTAAACTATAGCTGCTTAGCAGGATGGTCGTATCGATCCAATGTGACTGAGATAAAAGGACCAAGCTAATCCCAAATGTCTCTTATCCTAAATGACATTGTACTGAGTGCATGTGAGGTACACATTTCACATAATTGATCATTTATTAGTCTAATTTGCCAGTACTGTACATAAATTGATATCAGGCCTCTAAATTAAATTAAAGAGTAGCCCCTTAGCACGAGAGAATGGTTTTTCATACTTTTTTTTTATTAGTATTATTTGCCAAGACAATAAAGACCAAGTGATTTCAGGCACGACAAACCCTGCCCCTCTCACATAGTGTAACTAATTTTGCCATCAATCCAGCTGTCGTTATGTCTATACCTCTGCTGATGTCAGCATATCAATTACCTCTGTATATATACACCATGTTCAAAGTAAAGTGCAATAAACTTGATAGACATTCGACATTTTGTCCATTGTAAGTAAATGGGAGAAGAATAAAGTTGTTTTTTTTAATACTTAATTTTGACCTACTTTTCCCAAAATGTAATTAGGTCTATTCTGGATCACTGGCAATCTATAAAAAAAGCTTTAAATTCAACCAACAGTTTTGCTGCTATGGACTTTTGACATTTCATCCAGTATAAATAAATGGAAAGAAAAAAATAGTTAATAAATTCATAAAATTGTTTTACTTTAACCGTTTCAGTTATTTTTGTCTAAATCTACCTAAATGTCTTATTAAAAGTAAATTGAATGGTGTTCTTGAACCATTTGGAGTACATCCATGGGGCTGGTCTCTTTTTAAAGCTGACGCCCTTAATTTCCAGTACAGTCAGAATCACTCTCACTGTTACCCCTTCGGCCCCATCGGAAAATATTTTTCTGATAGTAACACGTGGGCAATACATTATCTCTTACATATGACCATGTTTGTTGGTATATTGTTCTTCTGTGGATAATTATGGGAGATAAAAAGGTAAGTCATGCCACCTACTGTTTGATTTTCGTTTGAACAAATGAGTCATTTTTAGCTGCTGTGGTTAATCTGAAAGTGTCTTATATCGGTCGATCTGTGAGAATCTCTGTTTTCAAAATATACTGAGTTTATGAGATGTTTACAATTATGAACAACTACTCGGGCCCACATGTTTCTAAAATGTGATCACATATATTCTGCCTTGCTGGCAATTTATAAACCAAATTTAGTATGAATTCAACCAATAGTTTTGCTAACACAACTGTTAACAAACAAACAAACCTAGCCCAAAGACGATATCCCTCCCCTGTCCTGTGAGGGGTGGAATAATTAATCCAATAATGAGTGTGTAAGTAGTCCTTAAAGTGCAGTTTCTATCAGAGCACGTAGCTCAACCTGCCTCTCAGATCTCTTTTAAGTCTTGCTGTACTGAGTTTGTGATGGCTTTTCCTTTCATACTGCCATCAGATCCACCTCTGCAGTTCACAAGGTCAATATGAAGGGCAGCACATATATTCTACACACTTTATGACAGACACTAGCAGACAAGTATGATGGAGCAGCGGTATGAGACACATTAGCTGTTAAGAACTAATGCTTATGAGTCCCAGTCGGGCTGTAAATGAAACTAACTGCAATGCGCACAAAACAAGTCATCTCCTGGCCTGTGGTACAAACTGCTTCAATAACTGTATGATACAGTCTGGTAACTCCAGGCCTTCCAGCATTATGGTAAACCAAAACTGCACTTGTTGCATCATTAGTGAGACAAAGCAGATCCCTTGATCTTACAGAATGTGTCAGCTGACAACAGGCTGCGTTTTCCGCCAGCGAGGCGGTTGCTGAAGCAGAAAAGACAAACATGACATTATGGAAACAAGTTTTAAGAGCTGGATTTGACTGCAGACTTCATTTAAAGTTTCAGACAACCACATTAATGTGAAATCGTGTCAGTTTACGTTACGATAATATTATGGTGTTGTCATGAAACACTGGGTAGTTTTGCAAAGATGATGGTTGGTGTTGCATGGTGTTACTCTTCAACCATTTTTTATGAACTCAGATGTATTTTCACTGATTCTTTTTCAAACACATATTTTAACATCTGTTTCATTTAGCTGCTGTTAATATATCTATTACTATTTTCTGTTTCACTTTCTTGTTAAAGAACATTTTAATTTGTCATTAAGAAATGCATTGGCCAGGGTACTAGGAAATAATTAAATTAATTCTTCTTTTAAAGCATTTTTGACATATTGGGGAAAAGTGCATAATATGTTTATTTTCTGAACCTACTCACTATGGTCGCGGGGGTCACTGGAGCCTATACCCCAGCTAATTATGGGTGAAGGGGTGGTACTCCCTGGACATGTGACCAGTTTTTTTTTGTTTTTTTTTTAGATTCAACTTTATTGTCTTTGCACATGTCACAAGTACAGAGCAACGAAATGCAGTTAGCATCCAACCAGAAGTGCATAGCATAGTGCATAGTTCATCACAGACTGACATATAGAGATAAACACACTCAACTTTCACACCTATGGACAATTTACATTCAGCAATGAACCTATCAGAGCATGTTTTTGGATGATGGGAGTAAGCTGGAATACCCACACAGACGGAGAACATGCAAACTCCACACAAAAAAGGTCCCACTGACTGGTGTTGGAATCAAACCCAGGACCTTATTGCTGTGAGGCACAAGTGCCACCCCACTGCACCACTGTACCCCCTTAATCACATTTCAGTATACACACCTGTCATACCATGTAGCCAACACATGCAGCAAATTAAAACAGAATAATTAAATAAGGAGTTAATGTGATACTTACTCATGTGAATGCGTTTCAAATACCATCTGGTCTTCACAAAAACATCACAGAGTTGTTGAATACATTTCAGTAATATGATTATATCACCTGAGTTTCTGTACTTACACCTGACACACTGTTAGTACACTAAATTTGCTCAGTTTAGTCAATCTATTACATACAGTATTTCGGCACATCCCCCAACATCCAATATAAGTCTGCCTCTGAAAACAGTTTTTTTTTTTTTATCCCAATTCCTTGAATCCCTTGAAAAAGTGACCATGTGACCACTGTGTCTATATGATATGTTATCTGAGTATATTTAATGTATGTGCTTTCATTCTGTACTGTAATTCCTGAAATCTTGTTTGGCACTGGTGGAGTGGCAGCCTGTTACGTGCAGCTCTTCTGTTGTTTCGTCTCATCATCTGAACCCGCTTTATCCTCACTAGGGTCGCAGGGGTCTGGGGGGCCTAATCCAGCTACAATGGGTGAAGGCGGGGTACACCCTGTATGAGTTACCAGTTCATCTCAGGGCTGAACATATATAGACAAACAATCACTCTCACATTCACACCTATGGACAATTTAGATTAACCAATTAACCTATCAGTGCATGTGTTTGGATGGTGGGAGGAAACTGGAGTACTTTGAGAAAACCCACGCAGACACGAGGAGAACATGCAAACTCCACAAAGAATTGTCTGGTGTGGGAATTAAACCAGGGTCCTATTCTATTCTATTCTATTCTATTCTGTTCTATTCTATTCTATTCTATTCTATTCTATTCTAGTCTAGTCTAGTCTAGTCTAGTCTAGTCTAGTCAATAGTTAATTTCCCTATGGTGGGATCTCATCTCATCTTTGTGAGGATAGTGAGTCAACAATCTCCGGTCCAATGGTCCGACAGGATTTGCAAAGTCCACCATGAACAGTGAGTGTACCTGCTTTGTTACATAGGTACCATGAAGTAATGGTACTAATGTAAGAAATGATGTTCAAATGGGTCATGAGGTTGTGGACAGGGGTCTAGATCAGCATGTACTGTATGTTTTTAGAATGTTGTAAAAGTGATATTCTACTGTTATAACACTCATGTGTTTTCTTGTAATTCTTTATACACACTTGAATTTTTATTTGTGCCACTTACAAGCAAGGAACCAAGCAAGGTAACTTCATTGACCTTGATTTTCTACACGACAATAAAAAAAATCTGAAAATTATTATTATATCCTCCAGTTACACACTAAACTTTTTTTTTTTTTAAATTCAGAGGATTTGTATGAGTGATCTATAAAGGGTTAACTAACAGTATTGTCATCACTTTTCCACTTTTAACTTTTCCACATCAATTCTTTTCATTAAAAAGCCAAGGCAGTTCCTTCCCTTTGCTGTCTTATATACACATGGTGATTATTGTCTGTGTAGGTGGCAGTGAAAGCTGCCTGACACGGTCACTGTTCTGGAGAAAAATATCAGATTTAAGGTAGCGAGACTAATGGAAAGTTGATGGAGCGATGCCACACCCAGCGACGACTTTGTTTACACCCTGTGAGTGCGGTATTGATCTGTTTATGAGGGTCTCAATTTTATATGGGGGAATGGAAGGCCAGAAAATGCCACCTTTAACTATATTAAAAATGTTTGCTACGACTGACCTATGGTATCTCATTACACTGAAATAATGGAGAAATATATATAAGCTGCACCTACACCAGGATATTTGGTGATACTTTGCGAAGCACTAGTAAGTGCTTGTATATTACAGTGTATCATGTACAGGAAGAGAATACAAAAAACAGTGGATCAGTCTCATGAGAACCCCAAGCTTGGCCGAAAAATTCCTATGCTCTGAAAAGAACAAAGGTTTTTTTATTTCTCTGCTGTGAGTGGTTCTTCCAATCACTTCATGTTGGTGCAGTACACAGACAGGCTGGTGCTGTACAATACGTCCCTGATGAGCTGTGGGCTGAAGGCTGGGAGAGGAAAGAGGAAAAGATGAGCTGATGCGTTTCCTTCGAACACGAACTTTGGCGGTGTTGGTGATTTTCTGGGTGTCTTCCTTCTTAGTTTCTCTCCTTCATAGTATAAACATTGTAAAGTGCAGGCAGAGGTGGCAGTTCTGTGTGTAATATGACCTATGCCTGTGCTACAGCAACACAATAGCAGGGCCAGGTCCCAGGCGGCCACTGTGTTTACTGTCCACAACAGCCTCAGTCCTCCAACTTGTCCTCATTCTGTCACTGCTTGTGGTTTTTCATCACACTTTTCATTATGTCTCATTTTTTCCTAAATCGTGTAAGTTAAATGCAAATCCACCATGACTTAACAAAACCAAGCAATGTAAAGTGTGACAGAGTCGGTTATTCTGCAGCAATGTGGGTATGCAAATAATATAGTTTATTGGTTATTGTTAGAATTACACAAAATCTGTTCATTCTGTTTTCATTTATTTTAGTCGATCCATGACAAGTTGGGCCTCTGAGTTAGTATGTTGAACTTTTTTTTTTTTACTGTTCACCTGATTCTGTATCAGTTTTAATAAAACTGGAAGTCTTCATGCCTCACAGCAAAATGGTCCTGGGTTTGATTCCAAGACTAGCTGATGGGGGTAGAACCGATCTGTGTGGAATTTGTATGTTCTCCGCATGTCTGTGTGGGTTCTTCCACTTAGTATGTGGAATGTTTAATTTGAGTCTCTTCCCCAATGAGCACTTTGTAATAAGACTATAACTAGCTATAAGTAGTGCATTTTCATGCCATTACCTCTTCTCTATTGTTTCTTATCTCTATGGGGGTGATAATTAGCTTTGCAATCAGGGGAAATTTCTGTTTTAGCCTGTGTTAATTTCATTGTATTTGAAATGGCTAGTTCAAACTTTGTATGAAGTACTTACAATATGCTAAAACATTTTTCTGTGTCATTTAATGTGTGTAAGTGCATTCTTTTCAAGCTCACTGACCAGAGGTTTTTGTATTTATATCCCTTAATGGAGTTTCGGGATTATGTCTTTGGTCCAAACACTGCCGCTGGATATCCTTCCTGTGAATGAATCCTTTCTGTGTTATATTTAGTTTAGAACTTATATCTTTTCCATATCAATGAATATCATGACGAGCGGACTTGGTTATGGAAGATTTACCATTTCTAGATTGCCCACAAGGGTGCACTCAAAAGTTTAAACATCACTAAACACCCTTTTGTTCATATCTCTGGAACTATTTGTCTGATTGACTTCAAATCAAATGCAAAATAAAGATTATAACCTGGTCATATGTTTTGTCATGACATCATTAAGGATTGGATGCATTTTAGGATATACCCTTAGCCATTGTTTCCAATAACATAAGCCTAATTTTTTTTGTATTTTTATTTTACCTGTATTTCACCAGTATGCCTCATTGATGATCAGAAATATTTTGCAAAGGAGACCTGGCCAAGGTAGCAGCCATACAAAGTCAAAACAATACAAAACACATACAGAATATACAAACAATAAAACACGTTAACACCTATTAAACCATAATGGCATAACCAGGAGCCAAAAAAGATTGAATGGAGATTACCTCCAACGTTGCCCATGTGTGGATCTCTTCTTTAAACACAACACAGAGACTAACATTCCTGGTTACATAAGTACACAAATAATAAAATAATTACACATTTAGATTCTGTGCCTGAGTAAGAATATGCTGAAAAAGGAACAGTATCCCAAATAAAGATCCATTTCAATTGCAGTTACAAAGATGATTCTAAAACATGAAGACACTAAAGAGATACAAGAGCAGTAGTTTCCACGCCACAAATTATTGACTTCATTTAAACTGCTGGATACTGAAACTGCCTTCAGAGGAAGACCTTTAGTGACTAATTCAGATGTCCACGTGGTCAGGAGGATATCTAAGTGTAGACACTGCTGATGGATGCCTGAGGCTGGATCTAGGCTAAGTCTGTGCAGTCAATCAGCCAAACATTCTGCCAGGCTCAAAGGGTAAAAGACCTATTAAAATCTAAAGTACGCCTACTGGGAATGAAAGTTTAATATTCACTTGTAACATCTTTTAACCATATGGTCAAAAAGAAGAGCAATATTCATAAATTGTGATCATCGAAAGAAAATAAGTGGAAGTCAGTTTTAAGAGACTTGTATCGGAAAAAGAATCACGTATTATTGTGAGCTTTAAAAATAATACTAATGCATTCTCAGTGGAAAGATCTGATCATGTGGTGGTGTATTTATTAGATTAAGGCCAAAATGAACAATGAATTGTAGCACAACTTAACACTACTACTGCTGTTTGTAAAACCACATAATTTTCTCACAGTATCTGTTTTTTTGACAACTACAATTGTCACTGTTAGCTATTTGTGCTGTGTGTTATTTTTATGATAATACTCAAATACTGTGCTACCTGTTTGTCCAGTTGCACCACTTTGGTTTCAGGGTAACAAGAATTTCCAGTACTTTGCTGGAAATCCAGGCACAACAGATACATACACTAGAGAGATGATGGATGTGCTATACTTTTCAGCATACAAACAAGATCAGTTAAAGGTGTCATTCCGCTGAAAACCACTTTTCCACACTGCTTCTGGAATCACCCCGACTTACCAACACATGCTGCCTTTGAAAGTGGTTTGTCACCTCCACTGACTGCATACCGCATTCATAGAAAACAACGAGAGGAACCAGGGACCCAGAAAAAGCCGGTCCATCTGATGTCAGATGGACTTTAGTGTCACCCACGTGAGGTTAAGCCCGTCCCCAGCAGTGAATCTGAAGTAGCATTAGCATTAGCATCTACAAGAGAAGACGGCGCCACAGTAGCTGCTGCACGAACTGGACAAAAATGGCGGATCAAACTGGTTCATGTGCTCTCTGTGGAAATAAAACCTTGTTTTTTTTCCCTGCACGTTTTCAGAACAAGCAACAGCACGAAACCTAGCTGGATGATACTTGGGTAAAGGTAAAACACACACATAGCGAGAGGGAGGGGGGGGAGTGTTCCTTCACGCATTCTGAACCAATCAGAGATGCCTCGTCACCGCGTCATGGACATGTATGCGGAAGAACCGATAAACGTTTTTGTTCGACCTCAAGTAATTTTTCTACCATGTAAAAACAGCTGGAAACAAAGCAATCCAGGTTTTTTTTTTTTTAAATAGAACCAACACACAATGTATTCAATAACAATGGAGAATATAGAAATATTAATGAAAAAACCATGGAATGACATCTTTAAACAGTTTTCACACTGGGAGGCTACCACTACTGCAGACATAAGTGGAGGGTTTCTAAAAAAAATGAAATAAAATAAAAAGATCCACACACTGTTATCAAGACAAGAAAAGGCGTGACATCTGTGGTGGTAGATATAGACAAATATATAGTACGCTGAAAGAAAAGTCCCACAAAAGGTTTCCCATGGTGCTTGTTGACAGTAGCAGAGCACACCTGCTTGTGTGACCACACCTTGTCTGCTACTGTTTACCCATAGCAGCCACAGACCTGTTGCATTACACCATCCATTCTGTTTATTAGATAGAGTGGAGTCAGTTTCTACTTTAACCGGTCAAATCCAGTATAGATGATCTTAACCCTTCATTAGGCAAGTGACTACTTTTGGTAATTTCCACAGACAATGACAGCAACACCTACAGTGAGGGCAGCAGTTGGTTTGCCATTGAATATATGTAAAAAACACTATCAATATTCACTAAATATTGGAAAAAAAAACAGAGGTGCATAATATCCATTTTTCCATTAAATCACAAATATAATGATTTATTTATCATTGTGAGATGACACGAGAAGTCATTCCATAAACATGGCAGCAAAAAGATATAAGGTTATTTTACAAATATATTCATTATTACCTCCACAAAGGTTATGTTTTACTGTGCATTTGTTTGTCTGTCGGTTTGTTTGTTTGCTTGTCAGCAAGATAACTCAAAAAGTTATAGACCGATTTTGATGAAACTTTCAGAAATTATTGATAATGTATCAAGGAAGAAACCATTACATTTTTGAGCTACAAAGGTCAAGGTCACGGTGAAGGTCAACATCTAAAACACATAAGTGGTGATATCTCAGAATCCAAACAAGATAGTATCCGGCTTTTTTAAAAAAAAAAAATTAAATTCATTTCATTTTATCTTCGGACATCAGATGAGATAACAACGATAGGATTGATGACGTCACATTTTGAGGTCATGACGTCAAGCGAATGGTATATTTGGAAAACGTATTACCTTTACCTTAAAGCAGGGTTATTGACACATTTAGTTAAATCCGACAATATCTTCTGCTTCATATTTAACATTAGATCCAACATGTGAAATTTGGTCGCTGTGCGACATCGTATAACGTCAGAGTGACGTCATATGTGGTGAAATATTGAAATGGCCATATCTCAGAAATGGGACCGAGGATTTCTCTGAATTTTTTAAAAACCCTCTAAGGGATTGCCAATGACCAATAAAATAAATTGTTAGTGAACACAGAACACACAACCCCAAATTGGGACTGTCCCAGTAAAACCGGGATGTCTGGTCACCCTAAGTTAGCAAGTTACATAATTGCTTTGTTATAATGCATGCTATATTGATTTAATCTTTAATGTCATAATTATTATGTCATGCCCATTACATGCAGAGCAGTTTGAAAGACAAAAGTTGATCACACCCCTGGGCATGAGCTCTGCCTATGGATCATTTCCAGACTATGTATTTCATGTCAAAGTCTGGCTTGTCATGCTACCTCTATCCTGTACTAAATTTAAAAAAGGATTTGGTTTCCTGGTGTGTCCACAGATACTGTGTCTATGTTTCTTTTAAAACTGTTCTTCTTCACTTGTTGTAACGTCTGTCAACGTCTGTCAACATCTGTATTTTCTTTTTTTAAACTCACCTGTCTAGTTGCAAAAAAAGTTATTTCCATTTCAGCTTTGCATAATAAACTATGCCTGAAAACCCACCTCTTGTCAGCGCAAAAACTGTTAATTGAAAAACGAGGGTTATGTCAAATTGTCATTTTTCCATTAGGTAAATTTTCAAGAGCAATTTGAGGGTCAATGGAAAAACAACTACTTAGTCAACAGCCTCTGGTTAAATGTGGTCTGCAGGGTCTGTAAGGTCCACACCTGAATATTATATATTTTTCATGTATTTTTTTATGTATGCTTTTTTTTGTTTTTTTGTCTCATGTTTTGTTTTTTGCTATTTATGGTTAAGGAACCACAAAACAAGTCTTGTTATGTCCTTTAGTAACACACTTTCTAGTGTGATATACAGATCTGAAGTCCCACCCCTTCACATGTACCCAATGGGACCTAACTTTAAATGAAATATAAATGACATTCAACAGTAGCAGATGTTTTTATCTCAATTGTGGCACCATGTAAAAGTATGATGTTATTAATTACATACAGTAGATTCCTTTTAAGAACGAACAAAGTTGCAGATGTTGGCAAAGATAAAGAACCATCCAGTTTTAGATTAAACAACAACATAGACTGCATCAGTCATTACACATGAAGCACACCATCAACAACATCAACAAACGCTTCCTCTGTGCATTTTATCCTAATGTTTGTGAGTGAAGTGAGAAAACTATTAAAATAGATGAAAATGACAAGTCTGATTGGTTGTGATGTTCAACAATTTTACCACAAACTACAACTTTCTTGAGTTTTCTTTTACACTGAGTGACACATATCACATATGCAATTACTGCCATAATTAATATGAAATCATAAAATTATTTATTGTACCATTGACTGAAAGATAGATTAGATAGTGACCATGAGCAGGGGCACTGCTACCAATTATGGGGCCCATGAAAGCTGAATTCATAAAATAGAATAATCAGAGCAGGTGGTTGGGGGTGGTGAAACTGAACTAAAACTTAACATGCTTTTAACATGTGATTCCCAACTTGTCTTATTTAGCAGACCTTACACAATTGTTTTTACAACGCCTCTGCTGGGCCACATGAATTTGTAATGTTTACCCCCCCTACACACACACACACACACACACACACACACACACACACACACACACACACACACACTCCAGTTATCAGTGCCCCAGACCACGAGGAGCAAACAAAAGGGCATTGACTGTCTGTCATTACAACACGTTTTGGCATTGAAAGCTAATTTTGCATTAGTAATAAACAATGTTGCAGTTTGACAAACGTCATGTTATGCTGACTAATGCAGTAGCTCATGTCAGACAAGTTTCCTGCTGAGCACAGGCCAGGAACACAATGATCACATTTCAGTAGAGGGAGGGAAGAAACTCACGGTAAATGTTGCATACATGTTTACTGGGTAGCTCATGTGTTTTTGGGTGACAGCATGAGAAGTTAATGTCATTTTATGTCTGATTTCAATATGCCAAAGTGTAGGATTTGAATCTAACAAAAGAGGTGAGTTAAAATAATTTATTAGAGTTAGAGATAATGATGTGTCACTGCTGCTGCTTCTTCATCTCTTCATTATTTGCTGTTTGACGGTGGTTGGTAAACTGGCCTGTAGAGGTATTTTAATGTTATCGGGTGGACTGGAGCTGCTAGACTTTCCTTCACAAGCTCTGGCATTTTTATTACTTTAACTCAGCAGTCTCTGTTTAGTGGAAATGCAACAGTGAGAGATAAAATATGGTATACCTGTGTTTGTGAAAAAAAAAAGCATACACACATTACTATGAAATGACATTAGACATCGGACAGTCTCTCAACCTTTGGCTGCAGAATCATTAATGCCAAGTGGATCCATGCCTGCTTTTTGTCTTCTTCTTTTTAAAAAAAAAAAAAATGCTGGCATCTAGTTTTTGCAAGAAAATTAAGCTTTGGCATTTGGCCACATGACCAGTGAGGAGACATTTTGGGGGCAATTGTGAGATATCTCTTCAAAGCATTCTCTGAACATGGTTTTTAAGCTCTGTTTATCACAGTACCACAGTGCCTATTTTCTGAAATGCCAAATACACCTTTCTAAACTCTGTAGGAGCCTGAAGATAGATAATCTTTCCATTTTCTTCACATCCACATTGTGTTACATTTACATCAAACCTACATTGCTTTGACATTTTTTTTTTATGGCTGTTTGTTTTCATAAAGCGAGTACAGTCAGTGTAAGGGAAGGAAGCTGTACTGCAGGCAGTGTTCAGTCAGACAGGTGCAGGACAGGCTGGTAGAAAGCAGCTACAACACACTAGAGCAGTCTGCTGGAAAGCTGTGTGGAAACCCTTAACCTCTGCACTGTTTCCAGGCTCATGCCAAAGTGAGAACACACACCTACAGGCATACACACACTTCTTTAGAGAGGCGTTACAGCTTCAAAAAAATCCAGTGATATTTTTGTCAGTATATGTTCTTTCCACACTGTAACACAATATAAGATACCAAAACCTCCACACAAGCATATAATTAATCCAGGAAATTAGAAAATGATATTGCAATTATTATAAAGCTCTTTTTTTGTCAAGTTAAAAAATCTATGAATATTCTAATTGCTGCCTTTAGGCCTTTTGCAATTGAACAAGATATTATCTCCATGTTTTACTTATTGATAATCATGAACAACGTTCGCCTGTTTAATATGTGAGGCCAGTTTTATTGCCCAGAGTTACATCATTTTTGAGAATAAGAAAATGAAAAGCATTGTGGTCATTAATCCATGCGTCATTCAAGGCTGGAAAATTACTGTCATGAGGGAAGATGAACAGAACTACTGTCAATGTTGCGCACAAGTTGCTACAATAATTCATACATAGATTTGTAAAAGTGATATTGCTGTTGTTGTTTTAAAAAAAAAAAAAAAAAAAAAAAAAGCTGAAGCTAATCTTTGCAGTGAAATGCGTGTGAGTGTCTTTTCCAGTGACAGATTGCAGTAAATAGTTGCTCCCAGTGGACGCACATAGCCTCTTTGTGCTGGCTTTTGCATTTTGTATTGTATATAAGTAGGAGGAGCCGCTTTCCTGCGATTGTCTGCTCTCTCTCTCTCTCTCTCTCTCTCTCTCTCTCTCTCTCTCTCTCTCTCTCTCTCTCTCTCTCTCTCTCTCTCTCTCTCTCTCTCTCTCTCTCTCTCTCTCTCTCTCTCTCTCTCTCTCTCTCTCTCTCTCTCTCTCTCTCTCTCTCTCTCCTCTCTCTCTCTCGGCGTTCCTCTCTCGTTTTTCCAAAGTTGAATATTCAGCTTGCCTGCGAGCTGTTGCCGGTGGAGCAGCCCACGGACGCACCGGGCTGGTTAATTTGATTTTTTTACGCAGCGCCGTTTGGAGCCAAAGAGTCCCGTCTTTTACTCCACCCGTAGTCCTCGCGCTTCTGCTCTCTTCACCTTTGCGTGTTTTCTTCCAACTTCTATTCCAAGGCTACTTTCAAGATGACAGAAGAAAAGAGTGTTCGGCATTTAAAGCTGGTAGGTGTCTGAAACCCCTCCCCTCCGCGCGCTGAGGTGTCTGGCTTGGTCTGGTCTGGCTCAGGTTCAGGTTTGTGGCACGGGCAGCGCACAGGGACGAGCGGATCTGGAACCGGGTGTTTATATGTTCATTTATTTACTTATTTATTTGTTTATATTTTTGTTTATTTTCTTCAACATCAGACGGAATTTTATTTATGTGCATATGTATGTATGTGTTTATTTATTTTTGTTTTCTCTTGAATGGACACGAGTAAAACGCGCGCGACCATGTCAGAGGTAGGTGATGGAACTTAAACACTTTAGGGGGGTTTATTGTCTGTGTGTGTGTGTGTGAGTGTGCGCGCGCGCGGCTGTGTGTGTGTGTTTGTGTGTGTGTTAACCCAGAACATAACGACTGGATCCCATTAGATTATTATGCCATGAATGGACAAATTTGTGTTCTTTAGTTTCATAGTAAATGAAGTAAACAGCGCAGAGAGTAAAAGCAAACATTGCTCTATTTGTACTTGTATAGTATTATCGCAGACTGACATTTCTTTAAGATGTCGTTGTAATTCTAACAGCCATAAACCCAGAGGGCGGCCCCGGACCTTTTGGATACCCTTTAGTGCACAGAGGATCGCAGACTCCTTTTTTTATTAGAATGATTCAGCTCAGAGATTTAATGCAAAACATGTGGACACAGTTGTATCAGCATTTGTATCCCTATCGTGGTGTTGTTGGGGTTTTTTTTACACACACATCTGGAACTATAGGCTGTCTGTTGTTATATCTGTTATAGTGAACTAATAGAAGTACATGTATTCACTAGTGTTTAACAGCAGGGGTGAGTATCTGTAGTGTTTGGATGCAACAGAAAGAAAGCTTAAACTTTTCTTGGAACATTTTGAATCACTGTATATGGATTAAAATCTATTATTACCTAAATATATTCATAGATTCCTCATCCAGATGTCATGTTATAGAGTTGTCAGGTGTGTTTAAGTGTCTCTTCATGTTAATTAGATTATGTGGTGCTAAAAGGCAGATATTTAGGCTGTACTAAGTGCTATCTAAGCTTCCTGCTAGAAGGAAATCCTGAGTGCTTACTCTTTTTCACCCTAATCTTCACTTAAACAAGTGGTTCTTTGCTGAATCCTAATTCCTATAACATTCCTTAGCTTTCTTTCTCTCAGTGTCAGGGTCAGTCAGTAGACAGTACACACCCAGTAAACCCTCTTGGACTCCTGTAGTAGTTTACCCACCCTCCCTGTCATGGTCATACTATTACCCAACAGGGCTCATCAGGCCGATTACACATCAGCACACTATTGTACGCTTCCATCTCTGATAGACAGGAGCAGAGGCAGTGCCCGAGGCTGACACCTAGTATGTTCTCCAAAGACATACGTTCAGTCTCATGCGTCCTTCTGTTTTTAGAGTTGTTTTCCTGTGGCCTGTCTTGTTTTGTCCTTCCTTACTCTCATTCTTCCTGCCTCTGTTTTTTCCATGGATTATCCATACATCAATCATCTGTCTCCTTCAACTCCGAGTCTTTCTTCAAGGAATGATGAGTGCTGTTTCTCCCTCAGTGCTCTGAGGCATGAAGCGTGGCTCGCTGTGTTAATCTATTTGTGCTTTATGTGAGAGTCTGGTTATTCAGCAGGGTGATTAAACCAAAGTGGTAGCTTTAAAACACATTGTTATCCATTGATGTAGCGTGTCCAGGCTGAAATGAAGCAATCAAGGGATATCATTGTTTATTTTAAGGGGGTTCAAGAAAGCTTGATGCTGTTTTAAATTTAATTTCAATCAATAGACTGAAGTTCTTTTCTTGTACCCCATCACAGCTTTAACCCTTTGGTATATCAGCAAACACATTATATGAAATTAGTGCAGACATAAAGATGTTAAATGGAAAAATCATCCATCTATTATGGGTGTGGAAATCATACATGTGCACTGAGGTGATGAGTTTTCATTCATCTGGTGAACATACCGACATAAACCATGAATGTTCACCCCTGAGGTTTTAAAATCCCTGCTCTCCATTCCAAACCTCCACAATTCCTAAGTTTCCCAGCTTTCTGCAAAGAATCTGGACCACAGCAATTCCACTAATTCTTCTCAGCAGTTCAAATAAATCATCTAAGTGAGCAGCGTGGCCCACTTTAATAAACAATGCTCTCCTGAGTTTTTACCCTCTGCCATCGACCTTGTGCACGTAGGGATAGTAAATGAGCTCAGAAAACTGTTATGCACCGGCAAATTATAGTGTATACCCACATCACAAGAGGGACACTTTGGTTAAAACATGCTGCTACTCCAGGTCTCAGGGCTTGCACTGCCATTTGTCACATATAAAGTGAAATGCCAGTTGTTTTATTACAGTTTGCTAAAGTAAACCTTAAAAGAAAGTGCTATCACAGTATTGAATGTTCTTTACAAAACAGATATTTAGTGAAATATATCTAAATGTAAACAACTGCAAGGATCTGTAACAGGCTTTATATGTCCCTCAAGAGCTGTCCTAGCAAAAAAAAAAAGTCAAATGTGTTTTCCTATATTAAATGGGAAGCGCCAGAACAGGTGGAACAACACTTACATTTCTGGGCTTTAAACAGCTACTGCTAGAAGAGAGCGACATCCCATTGACAGTTAAAATGAGACGCTGCAAATTCAAGATTAAAATTGCTTCCTGGCAAACAAAATAGCTGACATAGAGCCAGTGATAGATGCCTCCCATTATTCACAGTGTGTTGTGTAAGGGCTCACCTTTATAGATACAGATTGAAATTTGCACAAGATGTGCTATAAAGTGGATGTGAGAGTAGCTGTGATTTGATATTGTAGGTGGAGACACAGCGTCTAACTATAGTTTGTCAAGTCTTGCTGTAGAAGTTTGATTAATAGAGGAAATGTTTTTTATGAGATTAAGAATTGATCTGGGGATTGTGATTTGTTGTTGAGTTGAGGCAGACATTGCATGGCTGTATGGTGTGACAGATTGCCTCCTGTTTTTGTCTCTAGACTCTTTTGATCTCTTCATTGCACTCAGAGTGACGAAGGTCTCCGCCTACAGACGTACACACTGCCTCCCTGATGCATTTATACTGCATGTAGATCAGCAAAGGCTGCTCAAGCATAGGACCACTTACTTAACTTTCTGCTTTGGGGCAAAAACAACATTAATATTATTTTATGGTTTTGTTGGTCTCCATTAAACATGTCTTTGCTGTGTTTTGACAGGCAGACGGCCTTACTGCTGCTATAAGTTGGGTTTAGGCTGGAACTGAACAGCACCCATCTGGCACGGAACATGAGTTAAACAGAATAAAGCACAGAAAAATAAGGAAACAGCAGCACATTTTGGAGGGAATGCTAACATATATGTTTTTTCCTCTCTGCTCTTTATATTCTTACATTTGTTAAATAGTCATTTAAATGTAATATATGCAAAGTAAACTATGTCTTTCTATGTGCCTCATGTTTATGACTGAAGTCTGGCATAGTCAAAAGAAATCAAAACACCTTTTTTTCTGCTGGAATTGTAACAAACTGAAATCATATTTGGTTTGGTTAGTACCTAGACAGAGCTGCAAACTGGATCTCATTCTCATCATCACATAATCCTCTTCCAATAGCTTGTTTGTGCATTAGTCTGTCCTCCAGTTCTTAACATTCAGTCAAACCTCACAGGATTATTTTGCAGACTACTACTGCTGAGTAAATTATGAATTTCAAAGATTTATCTGCTTTCTGTTTAGGCAAGATTGGGAACAATAAATGATTATTGGCCTAAACATAAGACCAGAGGTTAACTTACTTGCTGTGCTCTGCCTCCAAAGCTTTAAGATAGTATTAGCTCAAGATTATTTATTAAAGTAAAACTTACCCCAGGCTCATTATAAACAGTGGAGGTCAAGACATTGTTCCTATATTGTATCTTTGTGCTTTGGGCCAAAGCAGATTATAAACCAACTCAAATGTTTTTCTACTGTGTCTTTTTTCTGTCATTTTCCATCTCTGTTTTTTGCAGTTGCTTCATCTACCACTATTTCCTTTTACCACACTAGCTCTGAGTGTCGTCTGTAGCCTTTTCAATTAGTAAATAGGCAATATATTTGTAAGTTATATAAGAAATAACTACATCAAAAGAGATCTGATAGCAACAGGTGATTTATGTAAACTGTTTTTAATTAATTAAAATGTTATTGGCTGTGCTGCCCTGGGATTCAGGTCAATGTTTGAGCAGAGTTATAAGGCATCATTGTCTCCTGGAAGCCCTCAAGGCTAAGGTCTGATTGTCTTCCGTTGCACCTGGAGTCTGTTGGTGTAAGACTCTGCCAATTTATGTTTAGCTAGGCAACTCTTCTGATTTAATATCACTGGACCGAAACATTACTCATAGTAATAATCTTTATTTCAAATCTTCCTTCATCCTAGGAATAGTTAAATAATCTTAATATTATACATCTTTCCATACATTGTCAACAAAGTGAGTAATATAATTACAAATTATGTGGTGATGATGAAAAAACAAAATTAACGAAAAGTTGAAGATTTAATATGTGAATGTAACAATGCAAAAGAGACCTCTGTTGTAGAACAGAATATAATGAAAAATGTAGTTTTGGTATTTATTCTTTAATTTTCTAGTCTGTGTACAACTAATTATATTTAAGGTCTATTACTGTTCATGTCAGTTGTATTTGACCGTGAACAAATGTTAGTTTGTATGTCCATCATATAAAGCAATAACATCTAAATGCTAAATACCCAACCAAATATTTTGAGGGTGGAGGCATTTCTCCCTCAGCCTAATGGCAGCAGCTGAGCCCGTGGAGGTGTCCAACCTCCCACTACGCTAGTTAACGTCCAGCTGCCTGTGTACAGCCCCACAGCTTTGCGTGTGTTTCCCATGATCTCACCTGCTGGCACCAGAGCCTGGAACTATGGCCAGCTCTGCTGTCAGCCTCCCACCTTAAAACACTCCTGTGGGTAGAGTGTACAGTACCACACCTCATGTGTCTGTGACGCAGCAACCACAGAGGCTGTGAAGGTGAGGATCAGGGAGTGACCCCATATCTATAGCTATTACAATATGGTGCAGAAGAACTGTTTGATGTTGGTTTATGATTTATGTTGTTTTGACTTATATGCTAACTTATTTACTCCAATTTTTTATAAATAAACATGTCTTCTGTTAATTTTAATTCATGGATGTCAGTGTGTTTGCTATAAATGTATGGATTAATAGTATTTCACAGCACAAAATATTCATAGACTACTGTTTTAAAGACATTTTCTTTCAAAACCCATCCATAATGGAATCCTACAATTGATCATTTTGCTGACTACTTTTTGTGTAGGTTGCTGCTTTACAGAAAATATTCTTACTCTTCTTTGCTGGAAAAACAGAGGCTTTTTTGGTAGAACCAGCAGACATGAAAGAACCGATCGTAATCGTGTAGATTGATCAAGAGGGAAGAGTCTGAACAGAAGGATGCATAAGAACGATTGTAAAGCATCACAGGTGTTTGGTCTGGTTAGTAGTGACTCTGTAGGAAACAAAGACAAATGGCCTGATTTACTAAGATCGCAAATAATGAGGACACATTTGCTTATTGGTGTTAAAAAAAAATGCATGTGCTATTGATTTGTATGCAATGGGTGGTCAACTAAAATTGCTTGCACGAATAACAACAGGTGCAGAGTTCTGGAGAACACCTTATTTAATGTAAATGAAGATTTTGCATGTGCTACTCATTGTCATCATGGAGACACTGGAAAAAATGTTCTAAGATATGTCAGTGTTAATGGCAACAGTTCACTAGAATGATTCAGACACAATAAAATACACATTGCACAGAGTTTAGTCACAGGCGTTGTTGCTTGACTCCTCCTTGTGATGCCCCAGATCATCTCCTAGTTCATCTAGAAGTTCTAAAATGTCATTGCTCAATAGGTGATACGTCTCAATTACTTTTTCTTCTGTCATTCCACGAATGTTGATGCCAGCAGAAAATATGTGTTCTTTGTATTAACTTCAGTTGTGCCTTTGTCTCCTCTTCACCACAATAACTTCATCCAGTTTTGCACCAGTTAAAACCTGCATCAGATATGCTAAATATAGAATTGAAATCAGTCACCACAATCAGCTTCAGCTTTGGTAAATCACATTCCAAGTGCTAAATAAATATTTGCATCTACTTCTCCCAATAATTTGTCACGTTCTGTCAGAAATGCTGATTATTACACAATCATCAAAACAAACTCGCTGAATGGGTTGGACAGTTATAGTATCTTGTCCATTTGAGAGACACAACCCTCGGTGTGTCCTGTTAGTAGATAACCTTCAATGTATTTTTGCATGTGCAGTCAAGTTTGCACACGGTTTTACATGCACAAACCTTTAAAGAATACAAGAGTCTTAAGGGTAAAGAGGGGTAGGGGGTTTAAACTCGAGGAATGAAAAATTAACCTTTTTCTTTAACTGATGCACTTGCATACATACTTTCATCATACTGACAAGGCAGGAGGGGTATTTTAAGAACACCTTTTCCTCTAAAAGCAACTCTTTTCCTCACCGCTCCCAGCTGATGGGTTAAGCAGATCCCTTGTGCATGTGCACTGTCCACCACCATCAGTGTGTTTACACTCATTTCCCAAAGCAGTTCAACAGTGTAGAGAGTAGTGCTGAAAAATGTACAGTAAGCACATAAGAACTGTTACCCACTGGAAAAGCACTGCCTGTCATGTTATATTCTTGGAGGTTTCACAAAGTGTTGAGTAGTTATTATTGTAACTTAGTTGACACTATTGACTTCCAGAAAGGTGGCATGTTTAAAAAAAAAAGAGAGAGAAAAAGAAAATGTGCAGCTTTAATGTGACCACTGAGACCACGTTTGAAACAACCATGCAGCATCGCTTACTTAAGCACTTCTATTCTCCTAAACCAGAGCCATTTTTCAATGCCTGTTTCAGTTATTTTCAGAACATTGAATGTTACTGCTTCTTTTAACGTGACCATTTTATCCTGAACCATAATTATTATGAGTAAAAGTTCTGTGAACCAGTCATCAGTTCAGTTTGAAATTGATGTAACTGTGGGTATTGTTAACCTTTTGTTAACAGTTGCTCTCTGCATTTTACAGCGCTATGAGGAATAGCTATTTTTAAATTACAGCAGTTCCAGGCAGCTATTGTTTATCTAACAACCTATCGATTTGTGTGTCGGCTTCAGTTGCAGAGTTACAACAAAATGTTTATTTTACATTATTCAAAACCTTTAAGGGCTTACATGAAAGCATAAGAAACTTGAGACTGGGGTTTTAAATGCTCTTTACAGTGTGATTTCATGATATATTCCATTATTACATTACATTGAAAGGCTTTGTCATATTGTCATAAAGCTGTCTGATCCTTAAGTTGAGAATGACTGTGTTTATAAAGAGTGTGTTGCATATTATTGCGATATCATTGCTGCTCCAGCTGGTATCAACAGGCTCAGATCTGTCTTTGGATGCTAGTGTTATCCTGTGGTTGCCTGGGCTCAGATCTACAGTACACACTGACATCCTACAGCATGCCTCATATCAATCTTTCCCAAATAGAAAAAGTCAGTTTTGTTTTTTTTGTTTTTTTTTTTAATCTGTCTGTCTGAGCTCGGCCATTGTGTTCAGAAGCTGCACGTCTTTTCCTCACTGATGCGAACATGATTTCATATCTTGAGGAGAAACAAATGAGTGGTTATCAGTCCAAAAAAAAAATAAAAAAGCTGATTGAACAAATATAGATACAAGCCGCTGACATTTCAATGCATGGAGCTTGCTGAGCCAATCGAACAGCAGCCAAGGAAAACAATGGCTCAGACTCTCCCCTGAAGGAAATGCCAAACATTACAGCGCTGTATAAATAGAAAGCTTTAACTTTGTAGATCGAGGGAGCGAGATAGAGGACAGGAACCCCCTCCCTGGGGTCACACTGGTGGCAAGGTCTCCCACCTCTGTGCTCTTGCTGTCTTTATTGCTCTTTTGTTTTTCTCTCTGTGTCATCTATTTTTTTAGCTCCCCATATACCTTTTTTTCCCCTTGGTTTACTTATACATATACTGTATATATATTTTTCATTCCACCCTCTTAGCCTGACACCCAGTCGTCATGAATAACTGAGCACCTTAACACATCACAGACACCTACTGCTTTATTAATGCCACACACACCATCTACTACAACTCAGAGTGGCAAATGGCCCTTGTGGATGTATTATGTTGGGAAGAGTATAAGGACTTTGACCCAAGGTGAATGCTGTACTTAGAGCAAGAAAGCTTGTGTTTAATAGCTTTCGGTCACAAAGCATTTTCTGAACGCTGACAGCTCAGTCGGCTCCATTTAATTTAATGGTTAGATATTTCTTTTTGCATTTGGCTCGGTGTGTCCCCTTTATCCATAGGCGTACACGACAAAGAGTGTGAGGTGTATTAGTAAAAGACCTCTTACCCTAAGATCAGCAGTGAACGGTACAATATAAGAAGTATACGTTTCAAAATATTGACTTCCTGAATTTATTTTTATATTTCACTGTTTTTCCCCCCAGACTGCTATTGAAAAAAAGTAACGGAGGGAAACATAAAGTTCTCCCCAAAACGAGGTTAGTTGCTTTGACTGTGTGTAATAGGGTTACAGATGATTCAGCCGAGACAATTCCAACAAGTCTTTCATCTGCAGTATCTTTTGTATCAGGCGTATAAATGTATTTCCCCTGGCTGCCAGGCTGCACAGACAGCTTGAAAGATTGAACTCCAGCTGCTGTTGTAGGCAGATTTAGGAAGCAGCACGCACACGAGGTAGCACACACGTACACAATGACATAGACTTTGCCACCGAGACAATCTCTCTTTGACTTTTTGTCTCTCTTTATCTCATTCTTATCAGCACACAAGTCACACACATCAACACAATCTTTCACTGCAAGAGTGTATGCCTTTGTCTAAATAAATGATTTTGGTTTTCATTTTTAGAAATGACTGTTGTAAAGAGGAAGAATGTCTACCCCTTTCACTGTCACCTGCAGGTGTCATAATAAAACTCAGGGAGCTTTAGTATTATTTTAGTATTATCGTAGCCTCCTATAGTCTCGGTAACACCACCTTAGACATCATTATTTGCTAATACATGTTGGCAAGCATCTGATGAAGTGGCTGGCACCTCGCAGATCAGTAAGCCTCCTCATTTAAACCACGAATACAATGCATTTAAAGTTGTCAGCTATTTTTCATGATGGGAAAACTTTTCACAAATATATCGTCAATCTTCATACAGAGGGCAATTGTTTTCTTGACAGTATATCCCAGCTAATATAGGTGTACAGGGCTCAGGAATGCAATTTCCCACTGAAAAGATCTTTCCGGAAGCTCAGAATAGACCTCATGTGTTGCATAAATTGCTTTTTCACATGATGTGGAGAAAAATTTGCATATTTATGGGAAATTCCAGTAAAAGGTAAGCTATTACTTGGCACCATGTTTTTGTACACTTAAATATACACAGTGAGTTAAAAATATAGAGAACTGTAAGTTGAATTTGTGTCAGCTGTCAGAATAGTGAAAGGGTTTGTTTTTCTGATTTTTGCTGAGCATCTCATCCTCATATGTATCTACAAGTTACATTTCACCCCAATATATTAATTACAGATTTGTGCGGTGCTCAGTCAATAAAGCACAATCCATGCCTTAACTCTGTCTCAAACAATGTTCAAGGTGAACTCATGCTAAAAACATTAGTCAAGTGTTCTTTGTGGATGAGATGACTTAGTCTTTCAAAGAGCTTTAAGCAGCCTCGATGAGGCCTCAGAGGAGAGTAATCTGTCAAAGACAAACTGCAGGATGAAATGTATGCAAGATGGTGACAGAACACAGAATGAAGGAAAGAGATCAGTATTTCACTGAACAAAACATAGATTTTGAACCAGACTTCGTTACCCTTGTCAGTTTAAACTAATAGAATAGATCAAATATACTATGGAATGTAGTATAATGTAATATATGGTGTGGAAAGTCCATCCTGCTGTCCACTTTACTGGCGTCTTGAGTTATGAGCCTGACGGAGGGTTAACAGATCCTGACCTTAACACTAGCTGCTCGGGTTAAAGCCCATCTGCTGATTACATTTTTGCCTGTGTTGACAGTCGGGAGGAGCTCTGCTTTCCTTCTCCTTTCATAGCCTCTCTCCCTCCAGCATTCTTTGCCACATCTAAATATCTAATAAGCTGCTCTGCCAACTTCTGATGCAGAGTTTGTTCTCACCTGGGCAAATGCATGTGAATAATGAAAGCAGCATTAAGTGGAGCAGGGCCATGGTTGCAACACAGTGTTGTGCTGAGGACTGATAAGACTCTCCACTACAGAAAATGAGCCTCAGAGAGCTGATGAGATGACATCTGACACTATTAACTTTATTTTCCACAACCTTCAAGTCTGTAACACACAAGTTTTAAGAGGAGTTTTTTTTTTTTCCTACTCAATGTTAAAATTGTAAAAAAATTCAATTTAATTCCGGTGTTATGTTTGACTGTTTTAAAACTAATTAACTCATCTGCCATGGCCTTGTGCTTAAGAAGAATGGATTGTTTATTTTATTTTCAATGTCTTGCATCAGTAAATGCCCTTCACAGAGTAAAGCTCTCATCAGCACCACTGACAGATTATTGGAAATTAAAGAAGGTTGTAACAATGAGTGTAAATATATGCATGTCAGGAGCATCTACTGGGACATGTTTGAAGTCCTACTGGTCCATTTTATTGTGATACACCTGCATGAGAATATACAGACAAAACAAACACAGCCATGCATAATAAGCAAAAACACTCTAGTGATGTGTGTTGTTGTTATTCTGTTCAACACCTGTACACAGTATCTTGTGTGCACATGCATGGTTATTTTTTTACAGACACTATCCTATCCCGGAAGCAGACAAAATATTCATACACATATGATAAGCCCACTGTTTTTTGTGTCTGTAAACCATTACAAAACCTAATGACAAAGCATTATTTTTTGCCACATAGGTAGCACAATCAGTTTCTAATTATTCATTTATATACCCAGATAAACAGTATGCAGCAGGGGTGTAACAGTACACAAAAATCACGGTTCGGTACGCACCTCAGTTTTGAAGTCACGGTTCGATTAATTTTCCGTAAAGGATGGAAACAAAATGCAAAACTCTTTTCTTCCTCAGCACAGTATTTATTAAACCAAAAATATTTTCAATATACAAATGGAAACAGCAAATAGTCTGTTTTCAACAGTACGACATGAATACATATACTGTTACAGCCTTAGTATGCAGTATCCTGTATTCATTTTAAACTAAAGTCGATAAGAACATTTCATTCCAATATAGATCCAATATATTCATGTCAGTGCTAATGCTAAGCCTTCCCTTCGGCGAATTGGAATATTTCAGTAACAGAAACCAACAACCCAGGTTGATTTCTGGCAATGTTATTAATGCAAAATGTACTGCATGTGTTATATAATATGAATATATAAAGTTTGGTGAGCTCAGGTGAGACCCGGTGAGCTGAAGCAGAATAACTTACCCCTAGAATGGAAATCTATGTTTTTCATGAATTAATTTTAGTGACATGGTAACAGGTACAATGAGCCACAGCCCTCCCTGCTGCCTTTTTCAGACTCCATTGACGTGATGGAAAAGACTGACCTTGAAGCCTGCCAGATGCTTTCTCGGCAACTAAAATCAACTCTTTTTTTTTTTTTTTTTTTTTTATGTGATCCATTTTTCTGTTGAAATAAATGCTGTCAATGCAAAATATTAGTAGTTGAATCAATATTTGATGTGCTTATTCATATCATCTTAATAAAAATAGGTTTTCCTTCAGACTGTAAATCTGGAATTGACGTACAATGAGACATAAGACATCATAAAGATGTAAGAAAATGTGTGATAGTATGGCTGGTTTTGTACTAAGAGCAGTGAGAGGGTTAAGCTTAAGCCAGTCTGCTAAACTTCCACTGAATGCGAAATGGAAACACTGGCTTGGCTGCATTTCTGTTTACATTCTATGAATAGGAATCACATGTTTGATGAAACCTGCCTACTCTGTGGGCTGCTGCAAAAAAGAAAGAGAGAAAGGCAGGAAAAGGCAAAGTGAGAGAGGAAAGCTCGGGCATGTGGACACAAAAAGTGACGAGTGAGAGTAAGGGAAGAGATGAAGGAAAATAGTGTGAATGGGAGGGGGGTGGGAAAAGGGACCAGAGCCAGTTTTTCATATTGGAAAAAAAAACTTCTCTTTTATCCCAAGAACCAGCTGCATTGAGGCACATGGCTCCTGTCAAGACTGTTCAGAAATGCAAGATAACAAATTGAATGCACAACTTGATCCCACTTATATAATCATATGTTCAGCTCTGGCATATACTGGTCAACTGAAGGACTTTCATATACATGGGTCTGCCCCATTTCCGTTTTCCAAAACCATAGTGGAGAAGAACTGTAGCCTTTTGGTATCTGGCAAAACTCAGCAATGCCTGGTTCTGACATATGTCTTTGCTTGTGGTTCATTTTAACCTCAATTACTAAAATGAATTGCCTTCCAAAATGCTAGTGTTTCAATCCACTAATGCAACAGAATTTCTCTCAAAACTGTGTTTCTTTTTTGTTTAAAGGTATTAGGGTGTATGTTATGCTTTAGGGCCATGGCTGGGGAGTTATGTTTGCTGACACATTCACTAATGAAAGCGATGGTGTGTTAAAGTATTTTTATTGGCCATTTCAATGTGTGCAGCCTTGATTAGTACCTGTGCCTTGCCAAATGTGTGAAGGTCTGTGATTTACCAACATTGCACTAACAGGTTAGCCTTTCTCCGGAAAGACACGTGTCAATGCTGCCATCATATTAGGTTACATCATAAAATAACGCATAAAAGCTCCTTATGTTAGAAACTGAGTCGGAAAGAAATCAAACCAGCATCTTTTCATGCTTCATAAAGGTTGAATATTTATTTTTTAGTGTTTTTCATCAGCATTTTAATTACCAATGGTTTGTTATTTCCAATAAACAACCTACTAGAGAGACATTTATTGTTAGGAACTGAAGCGTTTTACCTGTTTGGAGATATTTGTGGAATGCTGGCTGCATAATACCAGGTCTGCAGGTCATACGCTACAAGCATGGTTTTCCACTTGAATAGCACCAGTCCCTGTTTAGCATCAAACCACTAGAGATTCCGTCCAGTGGTGTGAATGTATCTGACCTCTAATAAAGCCCTAAAAACAAGTATCATTCTGAAGTATTTAAGCTGCTGTTTTTTGTTTTTATTCTATGTTGTAAATTTCATATATATATATATATATATATATATATATATATATATATATATATATATATATATATACACACACACATCTAAATGACAAAGTAGCATTGTTTTAAATGGGACTTTCTCATTACAAAGCTTGCATTTGTATATTAGCACTGTTTTACCAGACAATGAAAATACTAAATTACCTTATTGAATACATCTTGACTTAACAACCTTTAAACAGTTTATAGGTTTCATAAGAAATGGTTCAATTATTTTCAATGCATTCCCTTTATACAATAAAGCACTTTGTAAGGAAAAACCCATTTCACTCCTCACAAGTGATAGCATATTAACATAATGAGAATGCAATTTTGTACCACATTTAACATCCCATGGGATAAATAGGGCAATTTTTAGGCTCCATTGAAAAACAAGGCCGCCGACCCCCTGCTGCTGTTGTTTACTGTCGTTTTGCTCCCAGGATCCTTCAAACCTCAGGACTGTGATTTTCTGCTCTTTATCTTTTTGCTGTGATAGACCTGTGATTGACAACTACCAGTGAAAAAGATAGATTCAAGGTATGTTTTTTGGGGAAAAACAGAGCAGCAGGAGTAGTGCTGGGATTGGTGGAACAGGGGGGTCTAGGGGATAAGAAGTAAAGGATAGAGAGGATAAAAAAAGTGATGATTCGCTGTGGATTGTCATAGTGTCAAGACCAAATCAGATTAAGGCTGATAGTAGAGAAACAGTAAGAAACACTAGTTCAGAGTGCATCTAACTGTATGTGTGTTTGGGTGGATTAAGATATAATTAAGTGCCTGCGTACAGTACCTCTTTATATACCCACATATCCTTATAATCTGCCCTTACCCTGACGCACAGCCTTTCCTAGAGGTAATCATTTACTCAGCTCTTCTCTTGGGTAAAATCCCTTTGATAGATAGCTAACATCTGGCCATGGTTGCACCTCAGCACATCACTTTAAGAAACTTTGAAATGAAATCTTTCAAGAAAATAATGGTTTTATTGCTTTCAGTCAGACAGTATTTTTACTCACGTTCTCTATGAATCCAGTATGATAGATACTGTGCTTTTGACAATATACTGTTTTACAGTGGGATTTAGGGCTGTGTGTTAAATTAAATGCATTTCTGCTGTCATCATTGAAATATGCAATGAATTTGAAAAGTTATTTTATCTACATACGTCGTGTTGAAGGCGCAGTCACTTTCAGATTAAATACTTTCAAATGGTTGTCAACTCATGTCATTACTGCAGTATTGAATGATGTTATCGCATGTTGATAAAACATTGTATATTGCACTCGTCTATTCAGATTGAATGCACCTCATTATGTAGTTAGTTTATGTATTAACATTACAGAAATTCCTTTTTGTCAAATAAATGCAATTGTAACAGTCATTTTATGTTGAAATGCTACACACCAAAAAGTAAATGCAACAAAGTGCAGGTGTACATGCATACAGAACTCACTTTATTATTTAAAAGAGCATAAAGAAAAGTCTTGTATTTGATTATCCTTGATTGTCCTAAGTTAAGTCTGAAGTATCCTTAAATATGACAATTTGTCCTTAAATCTGGCGCTCAAAGAATGTTAAAATTACACATACATGAAAAAATAACACTGCTATAATTGCATTGTAAAGAATTTGTCACATGAGTGGAATCTCCAGTTTGAACGTCAGCAGAAATATTAGCTTTGAAGAAATGTAAATGGAACATCCGCTGGATTGAAACATGGTTAAACTTGGTTTCAAGGCAAGGTTTAACTATGGGGGCAGTTGTACGGTTATTTTTGTCAGTGTAAGGTCTTAAAATGAACCAAAACACTTTGAAAAGTCATAAATGTGGCTTCATCAGGTTTGAAGAACAGATACCCGTGTAAAAGTTCAGAGTAATTTGTCTTGACATTTCAGCCCAATATCATTAATTGAACATTAGCATCTTGTTTTACCTGTGAATAGAGAGCATTGTGTTTTCTGTTTTGTTTCTTTTTTTTTGGAGGGCGTTTTTTGTTGATGTTGTTGTTGAATGAATCATCTTTCTTCCACAAATCCATTTTCTCCAGTCTGATACATGCGACAAAACAGACACTCAAGGGACCATGACTGTTCCTTTTAAATAAACAGCTTCTTTCACTGTTCTGGTGTTTGCAAGATTATGAAAAGAGACGCATCATGTCATCGGAGTTTTCTATTTCCAGACATTCCCAAAGGTCATGCCGAATAAACTTGGAGTGGAATTATTTCTGTCACTGTTTTTAGTGCATGTCAGTGAAGTTTAATACCTCGATTCACATAAGTATTTCCGTTGCATTTTCGTTACATCCTTCGGGCTCTACAGCTACCTGTCATAAAAAGAACATTAAGCTCAGTATTCAGAGATTGCAGTGGATTCATAAAATTTAACATAAACATTACAGAGGATGAGCTGAGTTAATGAGTGTGTGCTTGTATGTGTTTTTTTTTATTGTTTTCTCATCACACACACACTAATGAATATCAATAATTTACCTGTTTTAACACCTCTATATATATATAAAAAAAAAAACTTCATTAAAACAATAATGTATCAGAGGAAGTGCCTCACAGCTTTGTTTTTGTGTATATGCGTGCTGTGTTTCATGTGTGACTGTGTTTTTCCTCAAGCACCAACTCAAGCTGTTCTCCTTCCAGATGGGACACTTCACCTTAACAAGAGTGGCAGATGAGGAGAGACAACGAGACAGAAAGAGTTTGTGTTTGTAAATGTGGAATGCTGTCTGTGTCTGTGTGTGTTTTTGTGGAGAGCGCCTTCACCATGATGCTTGTGATTCGGTCCCTAAGTGGCCCCCGTCATAGTCACCATTGTTTCCCCAGTGTGACATAGCTAAAACATAATGGGCCTGTTGATGGTGTGTAAAAGCATGGTGTTAATTATGACACCACGCTCCGTTAGACACAGTCACATTAACGTTAACTTGAGCTGCGCTGTTGGGATAAAGAATCTAGCAAGACTGCGAAATCACTCAACATTCATACTGGACAGTGGTTATGGGTCATGAACTTGTCAGTGTTGAATTGAAGGGATTAATAAGTAAGTGTTTTGATTTTGTTTCTGTGCCTCTACATACTGGACAGATGTTTGTAGCTTTGTTATGATGTGCCTTTTAAGACAGCTGCATCATTAATCCCTTACATCTATTGTGATGTGAAAATGGCAAATGTGCATTATTATATATGGTTCATTTATTACACCATAAACAGATTACACTAACTCTAATATTATGGCCTGAAGCAATGCAAAACTAATTCTGATTGACATTAAACAGAATCAAGTTGATCAAATACTGTACAGTGTGATCTGCTATCAATAGTTGCTGTTGTTTATTTATTTTTATTTTTTATGTCCTCCAGTAATGCTCACATGGCTACACAATGATCTGATGATCAGTACGTGATCTGACCGCTGTAATGAAAGTATGCCCTGTTTTGTGTTGTTGTTGTTGTTGAAACAGCAGTCACATGGACCTTATTTTAATTGCATACTTTCAGATAACAGATCAGAATCAGAAGATGCCTTATTGTGCATTTCTCTTAAATACTTGAGTTTGTCTTTGAAGAAAATCTAATAGAAAACAAGGGGGGAAATACCCACTGTGAAGGCTATAAATGGAGCAAGATTAAAATTACAGGGTAACGGTTATATACTTTGTAAAGGTCACAGATTTAGGAGCAGATTTATATCAGATCTGTACCCTGAGACTATAAACTCTGTGGCCGGTGACCTTGCTTGTCACCTAAAGGTCCTAAATGTTGTCCTTGCCTCCATTCATCACCTCCACCCACTTCTTATCTCTGTTCTTATTTTTGTTCGACTGCCCCTCATAATCAACTACCTGATATCGGAAAGATAAATTAGACCTGTTCTCGGTCCAGTCAAGTAGAACCTCATGCTCCCTCACTTTGTAGTAGCTTGCAACTGATCTCTCATTCTTTCTTTATGTTGAACACAGCCAGGCTGCAAGATAACGACCACATAAAAACATCTGATAAACAGCAGTGTGTCTGTGTGGACACAAACAAACAGCCACAGTTATATGTTCTTATAGAAAAACACCTCAAGTATAGACACATAAATTTGTACCCAAATACAATGGCCATTGTCTTTTATCAGCATAATATTTACATGATTGGCTGCAAGCAGTTATTTATTTCATTTCTGGGTAATTCATTTTGTTAGGAACCCAGTGCATGCATAACTACTTTCTTTTGTTGAGTGCCTTTCGGAACCACTTAGCTGCTGCTCAAATCATGTTGGCTTTGAACACAGTTCAGTGTTGAGGCACAGCCCTGGTGCAGCAGAAGGAGGACACTTTTCTTATTTCAAATGCATTTTTTATTTATTTTTTTATTTTTTTTACATTTGAGCTTCGTCCCATCTTTAGTTGGTGTTTTCCTGCTTTCATCATCAATGTCATCCACCAAAGGAAGAAAACTGCTGCTGCTATTAGTTATCACAATTTATCTCTGCATGGCAACGCTAATTTAATAATTCCTAATATGAAGAATTGCATGCACAAGGAGGACAGGGTGTTCTCATTTAAGGATAATGTTTTGACAATTGCTGGTTAATGTTATTGTCCGGCTGGAGTCAGGCTCATCTGATAAAGGCCAATAACTCTGACAAATTTGTTGTTGGTTCTGCACAGATAACATTGGGATCTAGCAGCAGAATGCATTAGTCATGTCAATGTTGCTTGTGTTTGCACCAGTTTTTCTACATATTTCCACTTGTAAAATTAACATTTTAACCTTGAAAATGAGGTTACATCATTCTTGTTATCCATCAGCCAGAACTGTGTCTGTCTGTCTGACTGTCTGTCTGACTGTCCATTCAACAACATAGCTGTATTATCTGAGGAATGCATTGTGATATCTGCACCAAAGTTATACTGTGGATACGTCTTGACATGGAGCAGAAGCTTATTGAACATAAGTCACCTTGATGCCATTTGACCTTGAAAAAGGTCAACTGTTGACATATCTAAATTATTGGGCAATAACGTTCAACAGAATCTTACACTATATTTGTCAGTGGGGTATTAAAAGTGTGTAGCACGTTATGTTTGTCTTGTTTTCCTATCTGTCACGGGCTAATGAAAAACCTTTTAAAATCTGGTGTAGGTCTATGAAAAGAGGTGGAGGCTGATTGTTTTTGTACTTTCATTAACAGGGAGTAGCAGGTAGTTAAATTAACTTGATGGCTCCAACTAACAAAAGTGAAGAACTATACAACCAACATAATGTTGTTGAATAACAGGAGGGCCCTTGTAGTTTAATCTATCAACACTATGACATGATTAGAGGTCACTAACAGAGTGAAAACTTTTTCCCAGATGTGAAAAGTCTTTTTTTGTTTAGTCATAACTACCAGAAACTAGCCTCTGGTACTTCTTGTGTGACGGTTGCAGAAAGACAAGGACAGTCCCACCGGAACAACTTCACTTAATGAAATTGTCACTGTCAGCTATCTGGGGTCATCTGATTTAATACTGTAGTTTCACGGTGGTTGCTTTGTTTCTTTAACAATGATAGAGAGCCATTGCAAGCTCTCTGTGCTAGTGAATCAGCAGGGGTAGGGGGCTGAAGATATTGGTGATTTCTCATTTCAGTGGTTTTAAGGCCACCCAGGGGAGACAGTTTGATATTCAAGCTGCAAGGTGCAGAGATTTGGAGGACTTGGAATAAGAGAAGAGGGATTTGAAATCAATTATATTGTTTAGCTCCTGCATGATGTTTTTCCCAACAGTATTGATATTGGGACAATACCTTAAAAGTGTCCTTGAAGGATAGTAAGAACCAGCAGCAGCAGAACCACAAGACAGATTAAAATGGAAAGATCAATAGTTCATACAAACAGGTTGTTACAAACTTGGAGCGGTGTTCGTTTCACCTTATTTTTCTCTTTTCACAATATTATGCTAATACAGCTCTCCAGAATTTACCATATATAGAGGACTGTTAAAAATGAACTGCTGAACTACACTATACTGTAACTGCACAATAAAAATCAACATCTACACAAGCCATTTGTCTTACTTAAAGTCAATATCTGATGACTGTCTGAGTTAAAATCAGATATGGTTGAGTGTCCAACTACGCTTTTTGCTGTACTACTCAATAAATGTCGCCTTTGTGGGAAAGTACAGGAAAATGTAAAACAAACCAGTATTTAATCCTTGTATTTATTTTGCAGGTGACTTGCCAGCTTCCGTGGGATTTGATGTCACCTTTAGATTGGTTCAACTGAAGATGGAAACACTGGAGTCTGAGCTGACCTGCCCAATCTGCCTGGAGTTGTTTGAAGATCCCCTGCTCTTGCCCTGTGCCCACAGCCTGTGTTTTAACTGCGCCCACCGCATTTTGGTGTCTCACTGTTCCACAAGCAAACCCCTTGAGTCAATTTCGGCCTTTCAGTGCCCCACTTGTCGTTACGTCATCACGCTGAATCACCGCGGCCTGGAGGGCCTTAAGCGCAATGTGACGCTGCAGAACATCATTGACCGCTTTCAAAAGGCCTCCCTCAGCGGCCCCAATTCCCCAACTGAGAGCCGGCGCCTGCAGCCGCAACGGCCCTACACCGGCACCATTAGCGGTACAATAGCTGGAACGATTGGCGGTGGCAGTGGCACAAGTGGAAGCAGCGCCCGCGGCAGCCCGGCCACTTCCAGCCACTCCCACCCGCACGCCAATCACGCCAATCACACCAATCACACCAACGCTAACCACAGCCCAGCTGTCGTAGCAAAAATGGATCCACGAATCAGCTGCCAATTCTGTGAGCAGGATCCACCTCGTGAGGCTGTGAAGACGTGTGTCACATGCGAAGTATCATATTGTGATCGCTGTCTGCGTGCAACGCACCCAAACAAAAAGCCTTTCACAAGTCACCGCCTGGTAGAGCCGGTCCCAGACACTCACATCCGTGGTCTGACCTGCCTAGAGCATGAGAACGAGAAGGTCAACATGTACTGCTTGGTGGATGACCAGCTCATCTGTGCCCTCTGTAAGCTGGTAGGGCGCCACCGAGAGCATCAGGTGTCCTCGCTCACTGAACGCTTCGACAAACTCAAGGTCAGTCTTCTATGTCCTTTTCTATTTGCATGCAATGAGTGTATACCAATAATATTTTATCTGTATTTTTTGTGCCATTTAATTATTGTATTACTAAATCCAGGTAAGTCCTAACTGGGAATAAAATCATGAATTCAACACGAAGCATGTTGGAAGCTCTTTCGCAAAGAAATTCTGATTAATAACAACATTCATTCTGATCTTTTGTTTGAGGTTTGTCAAACAGCCAAATCTTTTGGTTCGTCCATGTACACCATGGGAATATTCATTCTATACATTTTTGTTGACGATGAACTTTTCATACTGCCACAGTTGCATCATACAAAATCACACCAGCTTTTGTTCGGCAAGAAGGACAGAAAGATCACAGAGCGAGAGGGGGAGAGAGACACAATTGGGATGGTGCACTGGTGAGATGAGAAGGGCAGAGAGCGATGGAGAGCAATAGGGAGGCCGTCATTATAATAGTCGATGAGCTGGCATTCCCTGTGGCCACTGAGCTTTCAGAGGCTCTGCGTAAAGACCAGGACTGCTGAATCAGGGTGAAAAACAACAGAGAGAGGCACTAGCTGAAGCTAATTCCACCACTAAAGACCAAAAACAGCAGCCAGCATCAGGGCTCAAAACTTTCACTGTAGTGTCTGTAAAGCATACATTGATGATGTGTTACAGTTAAGTCACACATTAGAATAGAATAGAATAGAATAAACATGTTATTGATCATTGCAGGAAATTATAAGGCCAAAGATATCCTGAGCAAAATGTGAATATAACAGTGAAATTTGAGTTATATGTTACATTTTAGTCTGATTATCTTATTGTAAATACTAGTAAATGTAAGTAACTTTCAATTGTCATAGCAATCTTTTATTATTATTATTATTATTATTAAGATGAGATTGCTTCAGATCGTTACCCTTAATACCTCTCTTTACTGACATAGTTATTAGTGTTCAGTGACTATGATTTGACTGTTCTCATGCACCCTCAGTACCCTTCGAATTTGCTTCATTACACAAAATTAAAAGCTGTGTCATTTCACTGTAAAGAGAGCTATCCTCTGCATTGTAATACAGCTGCTGATTTCACATATTGCCCAGACATGAATTTCTTGTGCAGAGACCCATGCTCAGGTATTTGCCCTGTAGTCTGGTAGAGATAGCTGCTGCTGCTATAATGAAATAACAGCTATCCGTGTTGTTCATTATAGCGGTGGGTGGAAGGTAGAGATGCACTGTATTTGCTCCCTGTTTTCACTGACAAAAACATTGTCTGAAAGAAGAACTACACAAGCTTCCGGGGTAATGTATTATGTAGTGTACGTGACCTTCCTTTGTGCCAAATAAATCTCATGCTTGAATACATGATCCTTTGTTCTACATGCTGTAAATCTCCAAAGTCACCTAGATTAAGGAAATTCCATTCATGTTTTCTGTCCCCAGGATGCAAGGGTGTTGCCATGATTTTATTGTGTCAAATGAGTGGCATTGTGTAGCACACAGAAAGAAATGGACACCTGAGGCACTTCCAGGCCTTATCTTTAGGGTGGTGAACAGAAGATGCAGATTTACAAGCTGATGTTGCATTTTAAAATGACAAATGGGGATGAATAATATGTAGCTTTCGCTGTACAGTACAAAAGTATGGTTGTAAGAATATTTTAACAATATTTCTAAAGATTCTAGAGATTTTAACCTACGATTTGTGACAGAAATCCATGTCATTGGGTGAACACAGGTGAACAAAGTGACACTGTGAAGGGGGGTGGGGGGGGTGGAGGGGGGGGTGTGTGTGGGGGGGGGTTCTCTGTGGCTTCGAACATCAGTTTTGTGTCAGAGAAAATGCAGCTGCACTTTCTCTATATTATTGATGATTTGTGCGACCAAAACTTGAGCTCTCACTTTCAGGTTTGCACTAACATGTCAGCAAAATTCCACCTGCTCAGCAAGTCTTATCGAGTTAACCCCCGAGCACACACCACTTATTTTCACAAGCATTTCGTCTTTTTCATACACACACACACACACCTCCTACCACCCTATTCTCTACCCACTGTGGGAGAGTTTACTGTAAGTAGCTAGCTCCCTCTCCACTTCATGGCTTGCTGTGGTTCTTTTGAACATTTCCCAGCCGAGGCTTTGAACTCGCTTGACTTTGAAATCCCCAATCTACCCCAAATCTGGGAGGAGACCAGCCCGAGTCCAAGCTCCAGCTCAGTGCTCTAGTGGCAGTGGCAGTGGCAGCTAACTTATAATCTTCTTCTCACTCATGGCAAGGCGGAGAAGGGGAAGCACTGTTTGTGCATAGCTAATCATGAAGGATGTAGGTCAAAAAGGAGTGTGAGTTTTCCACTGCCTTTTTTTTTCTTCTTTTTTTCTGTTTGAGAATAATACACATTGAAGGACTTAGTGTAGGGTTGTTGTTATAAACTCTGAAAAAGCTCTTGTGATTGGCTGTTAGTTAACATCACTAAGTCATGGTATGTACCTGCCTAATTGTGACCTCTGCTACAGTGTTTGACCTCGGAGTCATCATTCACATTATTTCCACAGTCTCTAATGTGCGATGGACAGTACACTGTCGCGAAACAATTTCTTTCACATTTACAGAAAGGTAAGCTCCCCTTGGGCAAGCGGAGTGGATGTTTCATGAAAGAAAATGCTAACAAGTACCAGTGCTGTAAAAGACAGCTGAAACTACAGACAAGACAGTTCATTCCCGAGGCAGCTGTTAAACAGAACTCTGTGCTCAGAAGTAAAGACATTTGTGAGTCATAATTGGTAGACCTTAGTGATAGTGTTTTACTTTGATAATCTTAAAATACTACAGCGTAAAGGTACGTTTCTTCCTCTGTACCAAAAACAGCTTTGGCCAGAGGTGTTATGGCTTCAGGCTAAATTCAAGTGGAACAAAACAGCGGGGTGGGGGTGGGGGGGTTATATTTGGAACAGATGTCCACTTGTTAGATAAATGGGGAGGTCAGAGTTTATGGTCAGTGTAATGTCATAAAACACATTTATGCCCTTAATAAAATAATTAATTCTGTAGTCAAAATATTTAGCAGTATAATTCACCAAATTATACATAGAATTCCTTTTGTTCAATGAAAATTACAATGTTTAAATCAAATGCTTGGACAGACGTGTGTGTATAAACTCCTAATATGTTTTCACACTTGAGTTTTTCATTAGGCCTTCACTGCAGACCACGTCCGGCACAAGGCCTATTGAGTTTGCTGTGATCGCAATGACATCAGCCATTTGAGCTCTAATTTGACCCCCTGAACATGCACCAAAACTCACCAAATTTTGCACACACTTCAGAAGTGTGAAAAACTGTGAGTATATATAGGTTTCGTAAAAGTCAGTAAAGAAATGTGTCTACAGCGCCCCTTAGGAAAGCTAAAGCATTAGTTCAGATCACGCTCAAGTGAAGTTTGAGCTATCAAAATCGGTACACATGGTCATCATGAGGAGATGATCAAAAAACCCTATGATGGCCACGCCCATAAACCAACAGGAAGTCCGCCATCTTGGATTGAAATTTTAAAAATTCATTGTCATGGTTTTCACTGTCTTTGTACTTTAACAAACTCCTCCTTGGCTGTTGGGCCCAATAAGCTCAAAATTGGTGAACACGATCTAGACAAGGGGGACATCAAAAGATATCAAAATTATGGGGAAAAGTTGCAATGGTTTTGTGCTATGATGTTGCAAATTTGTGAAGGTTTTGGAAAAAATTACCACTACATAAATTAGTTTAGCTCAGACATACGAACACCGATTTGGCTGAAATTTGATACAGACATCTATCACCCAGGTTTACATCCATTTAGCTAAAGACATTCCCATTTTGTACTATAGCACCTCCTAGATATGTTCTTTTATTAAAATAGCTGTAGTTCGGACATACGAACACCGATTTGGCTGAAATTTGACTCAGTTGTCAGTCTCGCAGTTCTACACCCAATCAACCAACAACATATCAAATAAGTGACTCTATAGCGCCTCCTACATATTTATATACGTGTGCATTTCTGGCAGAATATCACATCCTGCCCACATTATGATGTCAGGTCACTGTTGGTTGTCATCGACGGTCATGCAGGGAGTGCGGTCGTGAGGGATGGCCTTTGAGACCGCTTGCAGTTTTAATTTTGTTTCTCCAATATTGAAATGAACACACATGTTTATCACTCAAAGAAATTACAGGAATTAAAAAAACACACACCTCTGTCAAACAGTTCAGTTTCCTTCCATACACATTTGTTTTCGTCAAGTTATTGATCTTATGTATATTTTCTCTACATTATTAGATTCCTTGTCATCAAGTGGAATGACGTTGATATCATTATCAGTTTGGTAGTTATTCAGGAAAAACACTTTTTAGGTAATGGTCATTTTCTTCTGGATCTACTTCCTGAAATAAGTATTAAAGGTAAAGCAAATATGTACTAATACTACCAATCTGGAAGTGATTCAGCAATATTATGGTGACTGTAACACATTTCTTTCTCAAATATCAAGTGTACAATATGCCAAAATCCAAGGCCACTCCCATTTTTAAAAAAAAAGATCAAATCTGCTATCTGGATCTGATTCAAATAAAACTTGGTGGTATGATAAAGAGCCTCACTCTATATACGTAAGTCACATTTCATAAACTGTGGTCAAAAGGAACAAATATGGGAAAAAATCTTCAGATTTTTTTCCCTATATCAGGTAATATCAGTATGTCTCACGATATCAATCAAATTTCTGTTTATATCAAGCTTAAATTTTCTGCAAACATCATGAGGTTATTTTTTATTTAAATATGATTTATTTTTTGTCAGAGGTTGAACATGACAGATGTGCTGAAGAACACTATGCAACTGCTTCAGATCAATAAAATCAGTCCATATAATTACAGTGAAATTACAGTAAAAGTCTGATCAGCAGACAAAAGACTTCAAGTTTTAAAAGGGAAAACTTAGCATGCTTTGAACGTCTTCTCGCGGGAGAAAAGAAATCTGGGATGTTGATAAAAGATGAAAGGGACAGTTAATTTAATTCTCACTTTATATAATTTATTCACCTCAGTTTACTGGTCAAAACATTAGAATTAAACATTTTATTCACATTTAAATATACAGTGATATACAATAGAGATGGAAACGTGAAAGATGTTGTCCCGCACCAGTCACAACGCTAACAGCTTGGACAGAATCTTGTTAAAACCCAACGCTTTAACTTGAACTAATGGTGACTCACTGATTCACTATGTTTATTCACAAGGTGTACCTCATTGTCCAGAAAATGCAAATGTTTTACTGCATCGTGTTGTTTTATTACCTGTCAGTGCCTCACAACTTCATCTGCTTGTGTCCTAGCATCTAAGTAGCACAAGTAGTCCTCACTTGATAAGAAAGATTGCTTAAGTCGAGGAATTACATAGTAGAGATGTGGGGAAAAAAACAACTGGACAGACTGCATAAAAAATAAACATGATAATAAATGACTTTTATGTCAAGGATAAACCATCTACTTTCTCTTGCCTTGTGCATTGATGATAGTTCATTTACTGAAGGTTTGAAGTGTGTGCAGTTTTTGAATGTGTGAATGATCTGACATGACAGCAAACCCCAAAGCACAACTTCTGTCACTGGTGACACTTAGAAATAAGTGGCAGATAAAGTTGAAGGCTGTGGATCTTCAACTCTCAGTGGCATCACACATGCTCTAACCCTACAGCACTGGGATTTGTTGTCACATTTGCCTATGTCTCCAAGGTCTTGACAGATCTCACGAATATTTGTATCAGATGATAGTCTGTTATGCACATGAGGAGAATGAAGAAATATGCAAAACAGTTCCCAAGTGATTATTGGATTAATTCCTGTTTTGAAAGAGGCAAGTCATAGCATACTGACATTACTGCCACCCCTTCTCATCTTTGCTCTCTTGCTCTCTAACTCCCTCTCGCCCGTCGTGGCATTTTTTTAGTCCCTCCAGCCCTCCTTCTTTCCACTTATCCCCACAGTTTTCTTCCTCCACCCTCTCACCCCCATATCTTCTGCTCTCCCCCATCTAAGCTCCTTAAGGCCCTGTCTTACTCTTTTCTGTGTGATGTGTGCATCACATCCTCTCCTGCTGCTGACTCCACTCTCACTGTATTTACACCCATTTCATTTGTTAAATCCAGAGGCACTCTTGTGCATGAGCACACACACAGGCACACACATTCATATGCATTTAAGCACATTCACACCCTGTTGTACTTTCTGAGTCTCTCAGACAAATAAAGGCCAGGTCACAGAATAGGGTTCAGTTCACCTTATATGATTGTTTGCCAGCCACAAACAGGAATACAATTAAGAGGAAATTAAAACACTGTAATATAAAGCACTGGAGTTAAAGAAATTCAAATTGCACTGTCATCTTTCTTGGTCTCTTCCTCTCTAGTACACTCTTTCATTCTTTCTTTTTTCACAGAGACAGGCTCCCATACCCTGTATCCCACTCACACTATATTCCTTTTGCTTTCTTTTCTCCTGCTTTACATCATCCTGTATCATTCTTCCCATCTGTATTTTGTCACTCTGCTTTTCTCCCTTGTCTCTCCCACTATCCTTCTCAGCAATATTTGGCCCGTGGCCAGTCTGTCTTGTTTTAGGGAACGCCACTCTGGACCCTCACATGTCCACAAACCCCACGTACACTGTGGGATATTACCAGTGAGAGGGAGACTCACAGCCCTCTAGTTGTGTCTGTGCAAGCGGGTATATGACTGCTTTTAAATGTGCGTACCAGTATGTACAGGTGTGTATGTGTGTGCCTGTGAGCATGTGTGGGTGTGCATGACATATGTGGAGTGATCAGGAGCTGAGTGTGTGATGCCAGGGGAAATCACAGCGCTATCTGGATAACAGTGAGAGATGGAGCACACTTAGTCATGCTGATGGAACCACCAAGAAAATAGTAGAAAGCTTTTAGTGTCTGTGTGCACCACTTCTCTGCCTACTTTAAGTTGCCTATCAGAACATGTGCATGAATGTGTGTGGGTGTTTGTGCAAGGGAGAGTACCTATATTTCACCAGACACACACACACACACAAACACATCCTGCCAATGTATCACGCATGTGTTGGGAAAATATATCACGCCAGGCCATCATAAAATTTTGTGGGTCATAAAAAAAAAAAAAAGCTTATCAAATCGCTCCCAGTCACTGCATCGCACATATGCACAATTTATGCAGGAAGAAAGCTTTTAAAAGCTTTGGTGTCAGCAGTGATACAATGTTATGCAGACAGTGGGGAATAACTCACATTACTCATCTCTGAGTGTTGTGTGTATGTTTGAGAGCAACGTGCAAATTTATCCATTCCTGTTATCTATTATATATTAATGCCTTCCCTTTTTTTGAGAGCGGGTTATAGTTGAATCTTTGTCGGAATTATTTTAATACAATTGTAATATACCTTTTGTCACTTATGCCTGTCATATCCCTACTCACTGTCTCTTTTTCCCTTCTGCATCCTGTCACCTTTCACCTTAATTATTTCACCTGGTTCCTCACACACCTGTCCTCATCACCTCTCCCTATTTAAGTTCTTTCCTTTCCTGTCTACTTTGTCAGTTCACCCCATACTCTTACCTCAACGGAACTCCAGCCTTGTGTTTTCCTGAAAAAGCAGGTTTTAGCCCTGGTTACTAGTTTTGAGTGAGTTTGTAGCAGTGTTGCTGTATTATTGTTTACATGGGTTTTTTCCGCTGGAGCTCAGAATAAAAGAGCCTATTTGTGGAGCTGAAGTCTGTATTGGGTCCTTCTTACTATACACCTGTAACAATGCCGTCTTTACACCACAGTTCTATGAACATTGACTCTTTAATCTCTTTATAATTTCTCGGTGAATAGAATAATTAATTCAGACAATGCTAATATTCTGGTCAGAAAATACAAAAGGTCTGAGAGTGGATTGCAGTTCATCTAGAATGACCATCCCTCAACAGCAGAAGCTCTCCAAAGCACCACCTATCAGCTACATACTATATACGTATGATATCAATCCTGTGAACCATGAAAACAGCATGCATCTCCCAACAATCAAGTGTGAACAATAGACTCGCATGACTTTCAGGCAGGTAGTGCCCCAAGTGTGATCCAAATACATAACAAAAACGCCCCCTCTGCCTAGTAAGACTATGGAAGCTCCTCAAAAGGCAGGTGAGATGCCATCAAAGGCCAAAATAAGTCAGCTGAGCTCTACTAAAGCTCTCATGCTGGGTTCAGACTACATGATATCAGCCCAATCAGTCCCAATTCTGCAGAACTGACATGTGTTAGAGACAACAAAGGAGCATGACACACACACATATATATATATATATATATATATATATATATATATATATATATATATATATATATATATATATATAGTTTTATATCATGATGTTGGTGAATCAAAGAACAGAATCCACTATTGTACTTACATAACTGTAAATATAAATCTGAGGATATTTATCTGATGTTCTATTTGTTCTTTATGTCAGTTGCTATGAGTTCTTACTTTTCTGAGCTTTTCTGACCGACCACAAGATAGCCAGTATCACACCCACTTTTGACACAATGAGAGTGAAAACCTTCTTGTTCCCATATCGTGCAGACTTTTTTTTATTCCCATTGGAATCCCACTCATTGTGAGACAGCAAGCGATTGGTTGAGACCGTATACATTGTCATATGTTTCTAGGCCATGATGTAACTCTCTGTATGATTCCATAACTGCCTAATCTGGCACAGTGACTGTCATAACAGACAAAAATATCATGTCATCTGAACCCAGTATTAGGATTACCATGACCTGAATTACTGAAAATCAACACATACATTGTGTATCTGATTTAAGGAGAAAGCCACGAAGAATTGTCTGCTCCTTAAGGCTAGTCTTTAGTCTACAATGGACTACAGCACTTTTTCATTCTCCCAGCAATAAAATACGTCTTGATTCACTAACTCATCCTGATCACCATCACTGTCTACTATAAATTTTGCAGTAGATAATATTTTACATCACATACTCATACTGTATGTTGCCGTGTGTCTATTTTCATCAGCTTTTTACACATCCAGTTTCTTGATATTTTACAAGCTTACAGCTAGACTTCAGACGTATAATGGCTTGTACTGTGTATTTTTGAGTAAGCTGTAAACTGACAACCTAGTAAAGCTTAGCTCTCTGCAGCTTCTTCAACATATACATACATATACAGCACTAACCATGCATTCACTATATCTGGTCTTAAAACTAATAGAAAATAAACTTACTCTTTATTCCATTCATACTGTTAGTGTATATAGCTGCTGTAACACATGATGTATTATAAACTGATAGCTATTTATGTATTTTAGTCAGATGGCTGGCAGCAACACACCATAACAGCAGAGGGTTTACACATTAATCATCAGTGAAAACTCATCTTGCTCTTCTGGTGTTAATTTCCACTAGCTTCCAAGTATTGTGATTTCAACTTTTCCTATAATGCAACATTATTTGCCTCCAATATCTGATGAGCAAGCGCTCTTTAGTGTTGAATCTACAGTGGCATAGATAATTTTATATGAGTGGAAGGGAGAGGCTGTTGGGGAAAACCAATGACTCAGGAATTCTGTGAGCATTAATGTGATTTACAAATTACATTTTAGTATCTGTAAGGGATTTGGACCAATTTTTTTGTATTTTTTTTTTTTTTTACAAATTGTAATGACACAAGCGATTATTTTAATCAAGAATATGAGGCTTGTGATTGTTTTAGATGTTATTTTGGCTTGTGTTGCAGAGTGAATACAATGAAACATAACAGGAATATTTATACTCACCCTGGAATGTCAGTCAGTATCCAACTCTGTGCACCAGAGTTTAGTATTTTTCAATGCATGTGTATACACACAATGACACAAAACACATAGTTTCTTTTGTGTAGTATCTTCTGGTGTCAGTGCTACATTTTTATTTATGCTGTGTGTTTGATGAATCCTGCATCCTGTTGTGTAGCTGCAAGGCAGGAACTCTGTCACTGCTGGCCAATGGGAAAGTACTTAGTTTGAACTAATGACACCAGTGTGTGATGAACAGCACGTCGCCACTGGCCAGAAGACAACAGGAGCCTTCGATACATCTTGAGTTTCACAAAGGGAATGATAGTGACAGTTTAACCAAACAGCCAAAAGCATCTACTGATCTAACCTGTTTAATATCTGTTGACCCACCGATCCTATCAATACATCTAAATAATGACAGTTTGTCATCTTTTCATCACATATGACACATTTGGACATTTAGAGGCTCCACTGCCATCGTCTACAACATTGATTCAAAGGTAAAACCCATGTAGTTGGATCAATGGCAGGGGATGGACACACTTTTTCTCTGTTCTGATGTAATAATCGTCAACCTTTATCTGATCTTTTATGAATATCTACCTGACTAATAAATTAAATATGGGAAAATAGCAGATTTACACTGAAAAATGAAAATAAACAGCTAATATTGAAATGAATAGTAATAAATCACTTAAGAAGTGTTACATAGGCTATAGAGAAAAAAATATTGGGGAACTCCCACAAAAGTAGCACATGGTCTTGGGGGTTAATATAGTATTTAGCAATGAAAATGACTTATTTAGCAGTTTATGAATGAAGGTTTAGTGAACCAGGGAGCTGAGTTACTTTATTTTTGCTTCTTTTTATTGCAACTCACTGACGTTATAGTGCACTTTCTAAGTGTGTACCTTTTAATGTTAAATAGAAAATTGAATTTGTTCATTCATTTTCCAAATTGTTAAATCCTTGAGAAGGTGAGGTGGCCGCTTGAACCTATCCCAACAACCAATGGGGACACCCTGTGCATGTTACCCATTTGTCACAGGGTTGATATATAGGGACAAACAACCGTTCACACCTTTGGGGAATTTAGATTGATCAATTAACATATTGAGGTGCATATCTTTAGATGGTGGGAGGAAATTGGAGAACCCACACAGACAAGAGGAAAACATGCAAACACCTTGCAAAAAGCATCACTAATGCGGCCTCTGCTCTGTTTTTGTGCCTTTTTTTTTACCTAGTTAGAGAAACCCTTGATTTTCATGCTAATCAGGTGTTTTACATGCAATGTAGGTACAGTACTGACCCAGCATAATGATGCGGACACTCAGTGTAGACTAACTGGAGGCAGAATGAACTACACAGGCAGCCTTTTCTGTCCCCGTATGGGAACATTTTTACCTTAGAAATAGAGTTGGTGATGTTCATATTTCATCATCTTTTCATTTTTTCATTATCGGATTCCTTTCGTTTTTAAGAGTAACAATTTTGTCTGTTCAAGCTCCAAGGCAGTTTGGCTTCTTCTTCACATTTGCATCCAATGTAAAAAAAAAAATAATAATAAAAAAAAAAATAAAAATCTCCTTTTATAGAATTGAAGAGCTTTGTGACTCTGGATGCCAAAAACATACAGTTCTCTGACTCTGTTGGTGTTTTTGTTGTCATCATCTTATCCTTAGACAAGAGGTCATATGCCAACTTGTTCCAGCATCAGTCAGATGAGCATAAAAACACTATCATGTGAAGGTCAGTTAATCTGGAACAAACTCTAGATACTTTAGACATTAAGTGAGAGCAGATAATCAAAATGGAATTTGGCACATAATATATTTGTCTTTAAACCTTCAGTTTTCATGAGTAACTTCACAACCTTTGTTTGTTTTTTTCTCATGATTTGGCTGAAAATAACTGGCACATCAACAGATAAATGGCTAGAAATATAAAAGTGTGTGTGTATGTGTGTGTGTGTATGTGTGTGTGTGTGTGTGTGTGTGTGTGTTGAGGGGAGGTTTACCTGATGCTGCTTTTTGTATTTGTGAAGAATATGTTGATGAAGACATCTGTGAAACATTTGTAACTTAGTTTGTATGAAGCAGGGGTATATAAAAGAACAACAGAAAGCATGTACTGTTGTAAAACTTTCTGATACTAAATATTATGTAATACTTTATAGAATTAATGTTGTTCCTAAGAAAATACAATTCCCTTGGCCATCTTGATCTGTTCCTGAACAAATGTTTTGGCTTTCTAAGCGTGTGTGTGTGTGTGTGTGTGTGTGTATGTGTGTTTGAATGGCCAAGGAGAATTCCTGTCTCCCACGTCATTTTCACCCATATCGCTCCGTCTCAGACAGCTGCCTTGGACAGAAATGTTCCTCAGAGCATTCCGTTCCTATGAAACTCCTGCTTCCTCATACATAGATTTTAAAAACATGTGCACACACACACACACACACACACACACACACACACACACACACACACACACACACACACATCTTGATGCTGACATCTACTTTAAACTACAAAGGAATTCTCAAGCTGGGGATGTTTTACTTAAATGCTCTTTTCCATATGTGGCAGTGGCAGTCAAATCAAAGTTTGGGTTTGGTGTGTCTTGAGAGAGAATAATTTCTGTGTCTTATATTGTTTTAAAAGTCATTCAAGCAACAACCTTTAAATTTGTAATTTCCCATTTACAGTGGTATAATTATTATTATTCCGAGCAACTATAACTGGAAAATTCCATCAGACTAGAAAATCCAGTCATTGTTTTGGCACAGAATACAAAATGGCTCTGTAGTGATTTCACATATTTTGACTCTGGACTGTGACTCTGGAATTTAAGAAAGCATCTGTTGAGGCGAAACAGACATGTAGCAGTCAGGAAGCACTGGAGTGTTACTATGAGTTGTTTAGGCGTGCACGGTTTAGGACACAGAAGAAACACCAGACAATATGACCATGGACTGACTTTGCAGACTAGAGTAACTTGGGAGCATGTTCATTTCATATGACAGTGAGATTGAGAACATGGGTTAACAGCACTCTTCTCCAATGCCCCCTTCTTAAAGCGGTTGAGGGACGGGGTGCTGATGCATGCTTAATAGCAAGTGGGGATTCTTTTATGGGTTCTAAAAAGAGACACATCACCTATCTTCTCTGGCCTGCATGGTGGTGACAGCGACAGCTAGCACCATCTCCACTAAAACTCTGCAGAGAAACACATGGCCACGTGTGTGTTTCTGAGCTCATGCATACGTTACAGATACTGAAAACCCATGCAGATCTTCAGATAGAAGCTATAACCTCAGTGTTACCCTCTCATCCTATTGTAACATGCATAAAATATGAACAAACACATACTGTGCTGTAAATGCACATCTAAGAGGCTTCAGAAAATGGACTTCTGTCAGTGTAAATTTCAAATTCAAGATTCAAGGGTAACTTGAATTGTCATTCAGACACCATACCAACACAGATACAGTATAGAATGAAATGATGTGTCATTGACTCATGAACAGAAACAAGGAATATAATAACACCTTAGCAGCCAAAAGTATAAATACAGGATTCATACATTTTGAAAAAACCTGGAAACGTTTGGGAATTTGAAAAATGCAAATCCCAAGCCTGGTAAGGTTTTGGAAAAGTAAAAAGACCCAGACATTTTTGGAAAAGCGATTGATTTTTTTTTTTACACAGCATAGTAATGTGGGATTATTAATAAAAAAAATTGTGTGAATGACTGAATAAAACGTTTATTTCATGTCGTCTTATCATTAACGTTCTATTTGGTTCTATTCCTGTTCACTCACTTCTTGAGATGTATCATGGCGCATGTGGTGAAGTCAGTATGGACTAAAATCTAGCTGAAATTAAATTGAAATTCCAGCAAAGTGTGGATTTAACAATGTCCGGCTTCACTAGGAAATGTACATAAATGTTAATTTAATCTTGAACCACACATTGTCATTCATTTTATTGTCAAACCTCTGAGAGTAAACTTTAACACAACACTTTAACACTTTAACTTATTATTTAGTCATGGAAAAGTATTGGTTCATGTGTGTATGAACACTGTAAATACGCAACTTTCAGAGCAGTAAATAAAACAATGAAGCATAAAACGGCAATATATTAAAACCACAATGTAAATGTAATAATCCAGTATAGTAAATACAGTAATAAATTGAGAAATGTTAAAATAATTGCAAATTTGCAGTAGAAAGATTAAAATATGAACTAAAGGATTATTCTTGGCTTTAACAGTCTGATGGTAGTTGGAAAGAAGCTCTGACAAAAGCACAGAGTCCTGGACCTCAGGCTACAGTATCTTTTACCTGAAGGCAAAAGGGAGAACGTGATTTGCCAGCTCAAATAAATATAAAAGGAATAAAAAGTCCATTCATGCGTAAAGAATTGCTAAAAATACATGATATATACATGATATATATAGTACATGAGGCAGTGCAGTTCTGTGAACCTTTAGAGTTTAACCTTGTGGACACTGCACCCTCAATATGATCAAATATATATACATTTATTGACATTACTAATGAAATGTAAATTCTAACAGATTTATTTCTTCTCAAGCTTCATTCTGATCCTTGTTCACATGTTGCCAATCAGCAAAAACATCCCTGGAAGTGTCTGTTTGGCTCGGGTTTCCAAAAGGAAGTTCAACGCCACAGGGAGCCATACAGAAAGGAATGTCTGTTCTAGATATCGACGCCAGAGTCAACCACGCAGAATCACAAGAACGCAAGGAATGTGTCTTTCCTATTTGCAGAAAGTCTTGTTACCATCATAGACGCTGTCCAGAATGGTTCCCTGCACTTTAACTCTTGTGTCTGGCCAAATCAGCAATGTAGTCCAGTGAAGCTGAGTCACAGTCAGGGTGATGGGATTCTGCACTCTTGCTGTCATTACTGCAGATTTGTAGTTTTTTTTTCCATGAGTGAATGGGAACTTCAATTTTCAGCTTGGGAAATAACATCAGAAAGTCAGTCCGATGATGCCAGAGTCTTTAGTACAATCATGTGATAACCTCGCTTTCTCATCTTTGTCATCGCTTCTTTTATTTGCTTCACGTTTCTGATCATAGTCCTCCTGTGTTCTCTGTCTTTTTCATTTTTGGGCGTCCTGCCAGCAGCTGCCATAGTAACAGGTGTCGTATATAGATGTTATGTATCTGCCATCAGCACTAGTGTTACACAGCCTCATCTATAAATACATGATAGTGACATGATTTACTAGCCTGCTTCCTGTACTTGGTAGGTCCAATTAGATAAGGTAAAGTACAGTAGCGATAGAGTAAATCATTTTGCCCACCTAGGAGGTGGCAACCCCATCTGTTAAAGGGACAGAGGCACTTTGATACTAATAGAGACACTTTGTCTTGTCACTGACCACTGCCATTGTGTGTGAACATGTGGGAGTTCTTCTTATTTTGTGTGTGGCAGACAAGTGTGTATTCATTTATCTATTTTGTCATGTGCATATTGCCTGTTTGGGGCCAGACAGATGAGATTCAGGTCTCTTTTTGTTCCACATCTGAATACCTGCAGGGTCTGGTAGGGGGTCACATGATGCTGGACAAGGAAAAAACACTTTTGGGTTTAAATCTCCCTGGTTCTCTAAAGCAGCTCTCCAGATAGCAATATCCACTATCACATTCAATACTGCTGAAAATGCAGCAAAACATGTAACAGTTGCTATTTCTCTTCTTGTGTTTATTTTTAATTTTTTTTCAGCCTTAATCTTTGTGTAGTGCAAATAATATTCAAGCATTTATTCCTTTTTGTATTGAGCCCAGAGAAGCCGTTCATGAGGTTACAGCGATATCAAATAAGACTAATAAAAAATGTCAGCGAAAGCAAGGTTTTTAATTCAAAGGCAAGCAATAGAGAAGCATATTTGTGGCAGATTGGGTTAGAACCATGCTGAGATCTGTCAAGATAAGCAAAAGTCACAGAGAGACACTTTTTTTTTCAGAACTGCACTGAAGCTAAATTTGAGTTTGCAGTAAAAATGCCTTAGAATCACAGCCGCTTTATGTCAGAGCCATTCGTGACCCCTTTTCACCATCAGTGGTAATTTTGCTTAAAGGTGCATTTGTGTTAAATTCTGACATAGATCTTTGACCCTGTAACTAAAGTATATGTTTATACTCCTTCTGTCGCTGGTCTTGTACAATTAAAAAAAAAAAAAGATTCATTCTCTGCCTCCAAACCATCTCACCACAAAAAAAAAAATGAGTCACTGCAATGCTCATCACATTATGAGCAAGTATCACAGAACCAACCTCGTTTCTGTAGTCCATGAGCTCAGATGAACTCTGGAGGTTTTATGAAAAGCTTTTAGTGAAGAAAATTTCAGTCACACTAGATTATTGTTCCTGTTTTTAAAGATGACTTTAGAGATGCCAAACAGAATCCAAACTAGAGAGAAGATTAATTTGTAGTCCTTCAATTATTCAATATCAGCTAAAACCTGTTAAGTGAGGTGGGATTTTGCAATGGTAGCCAACTGTTGTTATCGTGTTACGCTCCACTAAAGCACATATAAATTATCAAGGAGTGGTTGTGATAAATAGTAAAGAAGTAACTTCTTTTGTTATTTACAGCAAATAAAAAAAGAAAAAAAAACTAGAATGAAGAAGTGTAGATGCCAAGATAAAGGTCAGGGTTGAAAAAGAAGTCACTACGAGGCGACAGCTGACATTGTAGAGCAAAGATGAGAGGTGGTAGGACGGAAGAAGCACAAAGCGGGGGTGGGAAACAGAAAGAGAAGCTATAGGGATTCCATGATGTTGACATTTGTGGTGATTCATTCATCACTGCTCAAGATTTAAATGACAACCTGTGCTCCAACCTAGCCAGCCTGAAGCAAACCCAGAGGTGAGGCTTCAACTGTCAGCACAGTCCAGGAAATGTTCAATATAAGAGGTGAATTTCAGTAGATTCACAAACAACTGAACTCTTGAAACAACTTTGGGGTTTTTTCAAGAGTTGTAAGAATAAAACCGATGCTGTTGACATTATAGCAATTGTTTATTAATAGTCTATTTTGTTACATTGTTTTAACTCTGTAGAATACCTGCATTGGCATATGTTCTCATTTTTCCTTGAGAAACTCAAATTCACACACTGTCTAAACAGTGTGTGAATTATCCCACCATATTTGGGAAGTACTGCACCTTCACTTCTTCTATGACCATCATCGTCCACTACCATATCAATGGCCACCATGATCACAAAAACACATAGATAGCTTCGCGGTGACGTCACTTCACCTAGTAAAACGGGAAAACAACAGCATAGCAACCACTGCGTCAACTGCACTGCACCGTCCTGCACGCTTAAAACTTTGTGGAAAATGCCCAAAACTTATGCAGCCTTCATGTGCAATAACCAGGTTTGGATGGAAGAGAAGCTGTCATTTCCCGTGTACTGACAGAAAAGGGTGAAAAATGTGCAGCATGGCTTCAGGCACTGAGAAGAATATCTCCAGATGATGGCAAGCCCTGGAGTCCGAAATCAAAGTGGAAGTAAAACTAAAATAGTGGAGTGCTCTGGAGGCTTGGTGAGTGAGGGGCAGAGAAGTATTTCAAATAAATGCATGTAACCTACCTCAAACAAAACATATGCTTTCAGACTCATATAATTTTGCATTTCTTCTCGTGTATATATCCCAGGAGTTTCGATGAGATAGTTGTCGATGGCTGGCCACTCGATATTAGGCCAGGTCATGGGATAATTTCCCCAAGAACCTGCCAGTAATTTATACAGACAGCTCTCCAGTTGATCCCTGCTAATTTACATTCATACTGGTATTTTGCGGAGGGCAGAAGTTTATCAAAATAGTCGTAGGATATCGTAACAGAGCCATCTGTCTATTGTTGCTACACTGTTGTTTTCAAGTAAGGTACTGTATTACAAGTAAAAAAAACTATTTAAAATGATGAAGCTGAACATGATGATAATGGTATCAATCCTAGATATTCACTTCTATCTTTTGCCCAAATGAGGCAGCCATGTCAGGACTAAAACAGGTCTGAAGTGCATATATCAGCTGAACCAGAAAGCTAGTGCATTTCCAAAGTCTGTGAAGTGCACACAAATTTTCCACAAGTGCAAATATGTTGTGACCCAAGTGTCGGAAGCGAGACTATCTGGTGTGTCACTTTGCCATGAGTGATATGGCACAACACCATCAAGGACTCTCAAAGCTGTGGGGCTGTGATGAAAACTTCAAAACTGTCATGTCAGTTATTCATCGCACAGGAAAACTGTACAGGGCCCTGGATCTTCCAATCTCAGAGGACTAAAAAAGCCAACTGTTCTTTCTCAGTCTTTCCCAGTGGCTTCTACTAACCTAATATTTTTCTTTTAAAGGAGGATCTTAGAAGAATCAGCAATTGTAGCGTGAAGGTGAAAACCCAGAGAGCACCGAAATACTGCAAATATAACATATTATATATACAGTATATGACACTATGTCACAGACTGTGAATCTGTCGAGATGATGTATATTGTTTTTCATGATTCATGAAATATCTCTACAGTGGTGGGATAGAAATGGGACACATCATACCTTTGCTGTCTTCTGAGTGCACTGCTTCATACATGTTAAAGAATAGAAAAATGTTAGTTACCTCGACCAAAGAGGCCATGTTTTCAATGGGGTTTGTCTGTTTTGTGCTTTTGTAGTTTAGTTCTTTTTTTTCTTTTTATCAAAAAACTTTTTTTTTTTGCATTTGTGTCTGAAACAGCTGCATATTTTTGAAATACACAAAAGACTTTTACTCCAACAAGGAATGTGTTATGTTCTCAAAACGAGTAAACGTGCTGAAGACTCTGCAGTAATTCTCAGGGAAACGGAGAGTCTCCTTAACTGAGGACTGAGGCAGAAAATATAGAGTCCACCAGGGTTAGAAACAGGGAGAATTCTAACAACCAAGGAAATCCAAAATGCATACCGGGGTCCAGAAGAAGGGTCAGGTCCAGGATCTGTGAGATAATGAAGCACCAGCAGAGAAAAAACAGGCTCCTGGTCGGGGACAGGCTAGAGGTAAAAAAAAAACACCCAAAAAATTCAACAAGTCAGACAGAGGCAAAGACAGAAACTGAGTAACCAGGAAACTAGAAGCAAAGTCAGACACTGAAAACCAAAGACAAGGATAACTACTCATAAGTCACTACTAAGGCTGACAAACTCGCACTGGAAAAAGACACAAGAGGGGCTTATATATACCATTACCGACAGGTGAGACACATCAAGGTGAAATTGAGGTGGGGAAATCACCGGTGACAGGAAGCAAAGACAGAAAGTGTGAACATGGAATGGATCCCAAAATAAAAGTCTAAACACTAACAAAAGAAAAATACACAGAGACATACAGAAAATAAGACAAAACACCACACCTTGAGTCTGGATCATGACAGAATGGCGGAGTTTTTGCCCTTGTTTGTTTGTTTGTCTGTTTGTCTGACTGTGTGTAGCATAATTCAAAAATTCTAGATGGATTTGGCTGAAATTTACACACAATGAACACATGATTAAGTTTTGGTAGTGTAAGTTTGTGTGTGTGTGTGGGTGGTGGTGGGGGGGGGGACCAACCAAATGAAACTCATTTGGTTGGTCGGGGCAGGCTACTGCTCACAGAATTGAAGGGAATTGCGCTCTCTAACTACGTTTCTAGTTCTGTAAATATCCCATGCTACTGTTTAAAATTGTGTAAAATATCTTGTGTAAATGTCCACTTTTCTATCCGTTATAGTAAAAATGATCCTGCTTAAACTGATTCAAATTGATATTCATGTTTGTTTTTTCAACAAATCTTGCTGAAGGGGGAGTTTGGCCCCTCTGTTGCAGCATAGCACTGTTGTATTTATCTTTGTTCATACATACATATAAAATATATAAAACCTTTACAGTTGGTTTCTACACACAGAGTTGTCAGCCTTTTTTGACTCCAGACTGTCTACTGTATGTAGGTCTTTACTGCTTTAGCTCTTTAAACATGCTTTGTCTATTGGATTTTCAATAGAGCTAAACCTGTCCAGTTGAACTGAAAGAATTACCAAGACTGTAAACACCTTCCTCATCAACCATCAGTTTCCCTGTGTCAGCTTTTATTATGCTGGTTTGGTTTATTTGTAAAGACGACATACTTCTCTAACCTCTAGTCAGTCCCACACTTGGCTTTTCATACACTTCTTTTGACTTTTTCAAAGAAAATTGTTCATTCTTCTGTGCTCTCAGTTTGGCTGTTCAGCTGTTTGTGTGTTTGTGTTCTCAGTTGTATCCATCAAAACACATGCTTAACACTACATTTGGCATTACCGTATTACAGTACCATATATAAAACACTTAAAACACAAGAAAGTTTTTTTTTTTTTTTCTGACTGTGTAGCTTGAAAACAACCAGAACTTTGAGTCATTTTTTTACATCTGTTTTTTGATGGATGAAATTAGTTACATTTATAGCAGAACTGTTGAAAAGATGTTGGTATTTTGTTGAACATGTTTCATTGCAGCAATGACTCAGAGAAAGTCAGACACAAGCACTGGCCTCTGGGCTTCCATCAGTCAGCATGACTCAGACCCAACACACTGCTCTCATTTTTACTGACTTTTAGAAATAAGATAAAAGGAATAACGGAACCATAGGAATATACCAATGAGCCAGCAGCTAGATAATTGTATAACAAGCAGTTAAATGTCCGTCTCTTTGTCGGTCTGTCTGTCTACTTGCCTCTCTGTCGACTTGTCTGCCCATCTGCTCATATGTCTGTCTGCCTGCCTGTCTGTCTGTCTGTTTGCATATCTGTTTGTCTCCCTGTCTATCACTCTGTCTGCCTGTTTTCCTTCCTGCCTGTCTGTGTGTTATTGTATCTGTGTCTCTGTCTGTCTATCTGTCTGTCTGCCTGTCTATCACTCTGTCTGTCTGCCTCCATAACTCTGTCTGTCTGTCTGTCTGTCTGTCTGTCTGTCTGACTGCCTATCACTGTCTGCCTGCTTGTCTATTACTCTGTCTGTCTGTCTGCCTGCCTGTTTACCTGTCTGTCTATGTGCCTGCCTATCATTCTGTCTATCTGTCTGCCTGCCTGTCTATCACTCTGCCTGCCTGCCTGCATAACTCTGTCTGTCTGTCTGTCTGTCTGCCTATCACTGTCTGCCTGCTTGTCTATTACTCTGTCTGTCTGTCTGCCTGCCTGCCTGTCTGTCTGCCTGTGTAGCTCTCTCCTGCTGGTAGGCATTCTTCTTCTTTTTACTTTTTCTCTTTAATTCTATCATACTGTGCTGAGAATGTTGTTTTTTCTTTTCTTTTTTTTCGTAAACAGAAGCTAAGCAAGCTTTCTAGCCAAATTAATTTGCGAATATAAAATCCATTTGCAATGGAAACCAATCAAGGCGAGAGGGGACAGTGGAGCACATAATGCTGCTGGCTGCCACTTGCTGGTGCTGTGGGAGGTGAACACAGAGGACAGGTGGTTAGTAACAAGCCATGGAAATACTGCCTAATGAGCAGAGCTATGTCTCACTGCGACACACACAACTATTCCACTACTGTGGTTTTAAATGTTTACTACACACAGTTTATGCATTAATGGCATTTTTTTTGCATCTTATTGGGTTATTTTAAATTACATTGTTTCCTGAAATACTTTCAGGTAAATCATGGCGACGACCACAGCGGTGATAAATAAAAGTATATGCTTTGCAGGTTTTTGCTACCTCTGATTCTTATTCTATCTTATCTGTTTTGTTTTGTTCTGTCACATTGTGCTGCCGTAGGACCACTGCTTTGCTATGGGTATTATCAGGAGGTGGGGGTCTCTAAATACAGATGGATATACAGACAGAAGATATGAGTGTTATCTACACAGCTCAGACTATAAAGTTCACATGTGAAATATCTTAACATAGTCGCTGTTGAAATAGTTATCTGCAGATAAGAAATGAATCAGACACTGACATGCCGTGTTTTATTTCATGTTACTTTATGTCTGGAGATCTGTTTACTTTCACCGCTTGCATTAAATATCAGTCAGTGGTTATAACAAACGTGCTGTAGCTTTGCTGCAGCTGGTTCATTTAAAAGCATTGCACATAATTGTGTGCACATAAATAACCCTATATGTTGACATTTTATTCAGAACCCTTTTTGCTCTATCAAAGCTGCACTATGTCCTATACTTCTACAAAGTAGCTACTGGCAACCATGATGATAATGTCTTTAGTCAGGAGTCATAGTCGCTGGCTACAGCTCAAGTCTTGATGACAAGAATATCCCTTACCCAGCCAGCAGCTACTAGCACCAACCTAATGATATCATCTACTCTGGATAGGGCTGGACGTGGATAACAAGTATTTGTTATGAGCTGTGCAGCACAGCTCAGATACTGAAACTATTTTTACGATCTACTCATATACCTGCTGATTTATTGTATAGGCGTAGGTGTCACAGCACTTCACAAATCAACTTTTTTTTTTTCTATTATATTCACTCATACACAGGCAAAGTCAAAACATGATCAACAAAACAGTGACACACACTATCCAGGGAGTATCTCCATAATAATGTTTCAGTACATTTATTGACTTATGTTGTCTTGGAGGAAACCAGGCTTCTATGTTTTCAGGCTTTAGAAAATCTAGCCTGTGATGAACACCTCTGGTCAGTGACAGGTCATCACAGCAGTCAGCAGGTGATTGACAGCTGCTATGTGACCCATCACTGTCAAGAGTTGGTCTTTTGGCTGCTCCACTGTCATGATATTGTCCACAGCTGTAAGGAACAGTGTCTACCTTTGTGATTAAGACTGTATATGATTATGTATATATCCTCCAAATTTAAGTCCAAATGTAATTTAAGCCCTAGTTTTTCTTTGGGATTTTAGTTGAATGTAAGTTTGTGCATTGTTGTTTTTGACTGCTTATACATAGGTAGTAAGTGCAGATCTCAAGTCATTTACAACTGGATTTGGTTTCATGAAGAGAATAATATTTGGCAAATTTCAGTGACTTCACAAATGCATAGGTTGTCCAAAAGCTTTTTTTCTTTCTACCATTGTATTTAGTAGTGCCTCATTCCCTCCTTCTAAAATATGCACACATACTCTGCAGTAGTGTAACACCATAAGCTCCAAAAACAGATGAAAACACAAGCTTTCCATCCAAGTAAAGCTACTGATCATGCTTAAAACCAGCCAGTCCACTAATAGCCTAAACGTGTGTTATTTTCCTTTCTTAGTGGTAATCCATGAAACAGAATTGCACTGTTCCACTAAGAGTTGAGCTTAGGTCGATTGAAATGAAACAGAAAGATCCTTTAAGCCTGTTCAACCATATCACTGTTTCTCACTAACCCCACTTCATCTCAGTCCAGTTTCCAGCTAATCCACAGCATTAAATTCCCATCTCTTTACATCAAATATCACAGTATCCTCATCCTGTAATCTGATATGAAATTGTCTAATGAAGGCCTAAGTAAGGTGAGAAAATGGTGTTGGTACTGTACAGCTTTTTTCAGTCTATTTTTAGGTTCTTTTTTATCTTTTTGTATTCCTTTCATAATCTGTCTCTTCTTCTTGTTTGTTGTGGTTCTGGGATATTCTGGCCCTGACCCAAACAAATAATTAGGAGGCTAAAAACGTAGGCCGACCCAAGGGATTATCAGTACAGTCTTCTAAACAAAATCAAATGCCAGCTTGTGTCTGGCCTCCTTACTGCTCTTCAGTAGTCATAACTATTCATTAGTCTTTTTCAATCATTCGGGGAAAGTTGTTGTTCTTATTTCCTTCCATAAAAACCTGAATAACTTGTGGATTTTTTTTGTGGCTTTTTCACAGAATTAAACATAAGGGGAGGTTAACTAAAACAAGATGCTCTTTCACTCTTTTCTACCTTTTTCTTTCACTTTTCTAAGTAAGTTTACTCAACAATGAAAACCATCACTATCCTAAAATGTTCTGCTTTCTTGCTGTATTACATTTCCTTGAACATTCTTGCATTCAGTGGCAGCTTGAAGGGCACTGTAGCTCATTCAGAGTTTAAGCCTTTGTAAAGATAAAGGATATTCTACACTTGATGACATGAACATCAAAAAAATACTTACAAAAAACAGTAAAAGTGTGAAACATTTGTGATCTATTCTTCATGTTATTGTAATGCATAGTCACATTCGCTGTGAATGACCTACCCAATGAACAACAAAGACCGCTGAAGTGTTAGATGTCTTCTTTTAGTAGTGCTTTACAAAAAAATTTTCACATTTTAGGCATCCCTACTGGTCTCATTAATTGGACCCCAGCCATCAGGTTATGAGACATGCATGACTCTCCATTTGTTTTTCACTGTTACAATTCATCAGGCTCAAGAGTTCTGCCCTATGGAATATTATCCTCAGACAAAAACCCTGTTTCCCAGAAGGCTTGTGTTACTGACACGTCCAGACTCTGAAAAGCTTCTTGTTAACAACAGCTGTAAAGTGATCTTGTTCTATTCTATTGCTCTTTCTCCAGTTTAATCTCTCTCACTTTCATTTCTGTCTCTCTTTTGGTGTTGTTGTTTCTGCTGTGCATAAGGGAGGATCCAGAATTAATTAAAAGTAAATGACTTTGAAGTTAGATACGTACTCAGCTTCAGGGCATTCTGTTCCATTTTTGTTGTGATGGCATTTGCAGTTTTGGTTGCTACAGTGTCTCCACGACCCAAAGATTCAGCTGCTTGACAACGTGATCCTTTTTAGACAGTCGATTAGGTAGAGGATAAAACATTCTGATATGTTTTTTTTCCCCCAAAGCGCATCCATATATTTTCTGATATTGAGAAACTTTTTTTTTTATGTTTTTTTGCAATTACAACTTTAAATTGAATTTGACCTCAGAAGGAATTCATCTAATGCTCCCCCAGTAAATAAGCAATTAAGTGAGTAACACACTCATAACCCTGTAAATGGATTGCAGTAATATGATTTCAAACATTGCTAACTGCTTTTTGTCACCTTCAGAAACTTTAATCAATGTAATTTAATTCAGTAGCAAATATGTTCAGGAGTCTGAAACTTGAGTTGAATTGATGTTCAATAAACCTGCATCGAACAAGAGTCTCCTATTGGAAAGGTGCATCAATTGTATCTGCCGCATTCTCTCTGTAGCTACTGTAATATCAAGAGGGATCTTTTTTTTTTTTCAAAGAGATATGGGATCATCTGTAAAGAAATGGGACGGAGGCACCCTTCATCACAATGAAGTCATATGAGGGGGTGTAGATCTAACCCGATATGATGGGCTGTCAGCAGCTGCAGTTGTAACTGTGGCGAGTTGGACAGAATAAGGACCAAAGTAGAGACACAGAGTCTGGGACGAGACAGATAGTCAGGTTAAGGGGAGCACAGAATTACCCCAGAAACGACCAAAAAGCAGAGAAGATAATAACAAGGGAAAAGGGAGGTGTGTAAAAAAAGAGGAAAGGCCATAGTGAAGCTGCTCTGCCAAGCTGCCCCTCTCAGCATGGGACCTGTGTCTATTTCCATCCCATCAGCCCCCTCCACTCCTGTTTCAGTCTCACTCGCTGCTTGCTCTCATGATATGCCACATCTAATGCTAAATCAGTGAATGAATGATATTACCTTATGCTAATACCCCTGCCTTGGCCGGTACGGTGTCATCGTGTTCCTCAAGCCACAAAAATGCAATTCGTCACTCATTTCTACTTAGGTTTTATTTCACCCATCCCCCCATTCTTCTGCTTTTTTCACTCATCAACATTGACATATAGCTTTTGATCCCATCCATCTTTTTTTCTATTTCTTTCTACTTTTGCCCTTTTTGTATTTATGCTCTTGAATTTCTTCTTTTCATGCCACCAAATATATATATATATATATATATATATATGTTTTTGTTTTACATATATATATATATATATATATATATATATATATATATATATATATATATATATATATGTATATGTTTTTTATTTTAGATCTGCTCACTCTACGTATAGAAGTCAAGAACTAAATATATCTCTGATAGGTCTATTCTGATATAATGTTTTGACTAACTGTTGCATGTCACTGTTATTCCAACATTAGCTGTCGCGGTCATTTAGCATAAACTCTTCTGCCTCCATATTTTTCCCCCTTTATTCTTGTTTTTTTCCACATTCAGTCTCGTTGCCATCTTTGATGTGTGTTGTGTGTTTTAATGACTTTGTTGTTGACGGTTGCACTGCTTCCCAGTCTCTCTCTGCCACTCGTCTTGCCTGCTGGGCTGAATCCACAGGAGTCCTAATGCAAGTCAGGCTCAGTACTTGCTACACACACATACACACACATATATAAATGCTAATGCTATATGTGGTCACTCATACAAGGATCCACACGAAAATATAGTGCAGTTTAAGCGCCCAGACAGGTCATTGCACATTGTAGTTTTTATACACCCTAGTGGTTGTGCTTCATCTATAGTGAGCTGTAAATGTGTGTACATGCACCAAAAACAGAGATACACATGCATGTATGTAAAGGACAGAAGAGTTTGTTCCATTGCAGTCTCACGGGAGGCAGCTGTGTTCTGATGTATTAATCATCTTCGTCTCCAGCTTGCTAATTAATGACCCATCTGTCCCCTCTCACTGATGTTCCACTTCAAACTCCCTCCTCCACAAACACACTCACACAATATAGGGCTGCGACACAACAACCAAATGCTCATTCTACTGATGTGGCTCAAGTACTTGCAACAGGGAAACAAATATACTATTAATAGGCACTCTAATACCATACAGGAGTATTTGTGGCAACGTTATCAGGGAAAAGTTATCCACTTCAGTTGCGTTTTGGTGGCAGACACTGTGCGATCAGACCAGCGAGGCTCGTCTGTGTGTGCGTTTATGTGTGCACTTACGTATGTGGGTGTATGTGTGTGTTCGTAGGCTTATCAGGTGAGCCCGGGCAGAGTGTCAGATGCAGTAATGGAGGCTTCAAAGACAAGCGCTGCGGTGAGTTCCCTGGCTGCCATTTACAACCCCACCCCCACCCCCACCTCCACATTCCTCCTCCTCCCCTACTCTCCCACTGCTGCAGGGACACAGAGAGGTAGACAGGTACGCAGGTAGACACCTGGATGGACAAGGAAGGCATGCAGAGAGCGAGATAAGCAAGGAAATGAATTATTAAGCAGATGCAAAGTCAAAAAGACAACAATCAGATACAGAATATTAGGCTGAGCGACAGGCAGTGACACCCATGGAAAACAGGGAGAGGCCGTCTGACAGACCCAGGTACAACAGTTACAGCTGTGGCCAGGTGCTTGTCCAGCCCACCTCCCTTTCACTTGCATGAGTCGAGCGACTTCAAACACCCGCCGCTTGTCTACTGCTTTGTTCTGCTGTTCTCTTTGCAGCTGTGGTTGTTTTTGTTGTTGTTTTGATGCTCGTTGTCGTTTGCCGCCACCGTTGATTTGCTTCTTTTAAATGGCAGATCTATTTCTGGCTCACTCTCTGCCTGTTTCCATTTTCATCTTTTTGTAACTGTATGTGTTTGAGTGAGTTTATTTACATGTGTGTGCGTGCGTCTTTTGATTTGCATTTGCCAACACAGTCACAGATAAATGATACCAACTGAGTGTTTGATCATTAAATTTGTCAGTGAAGGTTAATTGGTTCACTTTTTCATGTGGTTACTGACTTGAATGTAAAGTATGAGCAAGTGAGTCAATTAAATCAGCATCTAGCAGGTGCTAAGGTCTCAGTTATATTTTCTATAATACAATTTATATTAATTCAACATTCAAAGATATGCAGAATTTAATGTAAGCAGAGAATTTGCATCATACAGAATTGTTGAGCTGTGAATAAATTGCAGTAGATATTAGATATAAATAGTCATTCAATATTGCCGCTTTGCTATAATGTCAGACATATATATGTATTAAACATATAGATATTCTCCAATTTATGGCCATCCTTTATTATTTTTAACAAGACGGCAGCTGATTCTGTCTCACAGGCTAAGCTCTGGACTCATTTTTTTCTATAAGTGTCTCAAATGACAGACTGCCAACTAACAGACCACCACAGGTCACTACCCTATTAAAATAAAGTCTGGCTACATTTAAGAGTTACTTTACAGGAATTGAACATGTTATAGAGTCACCCTGAGGTCAGAACAAAACAAGAGTGAACCTGTGGAATATATATTTGAAAGAGCACAGGGCGACATGTAAAAATGTAGATGGAATTAATAGAGAGAGAGAGAGAGAGAGAGAGAGAGAGAGAGAGAGAGAGAGAGGGAGGAAAGAAAGAGATAGACAAACAAATGGCTGCTGTGGCAAAGGGAAATTAAATTACTTCAATTTCATGACTTAAAAATAATAATTTTTTCCCCTCTTATATCTTGACCAAAATATCAAGTAACTCCAACAGCAGAGAAAGTTCACACAGGAAGTTGTATTCCAACCAAACAAAATGACACACAAATGACAAATTTACATGAAAATGGTGAAGGTATGTAGATTCTGAAGTAGAGACAAGGATATGTGCCCTGTTAGATAGATAGATAGATAGATAGATAGATAGATAGATAGATAGATAGATAGATAGATAGATAGATAGATAGATAGATAGATAGATAGATAGATAGATAGATAGATAGATAGATAGATAGATAGATAGATAGATAGATAGATAGATAGATAGATAGATAGATAGATAGATAGATAGATAGATAGATAGATAGATAGATAGATAGATAGATAGATAGATAGATAGATAGATAGATAGATAGATAGATAGATAGATAAACATTTAAACAACATTCAGCTGCAATCATGCCAATAAGGAGGGGTACAGCAAATGATTCATTTTAGATTAGTCAGTATAGATATTGTGGAGGGCCTGAAGTATTTTTTTCTAGCTGTAAAAACATATACTGATGTGTTTCTAGTCCCTGTTGCAGAAAGCATCTCAGTATATCAATAACTTTCCTTTTTCATTTCATTGCCCTCATTAAGTGTATCACTACTGCACTGTAAGGAAATAAAACATATTAATAAGGGGTGAAGCATGTACCTCTCAGTTAGTGGATGTCCTTTAATTATTTCAGTGTTCTCACTATATAAACAACATTAAATGCCTGTGAATCGACCATGTCCCAGACAAACTAATGACTGAATATTAAAATACTGACAGGTTCAGCTGCTGAAATCTTCAGTCTAATTATATATCATTTTATTTGAGTATTTTATGTGATTGTTGAACAAAAACACTTTAATTGCATGTTTATACATAAATCAATTAATGTCAAAAGCTAATTATTACCTATCCCAATTAAAGCTGACAGTTCTGGGGTTTATGCATCAATAAAGTCACACTGTTACTGTTGTATACTAATGTTTATTCTCTGCTCTTTTCTCCCTGCTCCTTCCTTCTCTACAGCAAACCCTGGAGAATAACCTCACCAACCTGGTGAAGAGGAACAGCGAACTGGAGAACCAAATGGCTAAACTCATCCAGATCTGTCAGCAGGTCGAGGTATACAGCGACTTCTGTCACTTTACTGGGTGGTGGGAATTTGAGGGATTTTGTCGGGTTGGTCCCTGTCATCATGATGGTTAGGTTCAGGAATGTAGTTCTAGAGGCACAACAGTTCAAGGATGAATTAATTCTACATGACGTCAGACCATCAGAAGTTGATGCTATTTCTCTTGAAATAGCATTAACTACCCTGTATTGAAGTTGGAGAGGAAGTATAGAGGTCAAAATACTGTGACTATATTATTGATGCGCATTGAATGATTATTACAGCACTAGGAAATTATTGACAAACAAAACTGTAACAGTAGCATAAATATTGACCTGAATTTGCATGTTCATTATTCCTCTGTGTCGGATGCTCTTTCATGAGTCATTTAAGCATTACAGTAGTTTATTTTAGTTAACTTTAATTTAGTTTGAGAATGCAACAAAACACAATAATCCTACTTAGTCCTTGCAAATGAAACAATTAAGAAAAGAAAACAAGCAAACAAGAAAAAAAACATACTTCTTTTGCATATTGGAAAAGAAGTGGGAAGAAGTAAAACCTATTTAATTTAATCCCACCCCTTCTCAAGAAAACAGTCTTATCTTACATCATCATGTTCACAGAGGTAATAAAGTTAAGTTTAATTCAGAATCATCATTTTCAACCAGAATTAGGTGTTTAGGTGTAAATTAATTCCAATTCTTAAAGTGGAATTAACTTTTATTCAGAATTAAACAGGAATAAAACTCCAATGTAAACAGGGCTAATGTGGCACAATGATGTGTTTTAAAGATTTTAGAACAAAATAGAGTTCTGTTAGTCAAAGGAAACACACATAACAGCCTGTGTTGGTAGACAATATTCTACATTTATTAAGCTTTATTGTTTTTACTTGTACTAATCTTCAATGGTTGTATTTTTTTTAATTCCTTCTTTAAAACCTAAAACCTATTAAACAGTATAATGCTGCTTAAAAAAAAGAAAAGAAAACCGTCTATCATTTAGCTTCCTATCAACATAATATGTGACCCTCCAGCACTAAACCAGTGGTTCAGTCTCACAGCAGTATTTCTAGCTATAGCCTCGAATATGTTATATTGGTCCAAATTATCGAATTTGAAGTTTATGCATAAAATTCAAGTAAAATGTCTCCTGAACACTTCTAACTATTACTTTTTGTGAAATTCCTACCGGAAGTGCTTCAAACCATGCCTTTACTAAGGACAACAACTGACTCTGACAGTAATTAAGTCTAAAACAAAGAAAAATCTGCTCAAAACACGGCTTTCCTTTGCGCTGGCGTTAGGTATTTACTCATCATGTCTGGTACCGTTGGAAAGATCGGGATTCCCTCTTGACAACTGTTAAATAGAAATCAGTGTAATTATATATTTGAACCAATGGGAGGCCTCAGAGCAAAGCCTTCTCAAGTAAACAAAATCCCTTGTTGCTAGGGCGATGTTGAAAAACAGCCTGTGATTGGTTGAACTTGTGTCATGCAAGCATTTTTAATAAACTTTCCGATAAATATAAAATCTGATTTTCTGAAATTACACCCAAGTGACTGGTTTTGTGCTGGAGGGTCACATATATCGAAAAAAAAAAAACAAGTCCATAGGTTCAGTTCACTTATCATCTGCACATGCACACAAACACACACCTATAATGACATACAGAGAAAGTAAAAAATAAATACAGACAGACAGACATACATACATCCTTGAAGGCAACACAGAAATGAATACACACTAAAGTAAACAATGAGACAAAATGAACAAGAGCAATCAAACAAAACATAAACAAACAGTGGAAAAAAATCAAAACATGATAACAGTTAGGGTCTCTGTAACCTCCCACATTTGACCAATATTCTCACTCCAGACAAACTGACTCAATCCATGACTCATAAGTAAAGGATTTTAAGTAGCTCTCTGCAGCCATGCTGTCTTAAATAGTTTGAAGGGATTGTTGTGTAATCCAGAGAGCTTGAAACACAGAACTGACCCCTTCACTGTGGGAAAAGCTACAACTAAAAGCTCTTGTACAGCAGCTCAACATCCAAGATGCAAAGAACTGCTTTCATTTTCTGCTCTTAATGGTGTCGTTTACATGCGTCTCTGTGAGGTTGTTGCTGTAGTTAAAAACACTGAAACATTTAAGCTCTGCAGTTAACTTTGGTTGTCACACAGCTCACTCTGTTGTGGCTTTGGATGAGTTACTGCTGCAAAACCCAACAATTTAATTCCCCCTGGCGCCACCCATACATGAAATTTATGCTCCCAAGTCATCGCAGATAAGATTATCTGTCAAATGGCATATATCTTACAAGTGGAAACTTTATTTGACTTGTCACAAGCTAGTAATGTTTCACAACCATTTCACCCTGTTTGATTTAGTGATTAAATCAGAGAGCTGTTGCAGTCCACTGTCCTGGTGTGAACCTAAACCTGTCTGGAAAACATTATACTATCAGCCAGTGTTGGTTATTGTTCACTTCATTGTGGATCCATACTTTAATTTAACCCAGTGTTGCTTCTGTGGCATCAAATGATACTTTTCTATCTATTTAATTATTCTAAATAGATTTTTCATAATTTATATTATTCCCTGTATTTTGTGTTTTTCTATATTTAATTTACTGATCATGTAGATGTTCATTAAAGCTGAGATTAAAGGTGTTTTATTATAAAAGAAGCAGAGAGAACTGAATAAAATAGGTAGATTTTTTTCAACAAAATATAGCATTAATTTAACATAAATAACAGGTTTGAGATAGAAGATAGGAAACCAAGTATGGTCTTCAAAACTGTGTTATGACCTTTAACCTTGAGTGACCTTAAAAGGTCAAACGCAAGGTCACAGGATTTCAAATGGTCAGAACTCAAAATAAAGATAATAAAGTCATAACAAGTACTCATTTCAAGTTAAAGTACAAGTACTTTAAGAAACTAAAGGCTCCAAATGTCATCATGAACTTTGACCTATAGATACCTTAAAAAGTCAAACCCATAGTCTCATGTTTTTAAAGGGAAATTCAGTTTGAAGTGCCTAGCATTGGCTGAATACCTTACCTGTTGGTCACTGTCAAAGTGTTTCTAATACCATAGTAATTAAACGTTATGCCTTAGTAACATTATTCCTACGTACTTTGAAACTCTCAATAGCTGTCCTTCAAAGTACAGGTTCAATCGTACTGTCTTTAATTAGTTGAAACCAGCTGACGGATCACACCAAGAGGTTTCTGAAAATCATCTCATGACCTCCACTTTGGGAACCCCTATTCTAGAAGACAACAACCTCTGAATATCCAAATAGGTCATATGTGATGAAAACACCACAAAGTTCATTTACACTCATTATTTACATGTATTGATAGTGTGTTGGAAAAGTATCAATGTTTAAATGTATGAAGACAGAAGACAGAAAGTCAGACCTGAGTAATTTGCATACAGAGATAACCTCTGGCCACTGAGGGGGTTAGGGTAATTTTACAGCATGACACAGGTGCCTCCTGGTCGACATCCCCAACTCTACAGATACGTTAAAGAGGAGGAGGGGTCGATGGAAGGTGTTAAAACTGTGTATCTGAGAGGGGAGCCTTCAGTGTCATGTGGCCTTTTTAGGCTGCATGCTCTCAGACTAGAGACAAAAGACTCCTGACTTCTGTAAATTTAAAAATAATCTTATGCTGAAATAAGCTGTAATACTGTAACTGATTGTAAATTATATTAGTGATATTAAAATAATGAAAAGACCATGAGGTTGACTGAAAGAAAGTTAATATTACCAGGTCCGCTCGTAGGCCATAGATCTTAATTAAGTAGGGTTTTAATTATACTTATGTTTAATTAGCAAATATTAGTATATTTTATTAATACAATAGGATTAATGGACCAACGGGTATTAACAGTTTAGATCAGTGGATGTTTTTGGTCACCTGTGGCTCTTTGGGTCTTTGTGGGTTAACAGAAGAAGTGTATGATATCATCCAGTCAGTATTAATGCTAATGCTACTAATGCTAGGTAGCACGGGCTGTCCTGCACCAGTAACATGTGTGTCTACAAACACGCTCATATTTCTTAACACACTCATTCTTAATAACCACTATCATTTCTCTGTGTGATTTGACATTAATGGCCCCAGAGGACAAATGCACTTTGGTGCTACCATCACTCTGTGCTGTTCATTTGTTATTAGCCAGACTCCATTCCTTCGAAGTCACTCTGAGGTCCATGAACAACAACTCATGGAATCATTCAACCAATCAAAATTAAATGATCGCACTGTGATTCATTAACTACAGACAAACTATTCTTCTATGGCGGAAGGATTTGGGAGTAAAAAAAAAAAAAAAGTCAGTGTTCTTTTGTCTGTCTGCATACAAATGTTGTGCCACCGCTGACAACAACAGCATCTCATCACTTATTCATCCAAAAGAAATAAGGAGCAATAACATGGAGGAGACCACGCTCCACTAACTCTTAAGCAAATTATTTGAATAAACTATGTTTTCCACCTTTTTTTTTTTTTTTTTTTACTTACCCGCAACTTGGTAATGTCAGTGTCAAACGCCGGTTTTAATTATTGACAGGAGCAATGGAGGAGTGTAATGTCTACAGGTGACTTAATGTGCATTGGTTCTTAATGGACAGGGAGGGGGAGGGGGAGGGAGGAGGGTTGAAGAGAGGACAGGGGGGAAATGGAAGTGCTCCAGTAGTAGTTCCTTGTGAAGATGGTGAAAACAGTCAAACGAGTAGAAAAGATACAAAGCAGGTGAGTGCTAGCGTGACTAGCAATGGCCTTTTTGGAAAAAAAAAAAAAAAAAAAAAAAACGATCCATGCGTAGTCCTGAAAATGCTCAGCAATAATGCAACGCAACAGAAGCAGGGAATAAAAAATTTGATGGAGTGAAAGATGTATGCGCAAAACGAGAAGCCTCTGAAGGGCTTTGTGACCTGGATTCTTCTTCTCCTTGTTTGCATCATACTGTATCGGCGCCAAAGATATGATCAAACACAGTGTGAATCTGCTCCGAGTGTGTCAGCACACAGCAGCGATGCAGCCTCGCTCTCCTGGGGTTCTCTTCAGGGAGTTAACTTTTCGTCTGTTTCAGGAAAAGATGCATAGAATTGATGAGGTGCCTTTCTTAGGAGGCTTTCCTTCTAATTATAATATTTGGTGTAGGATTTTTAATTCTGTCACAGAGCTATGTGAAATGTAAAATAATCATCAACAAATAAACTGAGCAGAAAGTAAATTGTTTAGACCTTTGCATTGGATGTTGTTTAGCTACTTTGTACATTTTTCTATCCATATTGATCCATCAGTGTTGAGAAGCTGGATGATTATAGGTTATAGCAGGTCACACATGCTCCACTGGACTATCTGGTAGGAAAAAAATCCCCCAAAACTCTATTAATGTTAAATATATTGTTAGAATATATGATAGATACCTGATTGTGTCCTTAGGTTACCACTGTTTTTTTTTACCACGGTTCTTTTACTTGGTTTAATCATAATTCTGCACCAAACATCATTTTATAATAATTTGTACTAAATTTTGTTGAAAGTTGTCAGTAGAACAAAATGTCACTTTGCAGGTCATAACTTATGCCAACAAAAATATCTGACCACTAACTCCAAAGAAAGTAGAAGTACTTCACCAGGTCAAAAAAGAACAGAATATAAATGTGTCTAAAGGAAGCTGGTTCTTATCAAGGACATGGGCGGAATGCGTAAAATACAAAAGGACATAAATAGAACTGTAGGGGAAAAAATAGATCATCAATGTTCTTAAAGTAAGTACTGTAAAAATACAGCAGCCAGAAACAAGTCCAAGCCACCCTGGTAATTTAATTTAATTTAATTTAATTTAATTCTTACATGTTTTGACTACAAATGGAAATCCGTATGTGTTAATTTAAGATCAATCATGATCTATTTATATATATATATATATATATATATATATATATATATATACTGTATATATATATATTTTTTTTTTTTTTTTTACGACGACGACGTCCTTTTTTTGCCCTTTTGTTGAGAATATTAGTTTCATTTTAGTCATACTTCATGAGTCACAAAGTAAAAAAAGGCACATTGTGTGTGTTTCTATAAACTGGTTTGGGGTGAATAATCTATACTGCATTATGTTGTTATTCTCTGATGTGAGTTAAATGTTTATTATGTCAGAATCTATATGAAAAACATGTTTCCATTCCTTTCATGCCTTAAAATGGTTAAAACACATCCAGGGCCAATGACATTATGAGGTTTTGCTGTTTCCCATAAACTAGACTCTTCTTAATGATACATTTTGCTTAAAAAGTGACTTTATCTACAGTTTTCACTGTTTTGAAAAATAATAACCTTGGAATTTACTCTGAGGTTTTATGAACACATAAAATATAAATGAAATGAAATGGCTAATGTTTATTTAGGGGATGATGTTGTTGCCCATGAAGTAGAACTAAAATAGTTTCACCACTTCTCATGAAATGACTGTGAAAGTGATTTATTGTTGATAAATAAAGTATAACTGGGGTATAGGATGTAATGATTGCACTTGGTTAAAGGTGATAAATTATGTGTATAAATATGAATAAAAACAGGAATGTCTGAAAATAAAATTATTCCAGTGTACATTAAAATGTCCAATTTCATACCAGTTACAGTTTTGTTGCAGAAAACCTTTTAAATAGCTCCAAAAATGTATTGATGAATTGCAACTGTACCAGTGGTAGTTTTCCATTACATTAGTTACATTATATTTCCCACACTTTGCTGAAATAAAACATGGAATTTGAAAGTTTATCAATTTGTGAGCTAATTTCTTCATTTTTACATTATTATTATTATCATTATTGTCTCTGTCTACTGAGTTTACTGTTGTATTGTATTTTATTGTATTGTATCTGCTTTTGTGACTGATTTCAGAGTTGATTCTCTCTCCAGAGTTGGTTCAACTAACCTACCTCTAACAACAAAGACTGTGTTGTGACATGTTGTTTTCTCTGACAGCTTTTTAATTAGTCTTCTCATTATTAAGGCACAGTTTGCTTAACTCAAATATTGTACCTCAGGATAAGAATGCTTCATCCAGACACACCTAATGTGGAGAAACTGCTGTTTGAGGAAGCAGTCAAAGCAGCAGCTAGTGTTTCCAACCTCTGGAACTGCATCACCAGCTGAGAGGAAGATAAATTAGCCCACAGTTGTGGCTGTAAGCACGTCGGCATTAGTACTGTTCGAAAAAAGAAAGAGTCACATCAGGCAGAAACCTAGTGGGTGTTAATGCTCAGACGTGTATGCCTTTTCATTAAACAATGAGCTGTAAGTCATTAGCCAAGACCCGTCTAGGTTTATGTACACTCAAGCTGATCCCTAAAGCTGTGTGCAGAATATGAATCTGCTGCATGGAGATGGTTTTAATGCTGTCTAATCCTTTATATCAGGCCTCATCTTGTACTCTCTTTTACCTTTTTGCCAGAGAGTCTATGAAATGGTCTTTTGTTTGTATTTCCTATTTTCCTAAATCCTTTTCATTTGAGCTCTTATTCTATACAGCCACAGATACAGTCAGAGATAGTGACACTTCTGCAGCTGAATAAACATCTTATTTTACAATTATATTCATGCTTTCAACACATGGCAACATTTGGAGATCTAAATCATTTGGGCTGATCCGTAGATTTCATCTGTTCACTGCATTTGTAATACTGACCAATGTTTCTGTATTTTGGTTGATTTTTACCTACAGATTGGTAGGACACTGCAAAAAAATCTGTTATCCAGGTGTATTTCTTTTTTTTTTTTTTCTTTTCCCAGCTATTTTTTTTTTAGCAAACTACAGTAGGTGATGATGGGACACACTTAGTTCATATCTGCTGTTTTTTCATGCATGGCTAATTATAATACTATAATATATAATGATCACTGTCATGATCAAAACATATTATACTACTTCTAGTTACACACACAAAACAAGTATTTAATAACTGATGCATTTACCATGTATACCAATACACTTAAAGGTAACCTGAACCTGAACATCAATGCAAAACACAAAGATAACATGGTACTTTTAAGGTATAGTAAGTAAAGTTAACCTTTAACCATTAGGATCTGTGTAGTTAACTACAGTGATGGCACCATTCCACTGACTTAATGAATGTTATCTTCCGGCATTTTAAGTTACACCACCACATTTATGTACAGGTTCATCACAGCGGCCATTTATTTTGCAATATAATCCCACATATGTGTAGTCAACAATCTGACCCGAACAACATGAACTTATACTAGTTTGTTTAAAAGGGTTCATGTTTGCTGTAGTGGTTAGCATTTTCATCTCACAGCAAAAAAGGTTCTGTGGTTGACCATGGTGGTGAGAAAGAACTGAAATTGTTCCCATAGTTCCTTCAACAACAGTTCACTTCTCTGTTAATGCTAAAGGTAGGTAGTGTATCTGGATTAAGGTGGGTAAAATGCAGTCAGTGATTTGTACTATGGGGTTAATAAAGCAGGTTAACCTTAGCTTTAAACCTTAGAGGTGGCTACGTTTTTATGGTGAGTAGAAATACAGTCTAGTTTTCTATTAAACCAGTGTTTTTCAACCTGAGAGTTATGACCCCATGTGGGATCACCTGAATATCCTAGTAATTGATCAAAATAAAAAGTATATGGTGAGTAAATAAAACATACATCAACGGCTTGAGAAGTTGAGGCTGAAACTGAAGCACTCTGAATCTGATTATCTGGAAAATGTTCATTGTGTTTCAGATGCTGCAGCTCTTTAATAATTCACAGTTTGAGTTATTGTTTGTTCAGTATTCATTTACAACCTTGTAAATATAAGCTGAACTGAGCTGAGACATATCTTGACCGACCAAAGTAAAATTCTCACTTTGTGCAGTAATCTACACCTGGCTTTTCTGCCTCTGTCCATACTAATATATATTATATAGACTAAATATTGTCTAAAATTAACATTTATGCACAACATAGTATAGTGAACTATTATATGATAAGAAGCAAATTGATTTTGTGGGAAAAAAATCTCTCTGTTTTGAATGTCTAGAGTCACTAGAAATGTTGTGATGTTAAAATGGGACCACAAGCCAACAAAAAAGGTTGGGAAACAACACACTAAGCCCAAGTGAAGAACAGGTTTTACTGCAGTATCATAGTTTCTCTGAAGTAACAAACCACAGTAATAATGTTTTGTGTTTCATGTCCACGTTAAGGACAAATAACAAGTTACGTTATTTATTATGTTATTGTATGTTGTTATTATTACCTCTTTGAGTGTCCAAAAAATATATACTATAATATATACTATATAAGTTTGAGGTATTATTATTATTATTATTATTATTATTATTATTATTATTATTATTATTATTATTATTATTATTATTATTATTATTATTATTATTATTATTATTATTATTATTATTATTATTATTATTATTATTATTATTATTATTATTACAAGGCTGGTCATGTTTATTTTTAAGCATGTAAGCCTCAATCTTAATTATCTATATTATCTATGAGCATGTGTATATTCATAATGCATGATGTGGATTTTTGGCTACAAATGGAAGGTTGACAAAAATGTCCAATAACATGTTGATGAAAGTTTAAAGGTCATCCTCAACTCATAGCCTCAATCAGATAATCACATCCATTTGGCTTAATGTCTTTGATATGTTCTGTGTCTCCCAGTTGCATTTTATCGTACTTATTGAATTTATTAAGCCATTATTCCTTGTTTTGGAGCCAGGTGCCACTTGTGCGTCATAAATCTCTGGGAGCTATCCCAGGATCCATGGACAGCATCTGAGATAAAGCTGTCAGGCTGAATCCATGCATCTGTTTAAGCAGATCTTATCTGAGAGGAAGAGGCCAAGTGGCACAGCAGCCAGAGAGGCATTTGGTGGTCAGTTAGATGTGTGCAGAATGGAGGCAATCCACAGAACGGCAAAACAGAAAAGAGAGTTCAAACTAAAGAGGAATAGGAGGCAGCAGAGGGTGATAGCAGTAGAATGAGCACAGAATTGATTCAAGATGTGAGTGTTTTGGTGCGAGCAAAAGGTTAAGAGGTGTATGGAACCTGGACCAGTCTGCACCAAGTTTTGGACACGAACCATTTTAGCTACAGTCAGTCTCTGGGGATCCACTATCCAATTATTACTTTTTATGACTCATATTACTTATTTATTTATTCATTCATTTCTGTTTATTTTTACATTTAATTTTTTTATTTTTTTATTTTAGTATCTCACCAAATGTTGTATGAATTAGGCTACAGATCTGGTCTCTGATAATAGATGCACAATCATATATATGTAGGCAAGGCAAATTTATTTGTATAGCACATTTCATGTACGGGACAATTCAAGGTGCTTTTACACAAAAACAGAAACAGAACAGAATAAAATTAAAATGATAAAGATGCATTAAAAGACAATTAAAATAGAGACATAAAAACATTTAAAAGCAGATGAGAATCTAAGTAAAAGCTCCAGTGAACAATAATATTTTCAGGCCTGATTTAAATGAACTGACAGTTTGAGCAGACTTCAGGTATTCAGGTAGTTTGTTCCACAGTTGAGGAGCAGAATAACTGAATGATGCCTCACTTTGTTTGCTTTTTGATTTTTGGAACACACAGTAGACCTGTTCCTGATGACCTCAGGGCTCTGGATGTAGTATAATTTAATTGGTTTTGAGTTCAATTGAATAATTTGGGTTGACTTATGCAATTACAGCATACATGGAATAATGAATCTGGATAACAGAATTTTGACAAATAATCAGAAAAGTCATTTGAAGGTAATCTTTGTCGTACAGTTATAGTGGTTTGATCTGTAACTCAGTTTGTTAAAATTAACATGTATTATCGAAATGATGTTCTACATATTATAGTAACAGACCATGAAGTATACATACAAATGAATATTTAAATCCAACAAACAATGTTTTTGTTTTAGTTTTTTGAAGTTTTAGTCAAGAACACATGGCAGTATGTTATAAAACTTGAGGATGTGTGTGGGCTTAGAGCGTACTTTGTCAACTTGACATGAGCTTGTTAAGATGTAGAGTTTAAGAAAAAATAATTTGGGATTTGTTATATCAGGGTGGGCGGGTGATTTTGCAGTGTTTGGCAGGATCTGTGATGTTATTGTGCAGCTGTGACAAAGACTGAATGAACACTGCAGCATCATTAAAACTCACTTCATTTTATCTGGAGTCAACAGATTTTCTCCAAATCTGAACACAATAAGAGATTTCATTGTAGCATCACAATATCGAGATTTGAAAAGCGACGACTCTTCTCTTCCATTTCGAAGCTCACCTCTTTGTGATTGACAGCTTCTGAATAACTGGCAGTCCATGTCATCCACTACCTCACACATCAGTCACATCATTATTCGATGAAACAGCAGAGTGGGAGCCGAATGGTAACTGTCAGTCATTTGATACTAAAAAAAAATGTAGTGACGTGCAGTAGCTGTCCAGTTTACTTTGATTCAGCTTGTCATTAATACAGCTTATTTCAGCAGTATAAAAACTATAAGTAAGCACAGTTCATGTTGACATAATGATCTGAGCCTAATGATGCCTGTAACCACATGTGCCCAGTGTAAACCCACATATGCAGTAAGAGAGCAGTGGTTGCACATTTGGTGAGTTTAATGGACAATTTAATGATTATAGTGTCAGATTGTGCACTGTGGGTAACGTTTGGACCAAAAAAAGACTAAATAGGCTTGTTTAATATTGTTCAGATGTTAACTGTGGCTGCACTTTATCTTAACTAATGCATTCATCAGCACTATAGGTGTTTACACTGCTCACGATCTAAAATGGAATCCCAATGATCAATCACATTTCACCACTGCTTTTGTGAATGTTTGAAAAAATAAAAAATAAAAAAAATTCAGGGGCAGCTAAAATGTCTTTGACACTAAAAGTGTTTCCAATCTTGCTGTGTTTGTTCTCCTCATATTCCTGTAATAGACCAACCCTTTAACTTCGAGTTGGTACTGTGATTCCAGTGCACCTGCAGAGGGACTTGATGAATAGGATGATACGCAGTAGGTGACAATGTTTGTGTTCCAGGGAGTGGATAATAATGTCAGGAGCATGCAGAAGAGGAGGAGGAGGAGGAGGAGGAGGAAGATGAGAAGGTCCTGGGTGACGTTAAAGAGGAAAAAGAGAAACAGATGAATATTGTTTCTATAAGTATAAGTAACTCAGTTGTAACTCACAATGATCCTGGACGGATGCATTTATCCTGTTTAATTTCTAACCTGCAGTCATAAGATGGCTCTTTGCAGAATTAATCGTGGTTGTGTGTGTGTGTGTGTGTGTGAATAATGAGGTTTAATTGGATCGGCATGTTGTAATGAGCTTTGTAGAGTGATGAGTGGGAACTCAGTTGTTGCAGTAAGTAGTTTGAGAGGATGCAGCAAGACAGAAAGTCACAACCCTGTAATATCTAAGGATGGAGGAACTAATCAAAAACAAATAATAATAATAATTAACTGTCATTTTAAAAACTGTATAAAGTAACAATAACAATAAAGGATGTCGTTGATATTACAGAGAACTGCAATAAAAACAGTAAAAGTTTTTTGTTATTGTTAGAATTCAATGTTGAACGCATTCAGAAATCTGCTTCAAATGCTTCAAAGTTTATATGTATATTACTTTGACATGGACACAACAGGTACAGTAAAATATAACATATCAATATATATATAAAGGACCAGATGTGCAGTGTTAAATGTTTGGAGTAAAACCATAATGTATAACAGCTGTGTTTTAAAGACCACCTGCCTTTAAAGAACCCTTATGAATTCATGACTTATTTTAAGTTTTCCACAGCCACTCAGAGCAGTGTAAGGGTCTCCTCAGTGGAGTCTCTGATGTACTGATGGATGCTTCTGCACCTGTTCAGTATTAGTTCACCACACAAGACTCTTTCTAATGCGTCAATTCAGGATGAAGTGCCAAGTGATGCTGTGAAAACTCCTCTGCTGATTGGTACCTGTATAATCAACCCCTGATACTCTTAACTCTCTTGGATGTGCTAGTAGAGTTCTTACTTTTCGTTGAGGCTTTCTATGAAGACTTCTGAAGTTTCCAGGCACCACACTGCACCGGTTTATCTCTAATTGAATTCTACAGTGAATCTGTCATTTTTTTCTCATTCTCTAAATGAGCTCCTGCAGTGGCTTCTGTTATCTCTATGAAGTTGGACTCACATCAATCATAAGAGTAGAGTATGGGAACTTCATGGTCATTTTTAATCCTATAGCTAACATAGCAATTGTCTTATATTAGTGTACATCAATATTGTATACAGTTTGATGTTTTTATTTGTACTTTCCTGAATCAAGTAGCAAAATCTGTTAGTTGTGGATTTGTGTGGCAAACACCCATAGTGCTTTAGTAACACCCATCCACCCACGCACAATGTGAAATTGGCTGTTCATTAAGTGTTAGCCTGAAACACTGAAGTGTAAATAAGTTGCTTGGCAATGTAAGTGTTGAAATAATCACACAATCTATTATTTGACCATTATGGTGAGATAATTTTTCCATTTTAGTGACAGTGCAATAGTCTTGAGTGAGATAAACTAGCTTAGATTCTAGCTAACTCAAGCACAGGCTTTCCTGTACAATTTTAGCAAAATTTCACTCTTTTAAATCACTGTAATTAGAGAGAGAGATTATGTATAATTATAATACATAAAATAACAAGACCACTGATAATAAAAGTTTGATTGACCATAATAAAATATCATGATATTTTATCATAAAATATCATGATATTTTATTATGGTCAATCAGTCATAAATTTTTCATAAAATTTTTATGACTGTTTTGTGTTTTGACGAATACATGCTTTTCTGTCCAGGTAAACACAGCCATGCATGAAGCCAAGCTGGTGGAGGAGTGTGATGAGTTGGTGGAGATCATCCGCCAGAGAAAACAGGTCATCGCTGTGAAGATCAAGGAGTCCAAGGTAACCTTTTTTTTCCCAGAATTGCACAAAATGTGCTTGAAAGTAATTTGGTTATGGAAAGCCTCAGTATGCATTCATCTTTTTTTTTACCCATATGAGGAAAAGAACAAGTCCAATATTCACAAATATTGCGACTCATGTTTTGTTTTTACCAACTACTGAGGAAAATATCTGGGTCATTGGCATGCTAGGTGTTCCCTTGTGACTAATCAGAAGAAAATGCTAATTAAGGCAGACTCTGTGCTCAGCCTCATAGTAACCTCCAAATATAACAGTAGTCATGGAAATATTACATTGGTATAATCAATAGGGTTCATCATGTTGTAGATGAAAGCTGCTAAATCAGCAGAATCACATTGAAGAACAATGTGAGTCAAACTGGATCCTTTCACTCTACTCGACTCACATATGGACGGTCTGCTGGAAGACAGACCAGTGCTTCTGTGCTTCTGCACAGCTGAATGTGTGTAGTATAAGAGAAATACTGTGTGCTTTTATGCTCCTACTCTGCATGGAAGCTTTAGGAAAACTGGAAAAAACAAGTGAGAAAAAAAGAGAGTAAGGCCTCACCCATATGAAGGCAGCCAGTCTGACTCTGTGTGGAAAGAATCTGAGATGGCAGCAAAGACTTTTCACTACTGAGAGTCCAGGAAGAGTCTACGACCTACTGTACAGACATGTGTGTGTGTGTGTGTGTGTGTGTGCCCAGTAGTAGATCGCTGACTTGCCCTGAAAACAGATGGTTTCATAGTGAAGTGAACTCTAAATTGTGGCCTCCCAGAGGTGATGTTTTAAGTGCTTGTGGACGATCCTTTGAGGCAGCATAAAAGCTTTGTCGGGAGATAAAAAATTTCCAAACACTGAACCAGAGGGCTACAATATGTGTGTAGCAGGATGTGTGTGTTTTCGAAAGAGGTAGAAAGACAGAAAGAAAGAGAGAGAGCAAATGTGTCAGACTGTGTCCGCAGTGATTGCAGACAAAGAGTAAGGTTTGTTCTCCTGAGAGTCTGGGTCTGTAAAAGACTGTCAGCAGTACGGGCGAGAGGAATGAAACACAGGAGGCAGAGGAACGAGGAGACACGCATAAAGCACAGGAGGAGGGCTTGATTGATGTCAGCTCGCAGGTGATATGTTAATATTTAAAGGGTCAAGGAAGACGAGTCATACGTACCTCGTGGTGTGCTACTAACTTCCTTCTACATCTAAGAGAAGAAATATAGGAAGATGCATTTAGAACTGTAAATGCATTACATAACAATTTATGTGAGTTCTTCTGAATAAAGCATCAATTTATCATCAGCTTACATTCACATTTTTGAATGTTATGTATTTTTCTGTAAAATAAGGACTGTCCAGTATTAGTATTTTAGCGCAGACTATGAAATACTTCACAAAAGGTACCATGAACTTAATAATACATTAGCTAGACCCTATGCACACCACACATGCTACTTCCCATTCCCAGTATACTGTATGTTACAGTAAGCAGTATGTGAAAATGACCAATAATGCATTACATCAGCACCAGATTTATAATATCACAATGGCAGCTGTTACCAGACTATTACTGATATGTATATCATACTGTATATTTGCACAACATATGTGAAGTAATTTAATAAATATGTTGGGGTTTATTTAAAGAAAGGGGGGGGTATTAGTTCATTCCAGTGTATAAACTTCATTAGTAAACTATAAGTATTGTTGTAATTCATTTTTTGTCTGAAATTAACATGGCAAATTGCACTTGAATAGATTTAGGTCCTCATCTCCTAGTACACGCCTGTTTTGTACGGTGTTTAATTTCTGTTAATAATTTCAAAGAAGATTTTTAAAAGTGCAAGTAAAAAATATAAATTCAAAATACCAAATAAAAAAATCTAACAAAAAAAATAAATATTCAGATGAAAAATATAAGACTCCAATTTTTGTTTTAAAAAAGCACACATTGTGTAAATTGGTTGTTGTTGTTTTCCTTCATTATGACTTTTCGTTTGCGCTCAGTGAGTATTTGATTGTGGTTTTGACACAAACGTGGCTGGTGGTGGGGTGGGCTTTCCTTTGGTGAATTACTATTGGTTGATTTATGTTTGATGGACAACTAAGCAAGCGTACCCAATCAGAAGCAGAGTAGCTGCTGTGGCCGGAACCGCTTCATACGCTGGGAAATATATGGTAATGAAGATGGCCCTGGGCAGATAGAAGGGCTGACAGGGAATCGCTAAATGTTCCAGATGAGGTGAGCAGGAACAGGACAGGACTGAGATGTTCCTCTGGTCGCACCAGTTGTTGATCATGAAACACACGCCTCTTCCTTTACTTTTACCAGATTCCTTAGTCCTATCCATTCAACACACAGAGAAGGATCATCTGGAAGAATGGTGTGACCATGTTTCAGTGAAACAAAGTACATTACAGTCCCTCATATCCCTTTGGTAGCACACTCAGGCCCTGGTCTTGTCCAGTTTATTGTCAAGAGACTGACATTAGCCAGAAGGATACTGGGCAGCGGTTAGCGATTCCGGAGGTATGGATCCATTGTTAGCGTCTCGCACGACCTCCTTCAGCCAGGTAGAGCCATCTCCAGAAAAAGTAAATCACACCTATGGGCAATTTAGATTAACTAATTAACCTATCAGTGCATGTATTTGGATGGTGGGAGGAAACAGGAGTACCCAGAGAAAACCCACACAGACAAACTCCACACAGAAAGGTCTGGTGTGGGAATCGAACCAGGGTCCTTCTGTCTGTGAGGCACAAGTGCTAACCACTGCACCACCCATAGTAGAATGTGTTATATTTAAACCTGGTCACTCTGTGTTTCCTCTCAAAGATAGAGACACCAGTCATTTTCTCGGCCCTCTTGTTCAGATAAAAGTAAACACAGCTCATTTTAGGCCAAAATGACTAATACTGCCCTTTTTTGTGAAAGTCTTCAGAGGTGACTCTGCAACAGAGTAACAGGATTATGTAGGCTTGATTATGGGGAGCAGAGCTGTGCAAGGTGCTCCCATTCTCTCCCTCACCTCCTCTTTCCCAGCTCTGCCTTGCTCTCTCTCTCACTCAGGACACTCAGTCATTCTTAATCTCTTCATGCCCAAACAAAACACACACTATTCCCATGTCCCTATGTGTACAAGCATGTCTTTATCATTTGACTACTCGTCCTCCAAGAGTCTTTACTGACTTTTGTTTTTTTGTTTTTTGTTTTTCCTTTTATTCTCAAAACCTATTTTACTTCTCTTTAAAAGCTTTAGGGTAAATAACTTAATAACTTACAGTGGTGGAAAAAAGTTTTGGAAGACTCCATGCATTTGTGAGTATTTGTGTGTATTCGAATAACTCTTATGTCATTGAACTCTTCATGTGCATTGTTCCATTCTTCACACCCCCATGCTTCGAGGTCAAAACTGAATGTTTCAGCAAGATAATGAAACACACCCATGACATGACATGTTGAAACTGTCAAAGATTTACCTTTATTTTTTCTTGTTCACAATACACAAAGGAAAAAAAAGAGTTTTTTATATCTGTCACACCTTTTGAAACCTTATATGTAACCTTATATTTTCTTATATATTTGAGATTATCTACAACTTTAAGCATGTATTTTTTTCCACTACTGTATGTCTAAAATAGATCTTTATCTTTAACATATATATATATATATATATATATATATACACTATATTATTTATTTATTTATTTATTTATTTGTTGATTATTTTTATTTTTTACCAGAATCAAATCACTGCTGAATGATTACTGTAGAAGCGATGATGGAAGTAGAGGAATGTGTCTTATGGGGAAAAAATGCTCAGAAAAATGCACAATAAAGTACTGTGACCATGAGCTTCATTTTCTATTTTAACCCAATTTACAAACTGAAAACTAAAAGAAAGTAATTTACATCCTTCAAAATGACTTAGCCTTGTATTATAACTGTGAAAAAGCCCAATGAACTGGTGCTACTGTATTTAAGGTGTAAATATATGAGCTGTAGACTTCTAGATGATGGAGTCTTTAAATAAAGTCAACACACACACACACACACACACACACAGACTGTGACCAGTCATCACTAACATTGTTGTTTGGGGCATATGTTGTCAAATAATAACCCATCCATTAACCCTGACTCGTATCTTTTGTGTGTGTGGTCACCAACCTGCTTAAATGTTGTTTATTGTAACAAGACATCATGGTGGACTTAACAGAGGAGCTCCTGAGACGCCAATTGAAAACTCCATTAAGTTGCCAGCTTACAGAGACTTCTAAGCAAGAGGAACTTTTCCAGTGGTAGAGAGCCACTGCACATTTGATAGTGTTTGGATTTTTTTTTTTTTTTTCCAAGAGCTTTTTGATGACAAGCGCTTAACCGATTGTCACGCAGTGCATTTTTAATGAGTGCATATTTGCATAATTCAAGCTCTGCAAGCAGAACATGTGTTGCTGAAAATATAAATGACTAATCCTTTAAGGGTACTCTTAATATTAAATGTTGTTTCTGCTCTTTTTAGCTTTTTACTGAAGGTACGCTGTTTTCAGACAATAAGGCGACTTTTTACTTCACAGTTGCCATTTAGAAGTTCACTAAGGTTTCATTTCCACATAATTGCTAAAAAGCTGTATGTGTTAAAGCTGCTGTTTTATTCCATTGCTCACCTTTCAGTTGACAGACCGGAGGCTCACATGCTGCCTCTTTCCTCTCCCATAGATAATTTCACTCATAAGTTCATTTAGGAAAACAGGATATCAGTGGAAATGAAGATAAATTCATTAGTTTAATTTCAAATTAGACAAAAATGGTCTCCTTATGCTCAGGCGGAAATTATATTACAGTAAACCTTTGGACAAATTACAGTCAAAAGGGATGCAGTCCCTCACACAGTAATGGGGTGTTTGTGCACTAATATTTTATTACTGGGGACAAAACTAGTTTCCTTGCTTATTTTTTTTTTTGGGGGGGGGGGTGTTGCAATTTCCTTTCGATTAGCACATTTGTAAGTGTTTGGACAATGTTAACACATGAGTGGTTAGTAGTAGTTTGTGTTAAAGGTGGCTTTTGGTTCATTCTTTGTGACCTTCAGCATGTCTTCTCTAAGCACAGACATATTCTGGTTAACCTCAGATGTCTTACCACCGTAACTGTATTTAGTTGTTTTGCACCTTTTACACAGAGTACTTGCATTATTTTATTTCAACTATTTATTTCTTGCTTAGTGCACAGTTTATTTCCTTTATTACCTCATAGGTTAGTATAAATTGCTTTAATTATGCCATTTATTTCCTTGTAGTTTACTTTAAATCATTGTAATTGTACAGTTTATTTCTTTTATTTCCTTTCAGTTTAGTTTAAATCGTTGTAATTGTACAGTTTATTTTCTTTATTTCATTTTCGTTTAGTTTAATTGTTTATGTTCGTCATGCGAAGTCATTGCTAAATCAGTAGTGTGGAGTATATGACAATAAACTTCTTAAATCTTGAACCTCAGAGCATATCTTACCCAGATCATTATTGTTTCAGTCCTGTCCATGTGTTGATGTGTTCATGAAGACAGTGTGTGAATTATAAGCTCCCTTAGTCATAAACACATACTCTGTCTATAATCCTGTTTACACATGCTATTTCTGTGCGTATACATATTCAGGTTTATTGCTGTATTTATTACAGATGCCACTGACAGAATAAATATATTTGCAATAGTTTATTTTAAGGAAAGCTTCTATTTGAGGTTAGTTTTGTTTCACGTTTCATCCTTATGCGTTTTTTTTTTCTCCTTTCATCTACCTCGCTCATATAAATGTGTACCAGTATCTGCTTTCTGTTTTTTCATGTTACATTAACTGAACAATCTCAAAATATTCACAAAATTAGATCCTTTTTCCAAATCTTTTTTGATATTCGCCCAGCATCCCATCCATTTTTTTTTTTTAATTTGTGGTTGTAATGGTGATTAGCTTGTATCATAATTTTGAAGCAACCTTTCAGTAAAGTGATCATCGTGTGTGTGTGTGTGTGTGTGTGTGTGTGTGTGTGTGTGTGTGTGTGTGTGTGTGTGTGTGTGTGTGTGTACATTTGTGTATTTGACAGACCAGTAAAATGATAACCTATAAATATTTTTTGTTATGCCTTAGGTTATGCACATTATTAAGATATAAAACATTTAGGACCAGGAATAATATTGTTAAAATTCCACATATATAAATTTCAATTTAGATTATTAACATTTTCTGTGAAAGGATAGTCTGTAAATGTCAAGATTTATGTTAATTAATAATTGTACTTTTTTCAAACTAAAACAGGGAAAAACTTGGACTTGTTTTTATTTAAAGCTTATAATGGGCTGTATGTGACCCACAAACTACAATGGGTTTGACACCCCTGACTGTTTATATCTTCAATGTCATTTTTGTGCCTCAAATCTTGATTCTACATGTTTTATATTTGTCGTCCTTTCACTTTGTCCTTTCAGAATATGTAAAAAAAAATAAAAAATACAGTAAAGATATTAGCATTTCTGGAAAACTAAAGATAGAGGAGATAAACATTTAACAGTTAAACATTTCTGTGAAAAAAACAAGCGTGAGCAAGTGAGCAAAACTGGGTTAATTACAGCAAATATCATCAGTTAGTATATTTCTGTTTCAGGTGATGAAGTTACGTAAGTTGGCCCAGCAGATTGCGAACTGTCGCCAGTGTCTCGAACGTTCAAGCGCCCTGATTACACAAGCTGAACAAAGCCTGAAGGAAAATGACCATGCCCGCTTCCTCCAGACTGCCCGAAATGTTGCTGAAAGGTGGGTGTTGTGCATCCACATACAAACCAGCTGCATGCTGACAGAAAATAATCATATACCTTTGCTTTTAACCCTTTAACCCCTGATGCGTGAGCGCTGGTGTGTTCTGAATGGGTGGTTTAGTTTAAAAATTCTGAATAATTCACGTTTTTTTAATTTTTTTTTATTTTACTGTTAATTGTTGTTCATGGAAGTGATGTACAGGTGTCGAAAAGCAACTGATTTAGAAAAAAAGAAAAAGCCCAAACTAAAACTACTGGAACCAAATTACAATACTCGTCATTTATTCCTTTTTTTGTTATTTTGTGAATATTTATTAGTTTGTTTTTTTGTTTTTTTTTTAGTTTCTGTTGATGTTTTTGCTTATTTTTGTTAATTTTTTCTACATTTTCTTTCTTTCTTTTATTATTTTTTTCTTTAATTGTGTTCTGTTAGTGTTACATATTGTTTTGTTAGTTTTAATATTAATTTTTGTTCTTTTTACTGATCACTTTTTTATTTTTATTTTTTACTGTGGACTTGTACCTTGTACTGTATGAGCAGTTCTATTTTGCACTGTTTCGAGCCATACGATAAAACATTTTTCCTTGCCTGGATCTATAACAGTTGTCTTTTTTCACTTTTGAAACTGTTTTGATTTCTTTCTCCCTGAAATCCAATCTTGGTCTGAGGCTGCTGGTGAAATCAGCATTATATTAGAACTCTTTGGTTCCTGAAATCAATGTCTGGCCTCTGCTGAAAATCATCTATCATTTCTGAGAAGGAACATCGTTTTTTCTTTTTCCTCTTTCCACTTCTGTACTTCTGTAATTCCCTTGTCCCCTCTGTCTCTTTCACAACTGCACAACCTGCACCCTGTGACACATCTTTTCTTTGGCCAATATTGCTTACTTTTTGTAGCGCCCGCCTGTCTCTTTGACAGGCTGTTTTCTCCTCACTGATGAACAAGTATCAAAGACTGCTCTATTGCTGTTCCCATTGTGTGGCTCAGCTGGTTTCTGCCACACACTAATACTTGCAGGAGTTACGTATAAATGAAATACTACAAACTACAGAGTCAATGTGTACCTACTGACTCATACCACCAGTTGATTATGATGTAGAAGCTGTTCTCGGATATCATGAATTTTTCAAACTGTTGATGTTATATTTATTGTTTTCAGTGGCTCCATAAAACCTCTTCACTTTTCAGCTCACTTCCTCCATTGTTGTTCTTCCTCCGCATCACGTTTTGCTTCTTTTTCCTCTTCTTCTGCTCTTATGACCTCCCTTGACTCTTAACATTTTTTACTGACATTTTCCTTGTTCGTCCTTTCTGACCGCAGAGTTGCCATGGCGACAGCTTCCTCTCAGGTACTTATTCCTGATGTCAATCTGAATGAGGCATTCGATAACTTCGCACTGGACTTTTCTAGAGAAAAGAAAATTCTCGAGAGTCTAGATTACTTAACAGGTAAGAACATTAGTATTAGTATCAGTAACTGAATTAGATGGTTTTGGCAAAAGTAAACCATTATCCCCCTTTATATCAGGGTTACCTCAGGGATCTTAAAAAGGTTTAAAAGTATTGAATGTGCAAATCTACATTTAGTTCCTTAAAAAGGATTTTAAAACATATTACATTTGATATGGTAGGTCTTACACTAGAAGAAAAATAAAGTTTTACCAGCTGTTTTTTGTCTCACTTCCAGTCAAAATATCTCATCATACTTAAACTAAGACATAATCACATAAAGAGTAACTTTAATTATAAAATTATCTGGATATGATTTCTTGAAATAAGGTTTTCAACATCTATTATCTAAAAATGGATTGTTATATCTTATTGAAAAGTTACTGTTTAAGTGATCATGTCTTTATTTTAATTAAGTGTGATGAGACATTTTGACTAGAAATGAGAAAAATACACTTGGTAGGATATTACTTTTTGCAGTGTAAGTTATGTTGCCATCAATTTGTTGTATTTTGTTTGAATGCATCTGTTAAATGTCTGAAGTGGAAAAAAGAGAATGTTAGTCGATTTAGTTCCATCGATTCTAACCTGACAATTTATACTGAAATTAGGAGCTATTATTGCTAATTTTGTAGCCCCCCTACCCCACCCCCCCTGGGGATTGACTGAAGGATGGGAATCTAGGTATTAAAGTAAATAAATACATTTCCCTAAATTTCATAAGTCACACATTTCTGCCAGTATTGCTATGAAATGAGCAGTAAATTATGTTATTTAAAAAATGTGTAGTTAAAAAAATATGAAATAGTAGATACCTGTAGGAACCCTGTTATATGTATTGTTTGTTATACTTCATGAAAAGTCTCAGTTTCTTTTCCAAATGACAACATAACTTCACTAATACAATACATGAGTATATTATTTTTAATTGTCCAAATGGGTATACAAAGGTTTGTGGTACAGAGGAATTTTATGATAAGTAAGGGATGATGAATGGTAATAAATCTAATGATTTTTGTAATAAAGAACATGAACTAAACTCAGCTACCATAACAAAAGATCATTTTCCATTACGTAAATTCTACTTCAATCTATACCACTGTGATTTAAATACATTGATTTTAAATTAAGTCACTGTTTTCTGTTTGATTAATGTTGTTGTGTAGCTCCGAACCCTCCATCCATAAGAGATGAGCTGTGCACCGCTTCCCATGACACCATCACTGTACACTGGACGTCAGAGGACGAGTTCAGCGTCACCTCCTATGAGTTACAGTACACCATCTACACTGGCCAGACCAACTTCATCAGTAAGTCAACACACACTCACATGTGCACAGTAGAACATAAACTGGTATAAACAGTGTGTTCAGTTATTTACTTTTACATCATCAAAAAGACAGTCAACTGCCTTATTCAGCAACATTTACCAAATTATGTAACCTGACTGTCGCCAGATGGTGTTTCACAATACCATCTGGGACCCTTCTGCAACCACTCAGTTTTCAAAGGAGGGGCCTTATCTAAAATCCTTGCGTTTAATTACATGAAAAATCTGTCCATCATCTTGACTGACGCATCGCTTCAGCCACTCACGTTGAAGTTAAGCTGCTTAATCGGCAAAAATAGTTTGCATCAGTATTTACACATCAACAAAAGGGGTTTAAACTTACCATTTATACGTGACGTTTATTTATAACCTCATCTACTACGATGCCCACCAACTTCTTCTGGTAAATGTCGTAGGAAAGCATGGTTCTCCATTTATCCTTCAGCCATAATTCAGGGCTAACGAACACTATCTGCTAACATCTGTTGCAGATGTGGTTGTCATTTCTTCCTCCCAGTTCCATTACTGTCAGCCCACATTTACCAGCCTCTTTGACTTCTACCAACACAACCAGGGGGGTACCACAATAACCATGGGCTTCTGCACTGGTACTATTTCTTTATCCACCAGTGGAGCCATCTGATAGATCAAACTCTTGCCAGTTGGAAGAAGAGCAAAAACATCCATTAACAAACACTTCCAAAGCCGTCCTCTGTTCATCTTTTAAGGAAAGAACATGCGGTAGACAAAACAGTGGAAACAGTCAAGTCTATATGGACCCTCAGATACCTAACACACGCTGCCATTGTTGTGTATCTGAAAAGACACTGCCGTCACTTCTGCTTTGTCACACTAGCCACAATGCCGCCGGGTAGTCCCACCCTGCGACACTGAGTGGCTCCTTCGTTTTGAAGTAGAGTTGATCCACATGCTTCTCAGATGGTTGTGTGAGCGTAGTGTAACGCAGCCAGATGACGTAAAACAGGTTACAAATTATGTACTTGGATTATAATTAGGGCTGTGAAATTTCTGTTCAATCAGATTAATCACAGTCTTGTTCTGGATTAATTTGGATTAGTCATGATTAAATATTAATTTTTAAACCAGACAATTCATTTCATTTTTCATGTATTCACATATTCTATACTCTTCTACAATACAGGAAAAACATATGAATATATATGCAATTAACATATTCAATGCCTTCAACAGTTTCAACAAAAAACAACTTGAATCAGACTAAAAATAAAGAAGAAAAAAAACAACTGTTCAACAATTGTGTTCAAACTTTTAATCAGATTAATCATGTTGATGGATTAATCCACATTAATGCGTTAATTTTGGTAGCCCTAATTATAAGTCACATATTGAATTGATATTTACCAAATAGTTAATTTTTGGTGATATGAGGTGTGTTAGTGGCTTTATTTATCATCTGCCAATACAGTATGTACCTATCCTAGTTACATATTTAAACCTACACAAGCACACACATACATAATCAAAATATTAAAAGAAAAACTCACTGACCTCAGCACGTTTACAAAGGAATTTAAACCAGAGCAGTCTGATTTTCATATGTTCAATATTTTATACAAACTGTGTTGTATAACCTAGATTTTCTGTCCGGCTTTAGCCTTCTTTTCTTGTATTTATAGTGAGATAGAGCTGAGTTATCAAGAGTACATATTATAAAAATAGGACATACAGCACATTTCACAAGGGATGCTTCAAATGGATTTGGTTTTTGCATCTAGTTTTTCTTTCCTTTAAACAGTGTTAAAATGCTGTACAACACAGTGATCTCAAACCACTGTAATGTGAACCCCCCCCCCTTCCTCCTTATTATATAGTTTATTTATTTAAAGTTTATATATTTATATAAGGATATTTCAAGCATCTTGTTTTGGATTGAGTAAAGCAGTCATTGTTCATCAATTTTAGTAATTTTGTGTTTATTTTACATTTTACATTTTTCAGTTTTAGTCATTATCAACACCACATTGTATTACTTTCAGCCTTTTGGGTTCAGTCTAAAAAACAAAAGTCTCCTAAATTCTCTAATCCTAGTTCAATACACAACAGAAGCAAAAACGTTGGCACCATAGATTTCCATAAATGTATCAGCATTTCCATCATAAAACAACATTGAGCAGATTGTGAATCATAAGAACATGAAAAGGATACTGTGGAGAAGAAACTAAAGTGAATATCGCAGTGGATAATGGGTACATAGGGGAGATGAAAATTGCCACTTATTGCCACTTATATAAGAAGGATTTGATGAACGTACATAATCCTGCATATTCACACACACACACACACACACAAACACACACACACACACACACACACACACACACACCTATGCTCTGCGGTCTTTTTCTCCTCCATTTGACACTTTCATCATCTTCTCTCCTCTTCACTGTAGCCTAACATTTCTCCATCTAACCATGCAGCTCAAGTACCCCAGCCATCTGAAACATAAGGATACATTTCAGCTGTGAAAGTCTGAGTGACTCAGATATTCAGCCGTGTGCTGCCACACAGTCCTCAGAGATTCACAAGAGAAACTGAGAAAGAGAGAAACCCATTTAGACGACCATGCCACTTGAGTTTTCACCACCGTGTTTTCCTCCAACTTTCCAAGTAGCTAAATGCTCTCTCTTGAGTAGCATCCTGTCTCTCTCTTTTCCCTTCGCCTGGCCTCATCTTCATGCTTTGCCCTCCCATGAGAAAGAGAAGAGGGCTGTGTGCTCCCTGAACCCTGCCTTTGCATCATCATCCAGGCACAGCAACAGAAAATAATCTCTGCAAGTGAAACCAAGTACAGACGGTCGCCTTCTGCTGGTTTAGTCATATCGACATTCTGCACAGAGAATTTTTGATGCTGGACTGGGATTGATCCAAGGTTTTTTTTTTTTTTGCTTTTATATTTAATGTGTGATCTTAATGTTTATTTACTTAAAAAAAAAATCCATACCTGCTTGTTATCTTTTTTAGGTACTTCATATAACCTGATAAAATACAGACTGGAACACTGATGAAAATGAAATGTTAAAATTCACATTTTAAAATTGTATATAAAAATTTGTACATTGTAGATTCATAAAAGTAGTGTAACATGAAAAATAGTCAAATAGATGCATTAAACAATGCCTAAAATGAACTTTAAAAAATGTTTTAATAAAACGTAATAATTTTCCTTCACTTTCAAGAACTGTAAAACTGGCATGAATTCACAATGAATAATAAATTGTACAGAAAGCGCTAATCAATGGAGGCTCAGAAATGGGTGCCATGCTGCCTTCAGGGATCAACCAAAGGCTCTGTAAATCTCAAAACTCACTCAGATAAAACAGACATCTTCCACACAAGGCAATGATGTGAATTGATAAATAAATTATTGGTATGCATATTTTTTCAGGAGGAGATATGAATAGAAATGTGTGCAGGCACAAATTTCTTGGGGCTATATTACTGACAGTGAAATAACAGAAAATAAACGGAGTTAAATAAAATATCCAAGAGTAATAATGGAGTGATTCTAGCCATTGAATATTTTCTTAAATGTCTCCCTGTAATATTTGTGCGAACTCTTCCTCACAGACTGCAAGCCAGCACACACACTCTTTTATGATCAGATTTACTTTTCTAATCCATAAAATAACTGTTTACTGGGGTCGACAGTGGGTCAGGAGTAAAGGGGGACTTCTTTGCTGAATCCAGGCTTCCTCCTGTCTACATGTCGACGAGTCTTTGTAAAGAGCTTTGGATGAAAGTGCTATAAAATGCAACGCATTTATTCTTCACAAAGTCATTTACCATTGCATATTTCCTTTGCTCAGGAAAGTACTTTTATTGTATCCCCTCAATAGAAGTGGGGGTTCTTTATCCCTGATTCCAACCCCACAGAGAACAGCTCTACACTTCCACAATTTCTAATGCTAATTTATATCTTTTTTCTGGAAGGTGTGTATGTTAACACACAAGAAATAGCTCTACCTGCGGACTGGAACTGCCATCTGTCTTTCATGTGTATTCATAAGCACTGGCCTGTGGTGAAGTATTAATATGATTATCACAGGTGAAAAACTGAATCGCAGCAGGTGTTAGGACAGCACAGAGTTTGGTAAAATCTCTCTCTGTGTCTCTCTACAGGGGATTTTTACCGGAAAGCAGCAGGATTAATTTGCTCTGGTGAAGCAGTGTTAGATGAAGTTCAGTTGATGTAAAATAGATATTTGTCAGACAACAAAGGAATCATGAAATGGACATAGGTGTGAATGTGATGCCTGTTTCTGTGGTGGAATCTGTCCTACTGTTGAGAATGTGTTCATAGGATGTTTGGGCAGTTTTTTTGTGTAATACATAGTTTAATTGTGTTATGTAGTGATGCCTATCAAATTATTCTGGATGATCATTTAGACACAAAGTAATACAGAGATAGTATGGTGGAAATGTCATAATGATAAATATATGGATTTAATCCCTGACCCTGACTCTCTCATATATATATATATATATATATATATATATAAACCATAAAACCTAAACCCAAAAGCTTTTTCATGTGCTTAAGGTTAAAGAATATGTGCATCATGTTGGCTGACTGAATATAGATAATTAACACATGGGGGGGGGGGCATTTTTGTTGTGTTAGGTCTGACAGATGTTTTTAACAAATTCAAAACTGATCTCAGTTTTTCCACGTCACATCAAGTTTTTTAACTATAACATCCCCATTTTCTTAAAACATATGAAAAATACTGTACTTAACAGGTATGTGCTTGTTTTATAAGACTTCAAATATTGACATTCAATGAAACATGAAAGAAACATGCATGACCTGACATGTTTATTTAACACTATTATGATACTGTGATTCTACTATAACTGTACTGCCCTATTGGAAGCTGCACACACCTCCCATTGCGCTGTCTTCATGGTAACTACACAAACATGTTTCCACATACAGTAGCTGTTGATAAGTCCAATCATAATCAGCTCACAAGTCTTACTACAGCTAATCAGTGGAATTTTGCTCATCTGGAGGGTAAACTGTGGAGAAAAACACTTATAATGTGCTAGGGGGAAAAAATGCAATTTTGGAATCAGTATGACAATTTCAATTTTAATCAGCATAAAAATCTAACTCAACAGAATGATTTACTTATTTATTTTTCAAATTGTTCCCCAGTGTAATAGTAGCTAAAGTTGCAAAGAAATGCATAGCAGCTGTAATGATAGATGTAAGTAACTGATATAATTATTAGCATAATAAAGGTGTTTCCCAGCATGTTAGGGGTGTAACGGTGCACTCCTTTTCACCAATCTCTTTTTGTTCAGGGCCTTTGAGGTAATACGGCAGCGTGCCGAATGAATATATGTAGCCTATGTGAAGAACACAGACACTCAGCAGGCAGAGTGGACACAAGCAGAAACACTACGCAAGGTTTCCTCTGTACGCATTCAGCAAAAAAAAAAAAAATATGACAAGAGAGAGTTTAACAGAGACACAAAAGCTGGGTCAAAGCATGTTAAGTTTCATTTTTGGTTTTCAGTTTGCTGCATCTTTGTGGCACAAAAGAGTCCATGTGTTCCTTCATAGAAAAAAAGTTTGTTATTTTTAAACTCAGTTTGGCAATATTCACTGAACCTGTGCCTCTTCTCCTTCACCGTGCATCTGCCGTGGTGTTACTGTGAGGTCACAGTACTTCAAAGATTACTGTGAGGTGTTCAAAAACTTGGAGCTCAAACGTACAAACGTGTCTGTTCATACACAAATGACTGAAAAACACAGGTAGCTTCAACACATTTTCAAGGGTAAAATTAAATAAAACGCAGGCAGGTAGTAGCCAACAATGTGAACAAATAAAAGAAGATTGGAAAGTTTGGAAAACAATAGACAAATGCAGGATTATGGTACCAAAGCTGTACTCCTTCTCTTCTCCACTGATTTCCCCTCGAAGTACTTATTTTTACAGACGGTCTGTGTTGTATGTTGTAAGTAACACGCTTATTCTGAGAATGTATAGAGTGTAAAGTACCGATATTTATGCATAAAATTTAGGGAAGTTGACACAAAAATAAATACTAGAAACTTCAAAAATCTACTTAAGTCCAGTAAGAACGTACTTATAACTTAGTTAATTCCCATTTCTGCCATTACACCCCTATAGGTAATTGACACATATCTTCCATAATGAACCTTAAACATTATCTGTGGTATTTTTTGCCTCTTGGCCTGCTGCCCACATCTACCATATTGCCCATTGTCTTCCAGAGGTACTAAAATAGTAAATCTGTGAACATTACCGCTCTGGGAATCACTGGTAATCAACCTGTACTGTCATGCAGATATGAGAGCTTGTTGTTGTAGTGGCACACAGCTGCTCACACAGTGTGTTTGGTACAAAATAAACACCTATAATTATACCAGCACAGGCTCACACATTTGTGTCACTTGAACATCGCACACAGAAAAGGAGCATTCCTGAAACACAAAAGACACAAAAGACGACAGCGTGGTAAATGGTCGCTACATCACTGTGTTCTCAGCGGGCATGATATTATTATATGAGAACATTGGTGCCTGAATTTTGCATTTATTCCAATAAACTGATGTAGAAAAGGCACAACTTGGGGCAAAAAAAAAAAAAATCAAGAAAGCAGGAAATTGTGTTTGAAAGAAAAGTATTTAATGCTTATAATGTGTCTCTGCCCATGCCAGGTAATTTACTTTAACCCTCACAACTGTATTCCTACCATTCATTCTAAATTAAACACTGTAGTAATGGTCAAGTTGGCCTTTGAACAGTGAAGAACAAATCAAAACATTGTCACATTGGTGTTCAGGTCTTCCCAACAGTGGTTAAGAAAATGCAGACTGCAATAATATATATATATATTTTTTTTTTTTTAAAAAAAGCTCAAACACACACACACCAACTGTCATCATTAACTCTATATTGCATCATCAAAGACACCTCACATTCTTTCCCATAAGACCTTGTGTTTCTGTACCTTTCTCATCTGTCGGCATTAGAGTTTAAGTCAGACACAAACAGATGTGCACACAACTGTATCCAAGCACGCACACACACACACACACACACACACACACACTTGCTAGACATGAATCAATTTGTTTCCTCCCCATTTACTTTTTCTTTCTGTATTTGCGCTGACACTCACTTACTGTTCTATCACACTTTGAAGTCACAATGCTCTCCAAATCTGCACGGCTACTGTGGTGTCAGACAACCCCCTTTCAGTGGCAAAAGAAGAGATAGCTTATTTCTGTGTGCTGACCTAATTTGATTTAGCAAAAAAAGAAAAAAAAAAAAAAAGGAAGAGGTGCTACGGAGATCAAAAGCATTAAAAATGGGAAGCAGCGTTCCACCGTATCTGTCTTTGAAAATTCATATAACGCTGTTTCTTCCCTAATTTGGACAGAATGTAGCTAAAACGACAGGTGGGTGGCACAATTTTCATAACAACAGGGACAGCTGTCACAGAGGAACAATGTTTTCAGGGGAGAAACAGGACGTCTTTGTTGATGCTGAATGCTGAAAAAAAAAAAACAAACAGAAGATGAACCTGTCGGCCATCACTGCGTACAAAATAGATAATGCACGAGGAAGGTGGATGGACACATTTAAAAACTCCACTACTTTTTCTTTCTTGTTTGTGTTTAGGAAAGATGAAAGCCCTCTACATTTTTCTTGTCACAGAAAAACTGATGGAAGTTGGCAGATATGTAAAGACGCAGCCTTCGCTCTAACTTAAGAGTCCCCTCCCCTCATTCATACTTAAAGCTGCTTCACTTTTAAAGGCCTTATTTGCGTCCTGTGAAGTATTTATATTTACAAGCAGACTCTCTGCTATTACTTATGTATGCTGTTGCCATCTTGCTCAATAATTCACAATGCATCCTCACCAGTAGGCACAAGGCAGTCATGGCCTAGAGAGTTATTTCCCTTTCAGGATTTTTTTTCTTTCTGGGCAATTCTGCAGAGGTAGGAAAGATGAGACAAGGAAAAGAATTGCTATTCTACTTTTAACTTTACAAATATTAACATCAGCTGCAGCAGTGCTTAACAAGATCCTGTGTTCATTTTGGAAAGAGGTTATTTGAGTATATTCAGAATATTGAAGAGTGTGATGTGAATCTTGAATACACTGTGAGTGTGTCAGTCACTGGCTTTAACATTCATTAGAAAAGCATCATTTTTGTTTGGTCTGTCACTTGTGCATTACACTGTTTGAATGGTTGAAGGTTAAACTCTTAACAGCCTTACATCCTGGTACTGGGATGTTGATGACATTATTTTATTAACACCTATATATACAGCTCCCACATGAATGCACTTCCACTTGTTACACTTCAAATGAAAGTTTATGAATATATAAACTATTCTGAAGTGCAGTAGCAACACACACATACACAAAAGGTTGTTTTACAAAAAAGACGAATATGAAAAATTTGGCTTCTCTTCCTTTTCATCTGATCAATCATTTATCCATCAGGATGAATACGGTGTTGTTTTTCTTGTTACACTCCAGTGAACGTAATCCAGTATTTAGGTCCAAAACACACGTAAAATCCACAAAAGCACAGAATGTCCAGGACTATTTGTCCAACATCAGATCTATGTTGGGGATTTTTTTCATTTTTTTTCATTTTTCACAAAATATTTATTTTCATGAATTTTTTTTCTGAAATATGTATATTTGAAACATTCAACAGTTATTAAAATTTCCCCAAAATTTCCAAATGTAGCCAGTTTGGAAAAAAATATAATTTCCCAAATTTCCCCTCTGTAAAACACATAAACATAACCATAGAAAAATGCTCTAAAACTAAAATTTTTTACAAATAAAATTCTTATCTTTAAACTTTAAAGTGCCAATACATTGGTCTGTTGGTAAATGATATGTTTCACTCCATACCTATCAAATACAGCTGCATACACACTTGTTATCACCAAAAAAAAAAAAAAAAAGGTGTTGGGTGACATTTTTTAATATATAATATATATTTTTATATATTTTTTAATATATATTTTCTCCGGTACTTTTACAAGACTCCATTATTTTATCTTCACTGCAAATGGTTGAAGAACGGCGGTAATTTTTAGTATTTTTATCTATTTTAAGCAAGATCACCCCATAATGGTAAGGGGTTAAAGTCTTTTGGCTTTAAATAAATAATAAAACATTTATCTTTGTTGTTGTACTAATAAGTGTGGCTGTTTTTATGGAAGCGGGCTCTTCTCTGCAGCTAAAAAATGTTGAACATGTTTTCCGGTCACACCTGTCATGTGTAATAATGACAATAATGTTGTTGAAAAATACAGCAAGTGGTTGAATTTTACACTCCATTTATTTTTTTCACACATCAGAATCATAGCATACTATCTAGTAACATCACACATGGTTACATTTTGCCAGGCATGACATGTCATATGACTCACATAAATATCAGTTATTCTCCAATCTGTGTTACACACCTCTCATCTGTCATAAAAGATGTTTCTGAAAAAATACCATAGTGTATGTAGTGTAGTGATATGAGAGTGGGACCTAAAAGGGGAAAAGTGTTGCAGTTTTAATGTCTAAATTCATACATGATCTAATCTAAAACTAGACACCAAAGAGCACCTCATTGTACACGATCTGCTCCTGAGACCTGAGCTTTTCATCCTTCACAGTCAGAGGCTGAAAAGTGTTGAAAAGCAGTTGAATGCAAAGTTAAACCAACCATCACTAACTCTCTGCTGTGATTCTCTCTGTGATTCTCCACCAGCTGGAGTCATGTTAGTGTGGCTCGTGTTTCTATACATTTAAGGCTATGGCTTCATTTTTCCTCCAGCTATAATCTTCTAGAAACTTCCCATGTTGTGTTGTGTGAAGTGCTTTGTTCTTAATGGGGAATGTATTCAGGTGGGTGAACATGTAGTATTGCCTCAGGGGACTATAAACCTGACGGAAAGGTAGTGTAATAGATACGTATGTAAACATAAATGTGTAATGTCTCACTTTATGGTTTTAAAAAGAAGAAAAAAATAGCACACAGCTCAGGCTACATTTTGGATTTCACTATTTTGAAGTTTCTTAGGAATAACTTGGCTTATCCTCAAAGTATCAGCACAACTCTGTTACTCATATGTATGTACTGTATGTGTGTGTGTGTGTTTGTGTGTTTTTGTGGACGTGCCAGGTTTGTACAACTCTGCAGACAGCTGGATGATCGTACCAAACATCAAGCAGAACCACTACACGGTGCACGGCTTGCAGAGTGGCACCCGTTATATCTTCTTTGTCAAGGCTATCAACCAGGCAGGAAGCCGCAACAGTGAGCCAGCACGCCTCAAAACCAACAGTGAGTAAAGCCACATATGACACTTCTTTTAAACATCAATGTTATTTTCTGTTGTGGATCTTAAATTACAAGGTAGATCACAAGGTGTTTTTGGAAAATATGAAAGATGTGGAACCAGAAACATCAGCGTGACAGTTTTATATCACAGACGCAAATGGTGAGTGTTCTATAAGTGATTCGAAAATGTGTATGACATTTTATGAAGTTGCCAATTTGACATCAACAAAGATTTATAGGCTGAAGATGCAAGATTCCAGTACTTAGATGTAAATATGTTAGAGGTTTATGTTCTTCAAAGTTCGACTCTTTTGATCTGTGTGTATGTCCTAAGAGTCCTGTGGGACATGTGGCTCAAAACACTGAAAAAACAACTATATTGGGTTCCATAACAGATGGCAATTTTTAACATCTTGTCCACATGAGGAAATTATGATGCTCCCTGATCAAATCTAGTACAAAAACAATTATTTTGTGAGACAAGTGACAGAGGTTTTTGCAACAGATGAGGTCCATTAACCCTTTAACGCTTGATGCTTCAGCAATGACGTGTTCTGAAAAGATGGTTTGGTTTCAATATTCAGAAAAAAAATAACAGTTTTTTACTGTGATTTTATTGAGTTTTGTTCATGGGTTTGATATATGGAAATAAACAGGTGTTAAAAAGCAAATGATTTAGAAAAAAAAAAAAAGACAAAACTAAAACTACTGGAACCAAATTAAAATATTATTTATTTATTTATTTATTTATACTTCATTTTAGTTTATTTTAACTAAGTTAAGTCATTATTTTGCAAATATTTATTCGTTTTTGTTAATTTTGTTCCTTATTTTGTTTTATGTTTCTATATTTAATATTATATTGTATTATTTTTCTTAATTTTTCTGCCATTTGTGTCTTATCATGTTCATATTACTTATTATTTTGTTGGTTTATTATACATTTTTGGCTTTTATTGTCCATTTTGTGACTTATGTTATTAATTTTTTACTGGAACTCTTAATGTCTCAGGAGTTAAACAGTTAACAGGATCTCTACAGTCTGCCATGTAGAGCCATGGGCTATTAATACATTATTCAGGTTCTTTATCGTCAAAACATGTCAGAACCAATTGTGTCACTAATCTCTCACATGATGGAAGTGACTCTGTGCGACAAAAAATTTGTCAGGAAACTGATGCTTTTGTCTCACAGTCATACATGTGTTTGAAGTATTGATAAATAGCTACAGGTTAGATTTTATTTGCATTAACAGTGAAACCAATCAGATTGCAATGTTTCATTTTTAGTTTTAGTATTTTGTCTAGAATGAGTAAAATATTTGGTAGTTTGTAGCTTATAAGGTTCCATTATGACTGTGACTTACATTTAATAACAAATGGTGGTGTGTCATTTAGTATATTATTCTTTTTTTTTGTAAATGAGTAATTCTGTCAATTTTAAACTGACTGAGATAAATGTTTACTAATGTCTTTAGCTACAGTTGTCATCTCCAGACTTTTAAAGTATCAGATTGGAGAGATTGGATTTATCATATATTTGTTTTAAAGGGGTTGAACCCATTTTTATTAGCCTTTAGTTCATTTATTTGTGTATCTGGGCCCTAACAGTTAAAAAAGTTTGAATTTGAACCTTGCTGCAAAACTATCTTTATATTTATTTTGGCAGAAATCAAGTGGATTTCTATAATTTGTTTTAATTACTTCTTAATTTGTTGTGTTTATAACTAGTTACATCACTACATTTGCACATATAAGGTCAAGACATCAAGGTCAACAACCTGGAAGGTGTAGGGCATGAAGTGACTCATTGGCATTTAAAGGGCCAGCGATCAAAACGCCCTCTCTGGTGGAATAGGGTTAAATTAGTTAAATTAAATTAATGAGTTAAATTAATGAAGAAATTCCAAGCATAGTATTTATAATTATATAAATAATAATATTTATTTAGATCACAAGGAAATGTTTTAAAATATATAATTTTAATATATAATATATCATTTAATATATCATTTTAAAGCAAAATATCACTCATTTAAACATTGTAAAGACTGAACCATTAAATCATTGACAGTAAATGTCAGTTCTTTGAAACCAGAGCCATAACTGGTCCTTTGAACAAGCCAAAAAAAAAAAATTTCCTTGTATACATTTCAATTTTGTATCATATTTGATACATCGGGTCCTTATTATTATTTTTTAACACACACAAACATAATATAACACAAACCTGTCTAACAAATTGGTCATTCCTTTTCAAAATTAGCAAAATTCTACCTCGTGACAATCTTTTTGTGGACTGTAAAGGCCGCTGGTGAACAAATTCCTCCACCTGGTAGATTATCTGTTTATTTCATGTATCTAATTGTATACATCGGTTTGTAAAGAAAAAAACATCACACTTGTTATGTAAAGGGCTTCAAAACGCATGTGTCAAATACAATACACTCAGCATTATAGGGTTAACTGATAGGGTTGTAGAAACAGTTGTTAAGCACCGTGACATTTAGATCAGTCCATTATAAACATATACCTTTGAGCTTAAATACCATCATCGTTAACTTCCTCAAGCAACATCAGGTTGAGTGACAACACAACAGCACCTCAGAGCAGAGCTGTGCAGTAACTCAGCCACAGTCTGCAGGAGCAAATTCATCACAATACATGTCAAATACTTCTGATTATGTTTGGATTTTATAACTGTGTGGCTTTTTGCAAATGCTCCATTTAAAACAAGGTCAGATAGTTTACTTTTTGATTGTTCCAAATAATGTGTTTCTCATTGCAGTAGAAGACTGTCTCACAGAATAACACTGGAGTTTTGGGAACATAAGTCAATAAGTAGTCTACCAAACTTTATTGTTAGTAGAGCTCTGTGCACAATGTGTTACAGAGTTTTATTCTGTTTATCTCCAGTCAGCCAGAAGTGGATTGTGCCAAAAACTTTTACTTTCAGACTCACTTGAATCACTGTAGATGTTGCAGGGTTTAAACTTGCATTAGTTTAAACACGTTCAGTTCTGCTACATTTCTTCTGTAAAACTCAAGGCTGCACAAGACTGAAGACACTTCAGTCATATGTTGAACACAAACAGAACATAGAGTATGTTAATAAGTACCATGACACCACCTTTACCTTTGTTATTTCTCTTTACCTTTTTTTTTTTTTTTTTTTTTTTTTTTTAAATTTTTGTGGGGTTTTTTCCGCCTCTGTTATGAATCCATTATTCAACACACTTTTCTTTTTAGCCACAAGACCCTTTAGTTTGCAGCATTTCCTGTTTCCATACACATGCTTTTGTTATTCCCGATGCATACACAAAACTATTCATGATATATATTTATTTTAATATGTGTCTCCTGCCTTTTAAAAATCCAAAGTGAATAATAAACAATACAAAAAAGCAAAGGTGAACAGCATTGCATGGCATAAACAGACAATAAATAAATGTATGAATGTGTTTTGCTTATAAGGGGCATGTTTGTGAACCCAGTGTACATGTTAGCAAATCAAAGTACGCTGTTCTGTGATATGTCAACAAATACTGGTACTGCTGCAGGTTTGTGAAGGACACAGTCTGAGGCTTCTGTCAAAGGCTCAGCTGTGGCACACCAGGAGTTAAAACTTCAGTGATATAACTAATTTAGAAGGTGCCTCAAGGGTGCTCAATAAACTTTTTAAATCAGTCTTAAATGGCTCCAGTATAGCACAGTGAAGCTAAAATGGAGTTGATATGCCAACTCCTCTTAGCTGCTTTCAGGAGTCTGGTTTTGGCATTTAGGATTAGCTGTAATCTGGACACACTGGCTAAAATATGTGTGTAGGATATTTAACTGCACTCGTCAACTGGGGGGTCTCACATGTGTATGTGCTGTTTTGACGTCATTCACTGCACCTCTAAATGCACCATTGGGAAGTTCCATAGTCGACACTGGTTTATTGTGATTTGTCACGGCACTAGGATATAAAATTGAAATTCTCTGAGCTTGGTGCTTACCTTATTAAAACCTTGTGTGTGTCTGCTGGGAAATAAATAAGTCATGTCATATAATCTAAAGCAGGGGGATCCAACTCACTTTAGTTCAGGGTCCTTCTGTGATCTCAAGTGGTGTGAACCTGTAAAATAATCGGATTATATTTTATTTATTTACTTATTTAATTTGATTTGATTAGTACAGTATATTGCACATTAATGAACATGTCAGCCCAAATCACCAATGTAAATATGCCAGAATTAGCATAGCTGCTAACTCACATCCGTTGTCCCAAGGCCAGTTAAGGACATACAAACAATATTCTAGTGTATAAATACCTAAACACAGTTTTACACAAGTTAACATTAATTAACAAAAATATAATGATCAAAATGTGGCTCAGGAGTTAAAGTGGTTCATCCAATAACCAAAAGGTTGACGGTTCAAATCCCACTCTGTCCTAGTCATGTGTCATTGTGTCTATGGACAAGATACTTCACCACCCTCACTCACACTGGTGTATGAATGTGGATCCAAATGTATTTTACAACCATGTGAATGTGAGAGCAAATTAATATTGGATTAAAAATGTAAAGTACTTTGGGTGTCTTTGAAAGTGCGATAGAAGTGCAATCAATATTAAAATGTGTGTCTTTGTTTCAGTATGAAAAAAGCTCAATTACAATATGAAAATATAAGTAATCTGAACAAAGAAATCAGCAAATAAAATTTGTTAAGAAAATTAAATACCACATTAAGAAATTATGTCTCTGCTTTTATTAACACAACTTACTGCTGGGCTGTTGCATTGGTGTTACAGGAAAGTCTGTCTGTCTGTCTGTCTGTCTCTCAGTGGATGCATAAAGCATTTTGTAACAGATATCATATTGTTAAAAATGCACTTAGAAGTGAGGATATTTCATGCTGTTCATATTTGTTTGGGTTATTCACACTTTAAATTACTTTTTTCATATTAAACCAAGAAGAAAATTTAGAGTGTTCATTATTTATAGGTTATTATTTCACTTGTGATCACATGTGGGCCTGGAATGAAAAAGAGAAGACCCTTAATGTTAACTAACTTCTGTGTAATTGTTGCACTTTGCACATTCATCCTAAAAGCTGGAATGGACCCTGTGGCCACCCTGTTTTGGTCAGTGCACCATATGTCTGACACCTCTGATCTGAATAGTAATAAACTGAATCAGTCAGCTTTGGCTTTGAATCTTCAGATCATACACACACACATGATCACACATACAATTTAGCACTCATCTGAACGCTGTCTGTAGAAGGAAAAAATAAAAAAAAATAAAAAACAAGGCTGTTGGCAATTCAGGAGCAAAAATGTGTTTTTGTGGGATTGAAAGTAACATGCATTCCTGCTGTCATGTTTCATCCTTCATGACCTATTTGATGACATTCCAGCCCCCTTAAAATGTGAAGCGCAAACTATCAAGTATTAGTTAAGACTAACTATCATACAGTAGTGTGTGTGCAATTAAATTTGTGTTTTTATCGCAGAGTTTCCAGATAAAATGTTGGCCACACACTAACAGGACACCGAGGTATAGTTTGGATTCTGTCCTTTTTACATTCACATTATAAACTCAATATATTTTAGAGTTATTAGTCTAGAAGGAGTCCTAAAAATTACTTGATGTCTATACCTCTCCTGCCATCTGCTTCTCTAAGTCTGTGCCCACATCCAGCCCCCAATTAAGACTCTTCCAGCCACACCCTTTCCTACAGGATATGTAACATCAGTAGTTTAACTTTCTTTCTTATGGCATTACTGGATCACTGCCTCAGCTTGATGTGTTGCTGGGTAACTGGGGAGCATTTAGAGATGAAGTGAAGGGGATCAGGAGCTGGCAGTTCAGCCCACTGTCACTACTGCTCATGGCTCTCTGTCTTATTAAGCACAATATATATGACTCCCAGTAGCACTTCAATTTATTATGTCCTGGTTTATAAGTGAGATGGACATGCACAGAATTGAGGCTATTTTTCACCGTCACCGTCACTTATGCTCTGTCCTACTTTGAATTTATTTTCTTTCTCAAGCTTTGTAAGAGTTTATTGGCACTTAGAGAAAAAAAAAACATTAATATGCAGTGAATGTATTAATGTTTACACTGAAAAAGGCATGTCATGGTTATGCTTGTGATTGGAAGTCAGTTTTCCTCTTGCCTGCCATGGTTAAGATAAGCCATCATAACAAAATCCTTCCCACCAAATATTTTTAGGTTTAAGGTTTTGTGGTGAGCATCATTTGTGTGTTTATTGTCCCCTATTCATTCCCTTCCTGTCTCTTCCCTTTTTGCCTCAGCGGAAATAGTATTCAGAAGTGCTTCAATCATCTGTTCTGATGAAGCCAAGCAGTGTTTTGGCTTAAAATGGGTCACAACAAAACTGATCACAAATATCTGACTTTGACAGGCTTATTACATTTCCCTCCCTAGCCTGTGCTGCTGTACTAGCCCCAGTAGCAAGCATTAAGCTGAGAACCACCAGTTCTTTCCTTGCACTTGAAGTCGCGCTTTCTGTCTGTGGCTAGATTGCAGCGTTTAGCTGTCACATTTTTAAGATGAGAGGCTCTGGAGGCTTTTAGCCTAAGCTCATCATATTTCAGACAGAAGCTGGTAAAGCACAGAATACAGTGACAAGTAGCACAGATACTGAAAACCCAGTTCATTCAAAAGAGGTACTGCTCTGCTCGTGCATCTAAAATGCTATGTGATATACTGGATGTATAAAACACATTAAATGCATCAAAAAAGGAGTGTGCACCTGAGTAAATGATTGTATTGAATTTCTAATAATTATACAGCTGTCAAAATTAATGAGCTGATGAATTAACATGGATTAATTCATCATCACAACCAATCTGATCAAAAATGTTAATGCAATTGATACATCTGTAGCACAGAATAACTCTTAACATCTTTGTCAACACGTTTGCAACTGTTTGTCCAAGTAAAATTGCCTTCACGCATGTGCAAATGGACAGTTGATCTGATAGTGAAGGATGGCAGAACCAAGATGGAAGATGCTAAACAGCACAACAAACTAAGACCAAAAAATTTACTAATATAAAGTTGCAACCTTTTGCAGTAAAGCTTTTAAGTATTTTATTTTACATTTTAAAAAAAAAATTTTAAAATCACATGACACACCCCCAAACAAAAAAGGCACTATAAGTATATTTATTGAAATGTAATGCAAATCTACTGTAGTGTCAGAACAATAAAGTTGAGAGGGGTGTGTCAGTGTTCCCTTGGCTTATGGTCCATTGTAGTGTAATAGAGGTACACACACCCCATCCTGCATAACTTACTTACTGTACGTTCCTGAGTATGTTAGGGTTAGGGTTAGAGTTAGTTAAGAAGATTAATATAGATTAAACTGAATATTTAACCATCATTAATGGAGATCAAGCCACAGTAACCCTGTGATTAAGCTGATTAGCTGATGTGAATCATTTGGCAGCACTAAATTATTAGAATTGCATTCAGACTGCAAAGCTGAGCTGTTACTTTGCAATAAGAAATCTTAAATAGAAAAAAAAAAAGTTACAATTTGATATAAGAGAACACACTTTGGATTTGCATGAAAACAAAGCCATCACTGTTCATCCAAACATGAAACTAGTAAAATAAAGAGTGTGAGAACTTCTCCTGGTAAAAAATGAAGGTTTTTTTCTTCTGTTCCCTTTAGCTTTAACAGACGTTGTTCTCGTCTCTTATACAATGTGTTGGCCTGAAACACCCTGTGTCCATCTTTCATGTCCTTCTGTAACCCCTCACTTGGCACTCTTTCCGCTGTTACCCCTGGCTATGGCATATGATCTCTTCTTCTGGTGGCCTTTGTTCAGTGTCTCTGCCTCCTTTTGTGCCATCTGTCAGCTCATCCCAGGGGTAAAGCTTTCCATCTCAACATGCCACAACTTTCAGTCTAATAGCGAGGGCAGGTCAGATGTACTTACTGTAATCCTGTAAATAATCCTTGAGTTTTAAAGATGGTTTGGTCTGTAAATATGTGTGTATATGTTTAACACAGAGGTAAAAAAAGAAAAAAGCCTCAGGTGACATCATGTATTCACACACCCCAAGGCTGATAATGGTGACACATGCCCTCTTTGCTGCTTTATTTCAAACCTTATTTCATCAAACCGTTATATCTGCCATGAACCTACATTTCCTTTGTTAACTGCCACATGATTCATGACATTGCCACCCCCCCCCTAATTGTATTGAATTATATTCAAGGTTTTAGTTTTTGTTTTGTTTTGTTTTTTGTAAATAGCAGATTTTGTACATTGCAGTGCAGTGTTACAATTCACTACAATCACAGCCCGCTCTGTCATTTTCTGGCGCATCCACTTCCACTCTGCAGCCAACATGACAATTATTGAGGAACAGACGTGTCCAGTGTTCCACACAACGTTATGACAGTTTCAAGTGTACATCTGGATACTTATAGTGAGCTGCATTTTACCGTAACTGATTGTGAACACGCTCAGATGCTCAAAATATTAACTCTAATTATGAAAGTAGACACGTTGATGCACAGTGGCAGCCTTAAAGACTGCTATTTGGTATCAATGTGAAGACTTGAATAACCCATTTTAAGGTGTTTTGCAGTGGAAATGAATGTACTGACACAAAAAGGTAGGACATTTTGGTTTTGTTAATATAAATGGGTACCTGTCTATGCCAGTAAGACTTCATTTAAATGAGAAAACACTTGATAATCAATGCAGAGACTTTCTAGGTCAACTCAAAGCCACCTTTTTACAAAGGCTGATATCAGAGCGGCTCAAAGTGAATGGCTACACTTTTACCAAAGTGCATAGAGGAGTATCATCGTGCTGTTATGCTCACAGCTAGCATGTGAAGTAACTCATAGCATGTATGAATTAAGCATGATGAAGAAGAAGCCAGCTAAGTAGAGTGTGTATTCACGTGCCTGTACGTGTTGTGACCTCTTACTGCTTTGACCATACTTCTGCATTTACAGTACGTCGGTGCAAACCATGACCGGGTTTCTTCTAAAGTGAAGGGAGGAACCTACAAAGAGATGCACAGGGAGACTATATAAGTGGATGAAAAGTGATGGCTTAAGAGTGCAAGAGGGAGAGCGTTGAGTGAATAGAAGACACCAAATAGCTCTTTGCAGGGATGAGTGTGTGCGGACATGAGTGGCCTCAATCCCCTCTTTTTTACCCATTAATACAGTCCAAACTGCAGTGAGGCACACAGATGGATACAATTACATTGTACCAGGCCATTTTCTGTTTATACTTTTTTTTTTTTGTTGATGGGGAAGATGTTACTTTGACATCGGCTGCAACAGAAACCTGAATGCGGAAGAAAAGGTTTTATGTTCATTAGACTCAAAGTAAACAGGTTTTATTCAGATTTTCTGTCACTGGCCTAAAAATCTTTTTTGATATTCAAAATAGATAAAAATAAATTCCTAGATTGTTGTAGTATGAAAAACAAAAATAATGAGGCATATCTAATTAATGCAAATCCGTGCATACATTTAGTCATTTTAACATTCAACAGTCAAAGTACTATCTTATGGCTGAAAACACAATAACCATTATATTTAAAGCACATTATATTTATGCATTTATAAGCATGATAATTAATTAGGTATACATCTGAGTTTGGCCACAAATTATTAGAGTTGTATTAGAGCTGTATTAATCTAAACAGCTTTTATTAGAATGTGCCCTGTTTACGGTTTAATTGGCCGTCTGTCTCAGTAATGAATTCACATCAACATGAAACAAAGTTGTTGTAGAAAAGGAAAGCAGTTTGTTAATTTAGAGAAAAGAAAGAGCTCATATTGGGATCTGGGTTGTATGTGTAGAATATTTCAGTGGTTTTCCAGAAGTTAATGAAGAGTGAGACTCATGTCTGTTGTTCCATCGATAAGTGAACAACATTTATATACATACATTACATACATATTTACATATATACATACATAGAGTACATATTTCATTTGGTAAGATCCACTAAATTGAATAAATAATAGATCAAATCAATGAATGGAATGTAGAGTAAAAAATTCCATTTTGTAAAAAGGACGAAAAATGGAGTTATCTGTTTTTGCAAATGAACTCTTCAAATGGACTGCAAGATATGATCCTCAGCAAACGCTTCAGCACAGGCAAAGGAAACACTATGTTACGTTTGGTTTTTATCAAGCCTTTCATTTCACTCTATTGCAATGACGTTTCTTTATAGGAACAGATTGACTGTGATTAATCAATGTTTTAAATTGTGAAAATCTGTCCAGACCTTGTTATTTCTGAAATATTCATGATACCCTGACAGGATAAGCCTTTCAGTCAGTGCACAATTGCATGTATCCACAATGGTTCACCTCAGACAGATTTCTGCCTGCTCATTTGACATTTCACTCATCTGACGGAGTAAATCCTCCAAATATTAACATCTACTTTTGTCATTACATGGTGTAAGGCTGCAGGGAGGTAGGAGGTAGGAGGGCCAACAACATAAGCAGGCTTAAATGTGTCTTTGTGTTGCAGTTTTATTGTTTACAAGTGAAAACAAGGCTGCCTGAACTATTCTGAGTGAACATATTGTTTGTGTCCAAACAAAAGCTAATCTGAACATGCATTCTGGCCTTCCTTTAGGCACCAGCTGCAATGACAGTCAAACATTGCACTGTTGACTTTGTAATATTCATCGTTCTCTCAGTAAACTATTCTGGGCATCCATATTATGTGAAGGAAACAGGGACTCTGCAAACACCCCAAAGTACATGTCCATGTATGTTTATTTCTCAGATCCTTGTCCCTCATTGGCTAAGCAGCTAAAATACAGGCTGCAAATATAACATGTCAAGGTACCCCAGGGGTATGCATACCTCTGTATTTTCAGTTGAAGGACCTACAGTAATATTTACCCAGCATGCATCTCTGATGACAGGCCTCAAGCTACCTCATAGCTCTAAAGTAAATAGCAGGAGTTGGATGCAAAATGTGACGACAGGAGCATAAGTGCAGATGGAGGAGGAAGAGAAGAAAGCACAAAGAGAAGAGGACAGATAAGATGAAGACATTCATGTGAAAAATGGATGGAGCCGCATATTTTGGGGTATCAGAATAAAAAATGTAAAGCAGAAGGTACTGCAGTGACATTTACATATTTTCCTTATAGCTTAAATCTTTTGAAATGTTGTCACTTCAAAGTAGTTAGATATCCTGCTTAAAGTGTGACATTGTCTCAGTTCTTTGTGGTTGATATGGAGATAAAGTGTCTCTGAAGGATGTTACTTGTGTCCTGGGACAATGCAGGACACGTCTCTCACTCGATAATATTCAGACAGACAAAGATTAGATGGCTTATCTTTGATATGAGAATGTAGTGGGATTTGGAAATGAAAGACACATAAGGAAGTGGCATTAATTGTGTCTGTTCATTCACCTTTTAGGAGCGTTTGCATGTGTTTGTTCACTTAAAGAATAATTTTCCATTCGCTGAACTGGTGGAAATGCCAGAAGCAGGTGGAGGGGGAGAGCGGGTTGGGTTAAAATGTCACTTTACTGAGAGTTTCCCTTTTTTCTAATCCAAGTCAGAGGCTCAGTATGAGTTGTGACAGTTCAACCAGGAATTGTTTATGCAGATCGACAAGAGCTTATCCTTTTCAGTGGATACTTTTCTTCCAGAATTGCAAGTGCACAGTCTTGTATAAAATTTACTGGGAAAAACTAGGTCCTGAACTGGATCTGTATTTAATGAATGCTTATATTTTACACACAGCCAGCAGTACTGACAGTGCAAAAAGAAGTTTCTTCCTTATGCTTTTACTTTAACAAAGCATCACAGAAACTACCCAAAGCCTATCTAAAAACAGCTCCCTAATCACAAGTTCTAAGTAGACCGAAAACCCTGAGTGAAAATTGTTTCTACCACTGGTCTCATAAGACTCTGCTGAGTTCATTAGAGGGTGAAGTTGGGGAGATCAGAGATTTTTTTTTTTGTCTTTTTATTACAGACAGTCTTTTTTTTTTTTTTTTTTTTTTTTTGGGTGAATTCAGGAGAACAGCAAACATCAGAACTCCAGTTGTGCTGCAGGAGTTGTTACAGGCGTCATAAATTTTTAATCTGATAAGTCTAAACCAGCAATTTAACCGGTCCATTATGGACTAACTAACCCTAACCCTAACACTATATGACGACATATGACATTATATATGGATGAGTCAATTAGGAGCCACATAACACACATCCATGCATTTTAATGACTTGTAATAATTTGTTCAAGTTCAATAGGGATTAGTCAACCTGTGTAAGATACAAGGTTGTGTTAAACTGATGAAAGCGCATGCTGTATCCCTGATGCTGCTGTTTCCTGCTGTAATAATTGCTATAGAGTGAAATGGATGTTCTTTCCTGTCTTCTTGATTCCAGAGGAGGCTCAGTTTATCACTCACCTAAATATAAGTCTTTTTTGTAAAGGTGTCATTCTGCTGAAAACCACTTTTACACGCTCATTTTGGAATCTGATGGGTCACCCTGAGTTACAAACACATGCTGCCTGTGAAAGTGTTTTGTCACCTCCACTGGCTGCATACTGTATTCACAGAAAACAACAGGAGGAATGTGGGACCCAGAAAAAGCCGGACCATCTGACGTCAGATGGACATTAACGTCACTCACGTGGGGTTAAACTCATCCCCCATTGCAGCGAATCTGAAGTAGCATTAGCATTAGCATCTATGAGAGATTACTGTGCTCTCTGTGGAAATAAAGCCTTGTTTTTCCCCTGCACATTTTTCAGAACAAGCATTGGCATGAAACCTAGCCAATCAGAGACGCCTCGTCACCACGTCATGAAAATGTGTGAGGAAGTACCAGTAAAATCTGTTGTTCAACCTCAAGTCATTTTTCTACCATGAAAAAAGAGGTGGAAACAAAGCAATCCGGACGTTTTTGTAAATAGAACCAACACACAAAATATTCAATAACAACGGGGAATACAGCAATATTAATGAAATAACCATGGAATGACACCTTTAAATGAGTAAAATTGACTTAAATTGAAATAAAGTCAATTAGCCAGATTCAATCCCACTGTGATATTTTTTCCAACAAGGATTCAACAAATGAAGTGAAATTACTACATATAAATGCCCCCCCCCAAAAGTAACAGCTTTTATTTCCCACTCTTCTCTTTTTTTCTGTGATAATGTTTCTTTTTTGTGTTTTACAAGTTTCCATTAAAGTCTTCCTGTTCTGTAACAATGACCAGCTTCAAGGCAGCCTAAGACAGAGCAGTTATCACCTCGACTGAAAAACAAAAATCCATCTCTAATTAGTACCGTATTACAGAACAGGATGAGCAGCCTCATCAGTCACTGCTCAGAAATCCTGTCATATTTCTCTTTTCTCTGCCTTTTTTTCTATAAATCTGACAGCAAACTGGAATAACTAATTCTAGTATATACACTCCTCAGTAACAGGATTGCATGTGCACTTAATGTAAAAGAATATGCAGATGCAGATGTATGCATCACTCTTATTTTATCAGTTTCTCTAGATGACACATTACACTACACAAGGTCTTTATGCTTTAAAGCTGGAGGTGTAGTACTAGGAGAAATCTAATATGGGACATTCTGTGACTGCTCCTAGTAAAACCCAGTGTCCTCACTGTGAGTTCTACTTTTATTTATTACGTGGTGTCTCAGTGAAGTGGTGTATAACTCATCGTACTGCAGGAGTACTGTGTAAAGGACTTGCACATTTTTAACACTGTTGTGAGCCTCAAACATGACACACACACACACACACACACACACACACCAAGAGATAAACATTCTACTAAAGTATGCACATAAACCATGAATGAGGTTTGAAATACCACAGGAAGATGACCAGCTTCAGATGTGAATTGCTAATTGTGTGAAAATTTGCCAGTCATCCCACACTGTGACTCTAAAAGTCAAATGCAACAGTTGTTTTAGTGCTGCCCCCTCCCAACAAAAATACTCTGAATGCACTTTTATTTGCTGTATCCTGCCAGTATTATGTATATGGACATTCACTCATGCAGGCTGAGAATTCACACAAGCTTATTATGCATGACTTTTCCCATTTACAAGAATCCTGCTGGCGTTTGTTCAAAACATTTCCACTTGGCCACTCACTATACTGTACATCTGCTTGACTTGGTTCTCAGTGTGTGTGTGTGTGTGTGTGTGTGTGTGTGTGCTTGTACTTGTCCTCCACCATCATGTGTGTCTTCCTTACCTAACTGCAGGCCTGGCCTAGGCTCTCAAGAGTCATCCCCAGAAAAGGCATGACAGAGCCTCAGTGTTTGGAAATGGCTGCGCTGGCAGCGATAAGCAGTTCAAAGAAGAGAGTGCATTAATGTAATTGGCTGCCAGAAGCACATTGGCCTCGTCGTCTCATATCCACATGCGGTAACACACACTCACCACGCGGATTATTGGAGGGGAGTGTGTGAGAGAGGATAGAGAGGATGAGAGTGAGAGAATGGGGGAAGAAAGATGAAGGGAAGGACAGATAGAAGCAGAGGAGGAGGAGCTGGGGGTCCTCATTGTGTCGCTCATTAAGCCATGAGAGGCTCAGGGAGGCTGTGAGATGAGATGAGAGGTGTCAGAGTTAAATGTCAGGTCTGGGAGGGATGTGGCTGACCTCCAGGAAGCCTACACACACTCTCTGACAGATACAGAGGTAGAGGGATACTCCACTGAAAATCCACTCACATATTATCCCCTCAACTTCTCTTCCCTCCTGACTCCTTAACTCCTCTCTCTCTCTCTCTCTCTCTCTCTCTGTCACTCACCTAGTTTTACACCCTTGATTTTCCACCCATTACACCCAAATTACTGGTGTCATTGCAAATTGAATTGTTGCGACCGGAAAGCAGCATTTGCACTGAATGGCCCAACTACTACCCGCTGCAGTGGAAGTGAAGGCTATTTCCTTCAGCTAATTTTCAAGTCCGTATGATGGCAGGCACAGAAGAGAATGCCGGGTAGCTTCCTCCACTGTTATGAGTTGTTTTCACCAAAGGCTGTGAGAGGCTTTGAAGTTTAGACTCTCGCCCTTGTATTTCAAACATTCTCTTCTTCTGTCTCTCCCTGTGAGTTCTCTGCAAGTACTTCTCACCCCACTTTCTATTTATTTTCTTCTCTTGCTACTCCTCCGAGTTAAGATCCTGCTCTAATTTTTACTCCTACTCCTCTCGTTCTCCTTCTGATCCTGCATGATTCTCTTCCGTTTTCTCAACAAAGCCAAGATGCTAAAATAACTATTGGTATCCACTATGAACTGAGTGATTCACAGTAAAAATCACAGTAAAAAATATGCTATTGAACTGACCACAGTATGTTAGAAAATAATAATGTTTCAACAAGGCAACAATTTTAACCTAGGAATACCAAGAATAATAATGCCCTTAATGGGCAGATAAATGAAAAGGTTTTAGCAATTCTCAAACCAAAAAGCTATAGTCCCTAAACAGCTTGAAAGACATAATGATACCTTTTGCTTGCATTTTTCTTATAATTCAATTGCCATATTATTGAAGGAGTTTTATTATAATATGCAGGTTAAAATATAGTGGTTATATATAAAAAAAATAATAATAATTTTCTTCTTCTGCTGTGACTCCTTCTGCAGTAGAATAAAAAGGAAAGGTGAGAATAGAAATGGAATACAAATAACTATAAATACAATAGAAATAAGTACTGTATAAGTAAGCAAGGCTTATTTATACTGCGCTTTTCACAGACATAAAATCACAAAGTCCTTTACAGTGAAACACAATCAAAAAAAAAAAATCAAACACAATTCATGTACAATAAAATGATACAAAAACCCAATACAATACAGTTAAAATAAAACTTAAATAAAACTAAAAGACAGTCTATGAAGTCAGGTGGTAACAGCCTTAAGCCAGTCTTGGATTAAAATGCCTGTTTGAACAAGAATGTTTCAGGTTGGTTTTAAAACTCTCAGCCCTGTCCATGGCTCCAAGGTGCAGAGGGAGGTCATTCCACAGGTGTGGTGCTACATCTTTAAAAGACCTGTCACCTCTGGTAGTGAAGTGGGTGTGGGGAACTATGAAAGGTGCTGCCCTCAGGATCTCAGACTGCGGGTGGAGCTGTAGGGCTGGATCAGAGCAGCCATATATGCAGGGGCCTGACTGTGAAATGCTTGAAAAATGAGCACCAGGAACTTAAAGTGGACACAATGCAGAACAGGAAGTCAACGGATTGATCTGAGGATGGGTGTAATGTGTCTGTACGTATCAGCAGAACTTTGGACAAACTACAGTAGTCCAGACATGAGGAGACATATACATGAATGATCATCTCCATGGTCTGATGTTCTAATGACATGGCCTTATCAAAGATGACACCCAGGTTTCTTAGCTTTATACTGGAAGGTATTATGTACAGTACAAGTCACATTATGATTATATGAAAAAGTGAGAGTGTCTTAGTATTTTAATAAAGGCTGGAAACTGCTGTGATTGCATTCAAAGTATGAAGAAGAGTTTTATTAGAAGATTGTAATTTCATGCTGTTTATCTCATTTTTCAGGTTAATTTAAACCACTTTTATGGCTCCTGTGCTACTTCATACACACTTTCACATAGAGGTGTTTTATACAAACAAAAGTAATGATGATGACGATGGTGATGATGATGTTTGTAATAGTCATCATGAGATTATCATCATTATTATTATCATTACACTACCAACTGCTAAAACAAAAAAAAATGTCAATAATGTCTTTTTTTCCCCTCAGGTCAGCCCTTTAAGCTGGATCCAAAGACAGCCCATAAGAAGCTGCGTTTGTCCAATGACTGTCTGACCATGGAGAAGGATGAGAGCTCTCTGAAGAAGAGCCACACCCCTGAACGTTTCAGCGGGACGGGCTCCTACGGCGCTGCTGGAAACGTCTTCATCGACAGTGGGTGCCACTACTGGGAGGTGCTGCTAGGAGCCTCTACATGGTAAGAAACACACACACACACACACACACATTATATAAGCCTGCAAGGAGGCTTTGTAAACTGAAATATCTTTCTTTAGGGAGTTCAAATCTAGGCTGTTATGCAAACCTAAACACGCACTCAACAGACACACACTCACCACACACAGTGTATACTCTTATCCTAATTATATTCTCTTCACTAATTGGCTCTGAAGTAGACCTCTTCATGCAGGAAAAAACCCAAAGGGCCCATGTCTGTCTTGTGTGTCCTCAGCATGAGGTATCTTGACTGAGCAAGAAAAGTCATTAAACAGGACACTAGTTTCAGATCACTAATGCATTCCAAAATGTTCTTTCCCTGCAGGTATGCCATTGGCGTGGCTTACAAATCAGCCCCCAAAAACGAATGGAGCGGCAAGAACTCATCCTCATGGGTGTTCTCGCGCTGCAACAATAATTTTATGGTGCGGCATGATGGAAAGGAGATGCTCGTGGAGGCAAGTCTGCAGCTGAGGCGGTTAGGGGTTCTACTGGACTACGATAACAATTCACTCTCCTTCTATGATGCCATGAGCTCCCAACACATTCACACATTTGAAATTTCTTTCCTTCTGCCCGTCGTACCCACATTCATGATATGGAACAAGTCAGTCATGATACTCTCAGGGCTACCCGTCCCAGATTTTGTCGATGGCGTGGCTCTTGATCATCAAGAGCAGCAACAGCAGCAGATGGGCCTGTGCCGACAAGAGTCACCGTATTTGACCGGGATGAAGACCTGCCACTGAGGAAGACCCCGATGGCCTGACAGAGTCCATTCAGGCCTGGTGGACAGATGTAGACAAGCTGAAAAACACTGTCAGTGTGTCTAAGTTCAGCTATTGCCTCTGGAAAAGGCATAATTTGTTAAGGGTTTAGAAAGTGTTGGAAATATGCACACCAGTCTGGAAAAATGTCAGTCCTGTTATTTTTTATCCATCCAATACTTTGCAAATCCATCTGATAGAGGCATACTCTGGTCCATTTACTGCAATGGTAGTCGATCCACAATACTTTTCATGTCCTGGAAACATTTAGAAAGAGGGCTTTGATCTGTCATAGGACGGGGCTGGACTCCTGGTTTTCATGACCATTTAAGGTCTTCCTTTTTCATTTCTTTTTGATTTAATTCTAGGCACAAGACTGAGGAAGTCATGTTCACGTCAGCATTTCAGAACTTTAAATTGCAGCACATGGACGTTAGGTTACTAATTACAGTAAATTGAAGAACTTCAAAAAGGATATACAACGTAAACATACTACATGTCAAGTAACCTTGACAATTTAGACTTTAAATTTGCTTAGTTTTAGTTGTGGATGTGCCTTCATGGAGTCCACTGTATGATGCTCACCTTTAGCCAAAACAAATCAAGGGTGTTGAATAATTTGTATTACAACTACAGTAACAAATTGGTGCATTACAAACTCTCTTGTGTTGCGTTCATGTGTTGTACCCTCAGTAGCTGTACGTCCTTGCTGCAAAAGCCCTTCTTTGATCTTCCTCCTAGATCTGACCCACCAGTCCTCTTTGCATTGGTGGGTCGCAGCTTCCAAGTGTCAGGACATGTTAAGATTACTCCTAGATATTGATGAGATGGCGGGGGTAGATTTACATCATGTGACTACTCAAATTGTATAAAAAGAGGTTTATTGAATATTAAAAGAAACATGTTATTTATGACAAAAAAGATGGTTTACTTTTATTAATTTCAGCATATTCATGATGCACTTTTAATGAACCCTATTACCCCTCTGTGAGAAGACTGCAGGCAGAGTTGTAATGGGGAGGGACGATGGGCACTGCTTCTAATTGTGTTCAGAAAATTAACATCACCTTAATTCATAATTAATTATGGTCATCAATGCCTAAACATAATAAAATCGAATGCAATAACAAAAAATGTAAGACTTTCTTGTAATGTTCTTTTAAGCATAAAATTTTTTATTTTCAGTGTGCTTTGAACACAACCAGTAAGTTTTCCCTCCTCATTGCCAGCATAAAGAAAATGAAAGTTGTTTGTGTAAAGAAATATGAATATGATGAGGTTTTTGGGGATTTTTATCTTGAAGAAATGATGAACTTAAAGTTAAAAAAAACAAAAAAAGTTCAGTATTTAATATTCAGGGAAGGAGAGGGTTAAACACTTTAATGTACTGTTCATCACAATGTCATGGCATGATTGTGTGATAAGTTAATACACACATGATCACACACACACACACACATTCAAACACACATCATGTTTTATTTAGGTTGGCCTTATCGTGATAAATGCATGATACATTTTAGGATCCCGCAATGTTTCACTGCGTAATCCAAGTAGCTTTCAAACTCACCATGTTTAGTTTTCACAGTCTGAATCACCAACACATTTTCTTACAGCAAACTAAACCTTGAACTCATGGACAATTCAAAAAATAGCTGCAGCTGCATTCATCATTTGCTTTTTATTGGAATCTGTGTGGGTGACAGTTTCTCTCTGGTTTGGTATTCAGGTAGTGCTCTGTTTCAGACAATCAAATATGTATCATAGTTGGTGTAGCTGAATTCAATGGGGAGGAATTGTGATAAAATGACACTGGAGGTTGTTTTGAAAAAGTATGTCTAGATTTTATCTCTCCCGATTTGACATAAAAACCTGACACCTCATCAGCAATTTTACAGTCTTTACTCTTCAGCAATATTTAATGTTGAATGTCATGTAACATTTGTGTCCTGACAAGCTATGATTTATTTAACTTACCTTTCAAACATGCTGATTTTGATTATTTACTTCAGATGATTTGTTACGTCTTGATGCATTGAAGCATGGAGAGGAAAAATGGTTAAAACCTGGCATGTTGCGGTCACTTAATGTACCGCATCATTTGGTTAGAGTCACTATATGAAGCTTCACTTGAGGTTTTTGAGAAAAGTATTGATTTCCTGAAGGCTACTGATAACAGATATAATTCATAGGTCAAAGGTAGCAAAACGGCAGCTCCAAAGAGAGGATTAGGATTTTTTTTTTTTCTGTCATGGAGATTGGTGAGTGTTACCTGACTAACAGAAATCCACCCGTCTTGTTGAATAATGTCGGTCACAGGCTCCAAACGGCCATGTGTTGATTTGTGATGTGGACTGACAAGCTCAAGTCATCTGTGCAAGCGTACTTGGCTGGGTCACTGCATGATTATATGACCTTGCTGCAGGTTCATAACTCTTTCCTTATCTTTATGATGGGGTTTATTACAGCCTCTTGACTAACGCATATCTTTTTTTCCCTCTTTTATTTTTTAATTTTTTATTTTATTTTGAAAAGAGAAATCATGACGATGATACTGATGACACAAAATGTTCATTGCCATGCACATCGGATATTTTGCAGTGCTCTTTCTTTCTTTGTGTCACAAGTCAATACAGTAAAATATATACAGTGAATGATTTTCAATAGCTACCCACTCCTTGTAGTGCAGTGTAATACCCTAGAGACAATGCAATAGATTCTCCTTTTTGCTTTTCTGTTTGTGTAACTTTGAAAATTATTTTTTACAAGAGAAGATGCGCCTCTCCTTTTGGCATTTGGACCTTGATAAACAGCACAAAAGCAGCAGCGTTGCATTAATGCAAGGCTTTCTGTTTCCATAGATATAAAAGAAAATTTTAGCCAGAGAGGGATATAAATCATATGGGGGAAATATATATTATATAAAGTTGTATAATATACAAAATATATATGAACCAATGTTATTTATGTGAATTTAAGTCCAATTAAAAGTCTGATCCCAAACGTTTTTGTCAAGATTCTTATGTTGTTTTGAGACTTGAGATGTGTTTGATGGATTATTGTGTTCCTTGAATGTAAATTGTAGGACAGCAGAAATTCAAGCTAAATTCACTGGTATACAGTTGTATGCAGTGCCTGCCAGACTCAGAAAAGATGATGCATAAGCACCTCAAAATCTGTGTCAGTAATATAAAAGGATCTTCACTCTTGAGGTATGTTCAAGTCAAACATGGCTTCAGACCATTCAGTGCCAGAATAAAACTTCCAAAGGGGGTTAGACATGGAGTGGCTCATAGCCGAGTAACGCTGCCAGGCTGGCAGGTCACCCTGAGCCCAGGGTGGGGTTAGAAGCCTGTAGCCTCGCACCTCTCATCTGCCATGACTTACACAAATGCCTTATTACCAGACAATAGCACTGTTGTGAGCCTCAACAGTGCCTGCAAGCATCACACACACATGCACATATGCACACTGTGACCCCAGAACAATCAACAATATGTGCGCATACTTTTTAGCTCATTTCCTGACAAGAAGACTGTTCTCAGGGACGCATGGGGACTGAATGAGTCTCATTCTCTAAAACCAGTTAGAATATTTAATGATGGATGCACAAAAATCATGTGCATTTACTATTTTGTTACTATTTTGCAGTAATAGAAATGGCACTATCCATAGGTAAAATAATGCTTATTGTTTTTGCTCTGACCTATGTGTCTGCCTTGTATGGTCCAACAGCGAGGTACAGAAGTCCTATCAGCTCCAAGGTCACTATTGTGCACCTGACCCTGCACCGCTTCCCCTGCTGTAAAGATAAATTATCTCCCCCAGGGATCAATATGGTACCACAAGCAAATACATCATACCTATGACCTTGGATAGTTCAGACCAACTCTGTACAAACTTAAAAACAAAGCAAGAAATAGTGATATTTCTTGTCCGACCTGACAGAATTCTCAAAAGGAGTTTTGAAGGTTATTCCAAATTCTGAAAAATGCAGCAAATTTAGATTTTGAGCATAATGTTGCTGAAACCTGAGGAATTGCAATGATGAGTAGTATCAGTATAGTGCAAGCAGGTGGCCCTTTACAACTTTAGATGATAAATCACTAAATTAAGAATATGAAAGGCAGCTGCAAAAGCTATTTGATCCATGAATTAATAAATAGTAAATCCAGAATAAATCCTACCAGCCCCTGACTTCAATTCTCCAGGATAATTATTATCACACTATTTCTGCCAAACCCCTGTGCTTGACTCGATCCAGAGCTCCAAGATGAACATTTAGCAGGCAAGACCTCTATCACATAGCGCCTACAGTAAATTTACTTAGCAAACTAATCACCGCTAATTCAACACTGAAAGGCTGAAGGAAATTCAATTACAAGTCATTACCCCTGCCTCTGGTTTTTAGAACTTCACCTTTTGTCTTTTCCTGGACATGGATCACCTACTATAGCTGGGTTCCTTTTAAAGATAGAAAAGTGCTACTTTTTTCTCTGTTTTTTTTTTTTTAATCCAGCAATGATGAATTGCAGGCCTTAGTGTAATCTAGTACTGCTGTCACGTTCAAGTACAGAGGGTGTGATTTAAAGCCTATATCTGCCTTTGCATGAAACACATTAGTAGGCTCTTAAATGTGATTCTCAGTCTGTCGGGCTTTCTCACACTACTAGCCAACTAGCAAGGAAGCCGTTGGAGCAAACCATAATTACATTTCTAATTGCAATATAATTAGGACTCCCTGTGTAGCTCATTAAGTCATTTGTCACCGAAGCCTTTAACGTGACATACAACAACTCTGTAATTACGACCAATGAAAAGTTTACTTGGTGGGGTCCATTCACCACTACCTGTTTTTTTTTTTTTTATTATTATTATTGCAACTAATAATTTCACTTTGTAATGTCTTAAGTTTTGCTATGTTATTTTCACATTACATATTTTATTTATATTATTATTATTTTAACTCCAAATAATATGAGACTCTACATTGGATGATGTGTGAACTTGTCAACTGCTTTTATATAAATACTGCAAGGTCAGGTAATTAGTTCCTGCAGAATACAGTGAACACTATATTTATATTATTACTAGGTGATAGATTAATGTAACAGTTTACCATTGCTTACTTCATTTCCTCTCAAGGCCAAAACACAACAGTATTTAAAGCAGCAGCAGCAATTCAGAGGAAAATCTATTCTTTTCAGTGAAGTCACTACAATCAGCACTTTCACTCGCAGAGTTCAAGTAAATCTGTGTGGAGCCTCAAGAGTTTGATGAACTTGCTATAAAGCAGCCATTGGCAATATTTACTGCCAATGTTGGCAGTGCTGAGCTTTAAGAACGTGACACCAAAGCCCACAGAGGAGAGGTCACAAAAGAGTGTCAGCTTTAATACACATATTGTAGGTGCAGAGTGGTGTCTATACAAACAAATCTGCTAAAGGACTTATATTAACTTATCTTTTAACATCATTAGGAAAGCATTTTTACCAGGCACCACTTTTTCCCTGAGTTCAGGACAAATTTCTGTCTGAAATAAGAGACAGAATGATGACAATATGAATGCTGCTCCAAATTTCCCAGATAAACAACAGTTTGCTTACAAGTTTACAGAGCAAATAATATGTCAAATACAACTTGGTTTGCAATACTAATTTGAAATTAGCCAAAAAAAACAAACAAACATGCATCAAACTGAGCAAATAAGTCAGCCATAACAGAGGGGATTTCCGACTCAATAGTCAATACTGCAACTCTATTACATTACTTTTTACATAAACCCTTCACATGGTACTCATTCAAATACTGTGATATTTAAAATTTGAACCTTAATGTGTTATTGGATAACATCGCATCCCTCCTCTTGCCACACTTGCTAAAAAGTAAACACATGGCATAAAACAACTGTTATATTACTATAATCTGACAAAAAAAACACTCATATTCACCTATATAATGTTATACAAACCAACATGGTTCTGGTATTGACAGAGATACGCCATTGGCCCCATATTTAATGTCTGAGTAAATGACCAAAAATAGTCGTCTACCTGATAAAGGGTTAAAAATCCTATTACTCTAAATGTGTCTGCATTACTGTGCTATGGTGGATGAATCCTATTGAATAGTGGAGTTCCGACTTGGGCTTCATTTGTTCTATTGGTAAGATAATTTTATTGTTGTTGCTGCATAGTTTAAATGTATTAAAACAACAAGAAAAAAAAAATTGTATTGTTATTCAAAGCAATCAATGTGTCTTTCTGGGTACACACACATTAATCAATAAATGCATACCCAATGCTGCTCAGTCCAACAGAGTGTGTCTCTACATCCACTTTGTCAGCTTAATAGCATTTCTTCTCAACTCATCAATATTCTAATAAAATGCGAAAACAGTTATTGGCAGAGCAACACACACAAAGTATTATTTGTTTTCTATTTGCATAGTTTGTTACCTCCAGCAGATTTTTTGATACATAACCTTCGTACTTGGGAAATGTTGCAGCCAAAGCAAGAATGAGGCAATTCATTGCAGAATTTGTCTGATTAACAAGCGTGGGATTTCTTTTCAGCACCAAAATGTGTCATTGCTATTCACATCACAGTGATCCTATTCCCTTCAGAAAATCAAGCCAGATTTGTCATCAGCTGTGGATGACCATCTGTGTGTATCAGTGAAGTGTCAGTGGAGTTCAGGTCTGTCAGAACTACAAATGCACAGCTGGATATAATGAACCACAAATGTGCATCAAGCCCTGGCCCTATTTCTATCTCACCAACACACACCTGCTCCAGCTGCACCTACCTGCCCAAAGTGGAGTGATATCCAAAAGCAGCCTCATTTTATTACCATCTGCTTAGAAAGAGACAGAGTTTATTTAAAACTATCTGAATTAGACACTGATCTGGTTTCAAAATGGGATAGTTTGAGTGGGAGTGCATGTGTGCTTATCTTGCAGGGGGGTTTTTTCTGCATGTATTTATACTTGTTTGCATGCTCATGTGGGAGGCGCATGCCTTACTATCATAAGGCTGTTTTCATCCTTAACCTCCACTTCAGCATATTTAACCTTTGCCTAACAGAGTTCCTTCAGAGAGAGATGCTGCCTTTTGCTTTTCCACTAAATACACAACACAGTCAAACAAAAATGCAATATCATGCAATGCACAAAATAAATCAAGTTAAAAAAAAAAAAAAAAAAAAAGACAGGAATGCACTTCAAAGTAAAAAGATAGAAATGTGCCTTTGGACCTGTTGGGGCAGATGGAGGCAGCCTTTACCTTTGGTAAGTGAGGATGAATTAGACCACCGTGGAGTAGAGAGCAAAGGCTTGGCTCCCTGCCTGTGGGTTGATGGAAGAGAGCTATGAACTCTGGGAAATGAGTATCTAAACAGGCTGTAGATCACTCAGCCCACTGGCTCTGGCTCTATCAGATGCTGCACTGTCTCCCTCTGACTCAAACACACACTAACACACACAGTCAATATCTTGATTAATCTCAGAGGGCTGAATCAATCTCTCAGTTTGGTGGTGTCTCAGAGAGTCCTGAAGGCCTGATGGTCCTCCTAAAAGAGAGTAATATGTCCAGAGAGATCTCAGCAGAAATCTCTACCTCTCCATCTTCCCCTATGGAGATGGCAGGGCATTAGCGTCATACAGATAATGTTAGCACCACTGACACATTGATGAACACTTGGTAGAAAATCTTGAGAATGACGTGTGGAGCTGAGGTGTTAGGAGTCAAATCAGCAAAGTCTCAATGTATTTGTACAGATGTTTGTTTTGTAGTTATTTTTTTTTAACTTCTTCTTCTTCTTCCTAATACCTGTCTATTTTACCAGAGAATTAATGTAATCTACACCATTATATTTTATAGACCCTGTTGGATGAGACAGCAGACATCTTCAGTGGTTAAAACCATTCTGGTATCAATTTTACATCCTTTTGACATTTCAGCTTTGTGTCTATGCCACTCATTGTTTAGCTGCTCTTGCTGTCCTGCCTCATTTTGACTAAGCCTTCCTTAAGATTGAGTGTTTCTATTTGGATGAAACAATCCAAAAGAGGTGTTGGTTTAGAGGGAGGAGTGTGTCAGAGGAGCTCTTCATCATCCTCTACAGCCACTTTCACAGGTTAATGGATTAAGAAAATACACTTGGGACTCACTCGCTGAAGAAGCAGGGCTTGTGGTTTACCATGTACTTTAATATTTATAGTTGGAGATAAAGACTTTGGGGAAAAGTTTTCATTGGTGCATACTATTCCCTGCATTATTGCGGTAAGATAAAGAGAAACATGAAAGTGCAATGAATTTATTCGGAATAGATTTTTACAGAGAAACAAATAAAAATGTCAGTACAAAAAATAGCTTAAAAAAATGGATAAATCGCTGCAGAAAGATGAGTTGTTACTTCTAAAGAGTTGCAAGTATAAACAATGATAAGCAGCTTGAGTCTGGTGAAGACTAAAAGCTCATAAATGCCAAATGACTATGGCTATGATTGATTATCTACATAAGTAATTGTCTGGGGAGAGATCATAATCAAAAGTAAACACAACTTGATGATTTTGTTGGGTGAACCATGGTGACTCTTTGATCTGTGCATATCAGATGGGTGCACCAACGCAGACATCTTCATAAATGATCCTCTGTATTATCATTAATATCAAACTGTCTCCCCTCGTACCAATCCTCAGCTTTGATATTTATCGAGTCATCTTTCATGCTGATGGAAGCCCATTAGCTGCAGATGGCTTCAGGTTGACATGTTGACTTAATTGGATGCAGCTCATGATATAAATAACTCTCCTTGACCCACATGTCTGCTGTGTCTGGGTTAGAAATGTTTGCTAATAAGGGAGGAGGACAGAGGGCAGTGCAATAATCACACCCTGTTACATCATCTCATTTGCAACTCTCTAACATTGTACATGGCATGGTTTTGCATGAAGTGATATAAAGGCTCCTTTAGTTGCAGAGCTGTGGGAAGTAGTTTTCAACAGGGGGTGGTGTAAAATATATAATAAATAAATGGGGGGAGGGGGTTCTCAAACTGTAGGTCGTGGTCCGTAGCAAAGGAAGTACTCTATGTGCACGTAAAGAAGGGATTGTTTGCACATCCAGCTATTTAAGCTATTTCTGTTTGAATAAGGTGGATAAAGGGTGTGACTGAAATGTTAGGTTGTAAATTATGCAAAGGCTTCGTATCGGACACATGTAATAGTTAACCATGACACCCAGTGCAGAAACGCACAAAATAAAACAATAAAAGCACCTCAGTGGTCAGTTTTGGGTGTAACTGTAATTTCATTACTTTTGTCAGTGACTTATGAACGCAACTCAATTCAGCTCTAATTTTGGTAACTTCATTAGTTACTAGACTATAATAAGGCTTGTTACACGTTACTCTTGACCATTGAAACTACAATGAAACACCGATAGACTGACATTAAAAACCCAGTATGAGAGCTGCATCTGTTTTTTAACCTTCAGAGAAAACGCGCGCGCGTGTTTGTCTATGCGCGCGCGCGCTATCACCGCAGTGACAGTTGTAGATGTAGAAGTGTTAGCTAAAAGCAACGTCCACAAAGACGTACTTGAACAATTGTACTAGAGCCTGGAGAATAAGAAAAATCTATACCGGAGTTTTCATTTCAATTCCTGAAGTGGGTGTTCTTGTTCTTTCAAATTTTTTTGATCAGTGGGTCAGAGCGGGAGCTATGTTTAGTTGCACTGTGATCAATAGTGAAAAGTGTTGTTCCTTATTCACATTTAAACCTCGTGATCAAAGCGTAAGTGATGCAGACAGATTTAAATGTAGTTTTTTGTAACTGTGTCATTTTTGAGGATTTTTGGCGATTTTATTTTGTGTTTAAATACCCTGGGTTTGAATTTAAGTCAAAACAGGAAGTGACATCATGTTGTAGTCGGGATATAGTATGTAGAGCATTATGGGGATTTGGGTATTTCAGTTAGGGAAAAGGTTCATGAAGCCAAACGGAAAATCCAAGCGAGACAAGGAATAGTCTTCACGAAGAAACGTTGTAAGTTCACAAATTCAGTTCATGTTTTCTGCACATTTTTTGAATATGTTGTCAGATTTTTTGGTGTTTTTATTTCTATATTTTAGAAGATTTTTTGAATATGTTTTGAATTTTTCAGAACATTTTTGGGTTTGTTGGGTTTTTTATGTATGTGTGTGAATTTTAGTGTATTTTATTAGTTTTTGTTGAATTTTTTCTCCACATCTTTTTGTTTCTTGGTGTATTTTTGTGCATTTTGTGTGAAATTTGAGTACAAAGAAAAACCTGAGACATGACAGTTAACCGACAAAGTATTTTGATCAGGATTAATCCAAATGAATCCAAAACAACCCTGTGATTAATCAGATTTTCAAAATTGTTTCATTTGACAGCCTTAGTTAAAATATTTGTGATCACAATCAGATGACACTAGTCAGGGCATTAGTTGAGAAACTTAGACATGTTTCTTTTACTGTAGTTGGATGCGTATAGATTTCTCCCCTAACTCGCTCTCCTAAAACAGGAACAGCAGGATCTCTGTAAGAGGAGATGATGTTGTCCTCAGGCTGCAGCCCCTCACACAGCTTCACATCAATAACCACCATCTTTGATGTCCTAAAAATAGAAATTCCAATCACAATGAAGCTGGTCTTGTGGATTTTCTGTCCTTCTGTATGTCTATGGACATTGACTGTAAGTCAAATAAACCTGAATAGAGATTTCTCACCCAGCCGTGTTCAGTCGCTTGTAGAGTGGACAGCTAATGCCTGCTCTCTGGGCCCTCACAAAGTGTCATTATGATGATGTAATATCAGTGTAATGTACAGTAGGTGTGGAGAAAAGACCAGCAGCAAGTGACATATGGTTCAGTTGGCTTTGAACCAGCCCTAATTCTCCTCTTCTGGGCAAATCTGTCCACAGGATGTGGAACCAGCCCTCTTTTGCTAGTAAGATGACATTTTACCACTGCCAACATTAAAATGTCGCCATATGAGGCATCTACGCATGTAATGTATCTAAGATCTGTGTTGCTGTGGAAGCACTGGGTGTAAGACCTTTAAGTGCAGGGATGGATGGATGGATGGATGGATGGATGGATGGATGGATGGATGGATGGATGGATGGATGGATGGATGGATGGATGGATGGATGGATGGATGGATGGATGGATGGATGGATGGATGGATGGATGGATGGATGGATGGATGGATGGGTGGATGGATGGATGGATGGATGGCCTTTGAGACTGCTTGCAGTTTTAATTCTTCCTTTTTTTCTCCTCTTAGGTTCAGTGGAGGATTGACTTGTATTCTGCTGTCTCTGGGTCATTCTGTTCAGCTGCCTCAATTCAGCCTCATATACTATTTGCTTGTCTTGTCAGGCCTTCTTCCCCTTTGCTCAGCACTCTGGAGCTCTTTGTGTGAAACACACCACAGATGGCTGATTGAAAATTCTGTGTTCTGTGTGATTGTCCACAGCAGCTGAGGGGCTGGACACTGGCAAAGACAAGGAAAAATCTGAAAATAAATAAAGTGCCATAAAATCTGTTTTTTCAACAAGATGCAAATTAGAGCAAACAGACAACATGATCTAGTTTTCAGAAACCACCCTTATAATTACACTTTATACTTTCAATTTATTACTCTCTGATCAAAAGTTGCATTATTCATACAGTGAAGTAAATACATGAAATACAAAAGGTCAAACAATAGTAAGTTTTTCCTCTCATAGTTTCGCTTCTAAAGGGGAAAAACAGGGGAACTTCTATAACACTTTTTGGTTTACTACGGAGAGAGAGAGAGAGGGAGGGAGGGAGGTAGGTAGGTAGGTAGGTAGGTAGGTAGGTAGGTAGGTAGGTAGGTAGGTAGGTAGGTAGGTAGGTAGGTAGGTAGGTAGGTAGGTAGATAGATAGATAGATAGATAGATAGATAGATAGATAGATAGATAGATAGATAGATAGATAGATAGATAGATAGATAGATAGATAGATAGATAGATAGATAGATAGATAGATAGATAGATAGATAGATAGATAGATAGGAAAGACTACAAGTGACATATAGTGATGTATTCTTTCTGTATTCTGTTTCCAGGAGAACTAGGGCTGTATTATGTTTAATGGTATTTCTTAGATACAGTCATTCTGCAGGACAAGTGAGTGAATGTAATGTGGTAGTCACTGACTAAGCTTGTCTCTGGTTAAGATGTATTTATGTGTGAATGGTTCCAAGTTTCTGTGCCACTTTAATGTGTGCATTAAGGAAAAGTGACAGTAATTTAATACAGAGCAAAGCAGCCATCAGTTTCCAGAAGGACAAATTCCACATAATGCATCAGGTATATTTTTCATGAGGTTTCCACTCTACTGAGCCAAGTGGTTTCCATGAGGCTTGCTGTATTCTGGTGCATGGGATGCTAGGTTATTTTGAGTAAGGTCAGGTTAAAGGCGAGTCCTCAGAGACACAAATCTTATGTAGGAATACATGAGGATCACGCATACATGAAATCTAAAGAGGAGGAGGATTGTTCTCCTGACTGAGCCTCGAAAAATAACGCCTTTCATGCAGTCAAGAAGAATCCTATCTGTTTGTATTTTTATTTGCAGTCTAGTGTTGAGTGCTTTGTAGTTATTTCAATAACAATCTATGTAAAGAGGTCTGAAATAGTACATGACTAATAGAGTAGGATTTAGTTATTACTGTAAATTACCATCAAATCTGCGTCTGCTGCTTGGTCAGACACCAGGAGAAACTGTCCAACGATATCATGTCATAATTTTCATGTGGGTCAAGAAGAAGTGCTGCAAAAATGCAAAAAAGAAAAAAAAGAATCCTTATCAGAAAAATGAAGTGTAATGTCCATAAATGTAAAATGTACATAATATAACAATGTAAAGTTTGTAATTGTATTAATGAGAGGACAAGAAAATGAATGTTAGATTATTAGTTTCATGTGTGATTCATGTGTACATATCTGTTTGTGTAAGGAATAATCAATGTTATACAGTGTAAACACCTCAGGAGAATGCTATATTTTTAGTTACTACATGTAACATGCAAAAAATCGTCTCCTCCTTCCTTCCTTCCAATGCCTGTACACTCAAAATTCAAGTGCAGACATTCAGGGCAGTAAAAGGATTTGCAACCTGAGGCCCCGAGGCTTTGGTCAAGGCTTACAAATCTAGCTCATGCCCTTCACTCAGCTGCTACTTTGGATTTAGCCCCCTGTTTCCTGTGGCAACTCAATCTAAGGTGCAAGGATTTTTTTTCCCCCGCTGTCAAGAAGGTCCCCTATCTTCTTTCACAGCCCAGAACGTAACTTAACAATATAACTTTTCATAACTTTCATACTTTCAAATCACTTATTATAGAATAGTAAGATTCTGTTTAATTTAAGTTGTCCTATTTTTGAGAAAGCTGCAGTTATGTTCTTTCTCTTCACCGAGCCTTGATTTCAATGGGGGGGAAGAGAAAAAAAATCCATTCTAATTTTAATTTTTTTTAAATCACCATTTTGATATATCTTGCCTGACTTTGGATAAAACTAACTTTGTATTATCTGAGCAGATGTTAGAGGAGTGGTTTGTTGAATCAGTTATCTAACAGAGCAATGAACATGAACAGAAGAGTCCATAGAGAGGTCATTTATAGCAAAGACGAGAAGCAGAAACACTTCTTTGATGCAAAGTCTAACGAAATACTCTCAACCCATAAAAATCATAACAGTTGTCAGAGATCAAAAAGATTTACTGATCATAAGTGTTTAATAACTTTTGAACTATTGACAGATACATATATAGTTCACACATTGCCCATTTGGATGTTCAGAAGGTCCATAGTGAACATGAAAACACTACTACATTGATTCACAAATATAAGCCATATAATTTGACAAATGACAGTTGTTGTAGACCCTTGTTTTGACAATAGTTAATATATTTCTGGTAGAAAAAGTGACCATTTCTTCAGTTTTCTCTATTCTGACTGAGTTTTTATGATCAGTAAATTAAATATTGAAAAATATCAGATTGTCAGTGAAAAAAGCACTGTATATAATAATACTATAATGAATGGTGATAAAATCACTTTGGAAAGATTAGAGACTAGGTGGAAAACCCAATACTCATATGCAGTTGGCTGTGGCATAACTGTCTGCTTTCTTGAAGGTAATTGATACCTGGCCTCAGTGTTCTGGATAAAAGGCCAGATCTAGCGTAGTGCGCTCTCTCCTTTTATACCAGCAGCACCTTTTGTTTGCTTTACCTTTTATTCATTTCAGCCTCGCAACCTTACATCTATACTATCCACACACCCATGTCCACACTACTGATATTACTGACATAGACACCTCAAATATATTAGGATATTTTGGTTATCTTGCTTTATACTTTAAATAAACCTTTATTATTTTAGCACAGTGTATTCCTGTTGTCTTTTTATCTTGGCCTTGAGCTGGGTTATGACAGAAGTTACAACTACACAGTAAATTTTGCAGTGTTAAATCAACACTTAGAGAGTTTATTTAACTTCTTCTAGAGTGTATTTGGTCCCATTGTCTCCAAATTAACTGCAAAATGTACAGTGTAAAATAGTTCTACCTCTTTAAGGATTAAAAGAAATTTATGAATATAATATGTATAATCTAAAATAGATAACATAAAAAACAAGTTGTCTAATTAATTTCAAACCACTGTATCAACAGAGGGAGTAAAAACATAGACCAAACCATCTCCACAAACATCCTCCAGCTCCTCATGGGGAGTACAATCCCAGGCTCTGCTGTAGCTGGCAGACCTCCAACAGGCATCCTAATCAGGTCTCTGAACCACCTCTTCTGGCGCTTCTCAAAGTGGATCTATTCAGAACACAAGCTTCTCACTGTGTAGAGCCTAGCCATCCTGTGGAGAGAACAAGTTTCAGCCATGATTTGATGATCTTATTCTGTCTGCCATTACCCAAAGTTAATGACCATGGGTGAGGGATACGGATATGAACTGACTACTAAATACCTCATGGCTCTGCTTCCTCCCCATCCCTAAATACATATGCAGTGACCACACCACCACTGCAGAGGCTGCACCCAATGCTCCACAGTCCTATTTGCTCTCACTCATGGAAAACACCCAGATATACACCTCCCCCTCCACCTGGGATTGACTCTGTGGTTTGCTCATCTGAATAGAACATGCTGATGGTTTCAGATATGTCATATAGAACATTTCCATATGGGTGGACACACTGATCTGCATTCCTGCTGCATTAAACTCTGCAGCAAACCATTCCAGTAAGCGCCCGAGGCCTCCTGTGAGGGTGCCAGAAGGACAACAGCATCCCCAGAGAGCAGAGATTGGACCTCAAGATTGCATGTTAAAAATGATCAAGTGCAACTGTTAAAATAGATTCTTTTTAAAAAAAAATGTGCTGTAGAAGGCATCGTGTATCCACTGTCTATTTTACATTTCACATTTTAGACCAAATTAAACTTTGCTTACACACTATGTTTTTCACTAAAATACTCTAATCTTTTAGACATACAGCTGATGACCATAAGTGAAAAATACACTCTTTAACTGTTGTGTTATTTATTCATATGAACACACAGACCATACAACATCAGCCTAGAGTGTAACTGTTTACTTTGCTAAAAAAAAAAAAAAAGCTCAAATAATGCTTGATTGAAACACTCTGTGGACATCTCCAAGCATGGCTGAAGATCCAGGATAACACTAATTCAGAGGAAATTATCTCCTTTCATTTCAGCAGTCATTCTTTGTTATCTAGCCAAGCATTTATCATGCCTCGTAATAAAGCACTTCACACTGTTCTAAGGATTAACTGATATTATTTGTGTAATTTATGAGGCAATTTCCAAAGTGTTCCTTTTCACAAACCATGTAATGTTATGCTAATCTGTTTGTTAGTGTGTTTGTGTGTGGTATGTTGTGTGTCCGTGCCTAAGGTCTGCCTTTACTAACGTGCTTCCATCCACTATATGTCAACCACTGCTGTTGGACCATGGAAGCTGCTATGGACAAAGAGGACACATATAGCATCACCAATGAGCTGACTCAGATGATTAATGCAGTTCCGATAAAACTGTGACATAGTATGAATAACTGTGTCACAAAAACAGAGGAAAGGATGACAGCAGTGTGTTACAAATGCCAATGAACATCAGGGACATATATATGTAAATGAAGAACTGGGAAACATAGTTGGACATAAATAAAATGTTTCAAGGCCTTAAAAGGACAAAGAAGTAAAATAGTCGATTAGGATTTGAATCTGGCATGTGGTTTATTTACTATGTGTTAGAAAATTAGCTGCAGTTATGTTTACGCAGCAATTTCACACAAAAAAATGAAAATTTATAGAAGACTGTAAATACAAAATTCATAATGAAAATGATAGTTTTGACGCTCGAGCATTTGCTTTTTTTTTTTTTGAGACCCAGTGTAACTTTTGTGCCACTTCTAAAAATATATATATATATATATTTGACTTTTCTAAAGTAATTTATCACACATTGTTATAATATTTTTTTTTCAGTGTAAATCAGTGTTTTTCAACCTTCGAGTCAGTTGCTTGAAATATCTAGTCATTTTTTTTAAACTACTAATAAAAAATGTCACATAAGTTGAGAGATACAAAAAAAAACATGACAAACTGAAGATGAAATTGAAGCACTGTGGTATTGTTTTAGTGTATTTGAGGTATTGTTTGTTCAATATTAATTTGCAGATGTGTAGCTAATTCTCACTTAGTGCAGTAATATACACCTGGGTTTTCTCCATCTGTCTATAATAATATACATTATACAGATGAAATGTCATCTAAAACTAACACTTATTTGCAAGTTGCAACATAGTATAGCACAGTCTGCATGAACTTATAATATTAAAATGAGGTCATGAGACAAAAAAAACATGGGAACAAGTGTTTGTAAATCTTGTATTTTCCTGTATTTAAATTACTGATCATGTAGAGCTCAGATTAAAGTTGAGGGTTAGTTTATCAAAAACAGAGAAAACTGAAGAAAAGGGGACATTTTTTAGTTAAATTATCATTCACTGAACATAAACCAAGTGTGTCCATCCACTGTCATTGATCCAACTCCACTGGTGAATCTACTGTGTGTTGTAGAAGATGGTGGTGTTCCTACATTAACTACAGAGCCTCTGAACATCCAAATGGATCATATCTGATAACCATGAAAAGATGAATAATTGTATTTTACACCATTACTTGCATGTATTGATAAGATATTTCACATGAATAGAGGGTTTGTGTCGATGGTGGATGTTTTTATGGGTTGAGGAGTAATGTAAAACAAAAATCACATAATGTGGAGGTTTTCTTTACATCCTTGGGGACTTAATATTTGCTATTGTAGTGTCCTCCATCCAAACATAATAAAATGTGGAGGGGTTTTTCTGCTAATATATTGCTGCATTACTTTCGGCCATTTATAGCAAACACCAGCACAGCATAATCTACTACTGCCTTAGTTTAGACTCGTTTCCTGCATCATCTCCCACATAACTAACTCCTGCTCCCAAGAAGTAACAGAAACCCTTCATAAACCAAAGGGAATCTATGGCTTGAGCAGTTTGTCTTTCTACACTGGTTGCAGATAATGAAAACAGGGCTCTCCTATGTAAACAAAACAGAAAACACAAAATGTAATCACTGCAGGACAGTATGTTTTCTTCCTGGCAGTGGAGGTTATTTGGCTGTTTAGTTGTTAAATCATACTTAATCCTAACCTGCTGTTTTTGGGCATCTCTGATGTGAAATATATTTGTTATTTGACACATTTCATTTGTGACTGAACAAGTCTAAATAAAGAAACCAGTCCTGAAAAATATAGACATGCATATGAATATTGAGCTAAAACTTTCTGCACTAAAAGGCAGTGATGGGAGGTGAAGTCAATGTTTGGGGAGGCACTACTGTAGATATGAGAGTAGGGTGCAGATTTATACAACCTCAAACCAGAACAGTTTGTAGGCTGTATGCACACGCACACCAAACATGCAGTTCTACAGTGCTATTATACAATGTGGTCAGACATCTCGAGTAAAAAGTTGTCACCTTTGAACAGCTGTGTTATGAAAACATGAAAGTATTCGACCAGAAGTGCCTAACACTGTGATGTTTGTACTAAAAGTAAGTAGTTTTTATGGTGCTGTCCCTGTTGAAGTTGCCAGATATCAGATACATCTTAAATCAATGTTGTTTTTGCATTTTTCCAAATGTTCTTAAGTCAGAATGGATTATTTTAGGAGAACAAGGACTAAGTTTATCACCTGGGCTGCAGCTATAAAAGCTGTGGAAGAAGCAGCAGGGTTTCTAACCATCCTGTTAACTGCATTGCCTTTGTTTGGACAACTGCTAAGAGCCAATAGGAACACAACCCTGACAAGCCAAACAGACTTTACATTGCTTTATCTCTTTATCCCCTTCCTTTGGGTTTGGTCAAATGCCCTGAAAAAGCTTTGTATGTTGTTTATCTACCAAAACCACACGCAGCATACTAGCATGTTTTACTAACAAGCAGACACTATCCAACAGATACACAACAGTTTACACTCACAGACACACAACAGCTCTATGCAACAGTTGGGTTAAACTTCCTAAGATGCTTTAAGATCACCCAGCACTCCAGCTCAAATCCAGTTTAAGCCTACTTATTGACCTTAGTGCCAACGGGGGTTCGATCCTGCTGGAGGCTTTTCCCTGATTTGCTTGACATGATTTTGTTTCCCTCCTTGTCTGTGATAACTTCCTGCCTGTCTTCTCTCTCTTGTCACTCTCTGTCTTATTTTTCTTTTTCTCCATACAGCTTTGTGATTTACGGAAAACAGCCATCTCACCCAACCTTGGGGGACCTTCGATTGGATTAGATGCCTGAACTGTCAGGGCGAGAGGGATGTTGAACATTAGGATTGTGGGAGGTGGACTGGTAGAGGTCAGGGAACCACCTCAAGGGTACTGATTCCTTAGGTGATGGTGAAATAAAAATAATTACGTGGGCTTTGTGATTTATGCGCTCTCGTAAGTTCAGAAGTGAGTTTTTATGCTGCCTCGCTGTCTGATTCACAGCACCATTATCCCCTGCCTGAGTCTGCAGGTGTCAGTTTAAGCATGAGGAAAAGCTCTTCTCCATGCTTTTGAAAGAGAAGCAGGAAAAGCCAGGTACCTTCCCTTCCAGGCCTTTGGAAATTGGCAACAGCTTTTAAATGTCAGACCTCCATGCCCTGGGCTTTGCTTTTATAATCCAAAATTAATCATAAAAAGGTTATGTCTAAATATCACTGGGTTCAGACCTGCTGAACCAGTATGTTTGCCTAAACAAGATTAATTTTGCTTTTGTAGCTTGCAATGGGGTACGTAACAATATTTCATCACCTCCTTACTGGTTGTATAACTGTAATTCCTCTTTCATGTTAATAACCAGATAGTGAAATACACTCTAAAAAGTGTTAATTAATATAAAAAAGAAATACATTCTATTAAACTCTACATGAAAAAAATACTTTGCAGTTTGGTATATTGTTATGTTGATTATGGCTTGATTGTTATGTTTTAATTATTCATCAATTGCATTTTACTCATTTTTGTTTGAATAATATTAGCAAAAAATCACTGAGAAGAAATTAATTATATGTTATCAGTAAAGTCAACAACATATAAAGCAATATGATCCAGATATTTAGGAATATGAAATAATCCCACCTCAGTAAGTTTAAATTATTTTTTTTTTTTGCAAATATTTGGTATATCTGAACTAGTATTTTCCAGATAACTAGTAAATATTTGACAGTTTTCCCTCTAAAATTGATTTCGATTTACTCAACATATGCTAAATCTTAAGTAAATCCAAAATATTTCAACTAACAATTTTTGGATTTATTTAATTTAATTATTATGTTTACATTTTCTTAATAAAATCAATAGTTTTTAATCAAAGTTAATCTATTCAATTATATGAATTGTCATTTTGTTGCCATAATTAATATAAGTAGACAATGGTCAAAGTTATATATATGATGCAGTTTCTCTTTTGTTAGTGCAATCAGATCAGTGTCTTACTTGGACAACCTTGTCATAGATCATTTTTAGATGTCTTGAGTCACCCATAAAATCCATGTAGTTTGACAAAATGGCAGTGGGTGTAAGTGTTTTATGTTCAACTAGTTGTTAAAACAATAATAATTGTACACCTCTACTAGTTTTAATTCTTTAAAAGACTATCTTTCCTATTTTTGGACAAAAAGTATCTCTATTATCTGAGCAGATGTTGAATGGTTTGTTGAATCAGTTTGCTGACAGTCCACAGAGAGGTCATTTCAAGAAAAGAGTAGAGTAGAAGCAGAAAAATATATTTGACACAAGAAATGCCCTCACCCCAGAAAAGACCTAAATAAAAAAAACCATGTTGAACTATTAACCCTATTAATTCACTATTTAAAACATTCAGATTAAATGCAATTTGTATATATGTGATGATGACTCCAGAGTGAACATAGAAAAACCTTCTGCAACATTGGATCATCAGTAAAACTCATATAGTTTGACTAATGCCAGTGGCTGTAGACCCTTGTTTTTACATCAGTTAATTAGAGAATTTGGAGAAAAAAGTTACTTTTTGTCAGTATTCTCTGTTTGAATATAATGAGATTTAACTGTAATCTCTTTTATGAACATCTAGTAAACGTTTGTTCATATAGTTAAAACAAAATGTTTCTTCCTCTCATGAAATGATTATGACAACATGATTTATTCTTCATAGATAAAGTGTAACTGGGAGTCAGTGGGTAATCACTACACTATTACTAACTGGATGGATGGATGGATGGATGGATGGATGGATGGATGGATGGATGGATGGATGGATGGATGGATGGATGGATGGATGGATGGATGGATGGATGGATGGATGGATGGATGGATGGATGGATGGATGGATGGATGGATGGATGGATGGATGGATGGATGGATGGATGGGTGGGTACATACATACATACATACATACAAACATCTTCAAATATGAACAGTAGTCCAAATAACTGAACCAAAAGTGACACAGCCACAAGATATAAAAAGACCTTGGAAAATGAGATCAATCATCAATTCATCAATTCAATGATGAATTAATAATAATGAATAATTTACAAAAGGTTAAATCTAAAGTAAAGTATTTTGGGAAGTGTTGCGTGTAGATGACTGCCTCAGCTGTTTTCAGTGACTATACTTAGGATATAACAATATTATGGGTTCTGGTATTTCACATACTGTGCTGAGATTAAAGGTGATCTGGTACTGAAATGAAATGTTGGTCCAAAGAGCTGTTCCTGCACTGGACACATACACATATCAAAGTACTTCAGTCTATTTTTAATCACTGTTATTGGAGTGACATTTACAATATGTGTGTCAGGGAGCGTTGAAGAGAGCATTTAATATTTTTCATCCTGTGTGAGGTTTGTTGTGAACATTAAGGTGAGTGAGTCTACACCAGCTATGGTTTGTTGGGATGAAAGTTTCTGACCAGCTCAGTATTGTTATAAAACAGGAATTCATAAACCTTATGGGAGAAAATGTGATTAAAAAATCACAGCCCAATAAATCATAAAAGATTTCATACACCCTCTATAAAATAGATTTTCACATAAAAGAAGAGATTGCTTGTGGTCTACTGTTGGTCCAGAGGTGAGAAATCAATCAAATACTTCAGTTACATTTCAAAGAACTTTTTACTTTAGATGCCCAGTTCTGTTTTTACATCAGGAGGCTTTATTTTCCATATATATATATATATATATATATATATATATATATATATATATATATATATATATATATATAAATATATATATATATATATATAAGTGAAAAGAGAATTATGTCAATTCAATCAATCTGAGCATGAAACTGGTATTTTCATCTTCCATGACATCTATTTATTCATGATAATATGAATAAAGAAAGAAGAATTTACCTCTGAAACACGTAACATGTGCAACAGAATCACACAACAAGAGTTACATTTCCACCATTTCAAAACAATAGTATTTCTTTAAAAGCACCTCTGTCCCATAAATGCTGTTAAAGATATAGTTAAAAGTGTTGCATCGTCTTTGAGTTAACCCTTTAACTCCTGAGACTTTAACAGTTCCAGTCAAAGATTCATAAAATAAGTAACAAAATGGACAATAACAGCCAAAAATTTATAATAAACAGCATTAAAATAATAAGCAGCATTAACAAAATAAGGCACAAATGACACAAAAGTGAAGAAAAATAATAAAATCCAATATTAAATGTAGAAATATAAAACAAAATAAGTAACAAACTTAACAAAAACTAATAAGTATTTACAAAATAATAACGTAACTTAGTAAAAATTAACTAAAAAATTAAGTATGTACAAATAAATAAATAATATTGTACTTTGTTTTCTGTAGTTTTATTTTTTTTTCTAAATCAGTTGCTTTTGGACACCTGTTTATCTCCATATACCAGATCCATGAACAAAGCTCAGTAAAATCACAGTAAAAAAAAAACAGGATTTTTTTTTCTGAATACTAAAAAAAGCTGAAAACTAAACCATCCTTTCATAACGCGTCATCGCTGATGCATCAGGGGTTACAGAGTTAATACTCCACTGAGGAGGACCTTTGATAACCTCCATTGTGCAGCTATCTGACTGCGGGTATAAGGGGGAAAAAAAACTGCACTGATTGTGTGTAAAGCCAGTGGAAGGGGAGAGCATAGGCTAATGATGAACTGTTATTTATAGAAGGACATCCATGAAAGAAGAAGAGCTCCGACTTATTTTAAACCTAGAATGATAAGTTCAAACTTAAAAAAAATAATGAAAAATTAGCCGATAACAATTTATGATGGGCTACAATTTGTAAGGCACAACAGATGTTCTATGTTCTGTTTCTTGGGTTGTCCCCTCCATGTTTTGTGTTATGTTTGAAATAAAATAAACTGAACTAAAACATGTATCATTGAACTCCATTCAAACAGATCAGACTCTGGTCCTCCTTCAATGACCTCAGGACTATGATGTGGTTAGATGCTGACATCATCCATCTTGTCTGAATATTATGAAATGACCAGTAATACCAAGTGATGAATTGTTGTTACCATAGTAACAGTCAGTTAAATTATAAATGATGTCACTGAATAAGGCAGTTTCCAAAGTACTTATGTTACCAAGAACTGACACTTGATGCATTGTTCCTTCTGTTTATTAAGTCTGACATCATGGTGTCATAAAACCAGTGGGCCCTCTAAAGATCACTGACCTACATGAATTTCCTACATTTTTATGTGGTCCATTATGCTGTTTTAAATTATCCATGATTGTTCATCTCTTTATTTGGTAGCTTTTCTTGTGATCACTACTCTGGTGATGCGTGTACAGTATGTTACAGCATTTGTCCTATCATATATTACCATCAAAATACAATAAATAATCATTTAATTAAGGCATTCAGAATCAATAGCACAGGATTTGTAACTTTAGATAAAGGCCAATGAACATATGTGTCTACACTCTTTATTTAAGCAACTTATTTCAGAAGCAGTGAAGCCTCATTCATGTTCCGTACTTACATTGACATGTATTGATAGAGCTATACTCAAAGTCAAAGTCAAAGTATCTTTATTTCAAGTATCTCTGTCATTTCTCTGTTCTCTTTAAAAACTTTGGTCAGATGTATCACTGGGGACTTTTAGTATTAGTTACACAAGATCATTGCATGTTCCCCTAATGTTTACAACTGTAAACTCACTACAACATATGTAGTGAGTTGTTGTTTGCAGCTGTGGTTTCAATGATGCAAACAAGAACATAGACGTAAAAAGAAATCTGTGGTCGGCTGCATGTCTCTAGAGCTGGTGTAAATTGACTGCACCTTCTGAAAAACAATTATTATCTTCATCATCAACCTTAACATGTTACATCATAATTTGTATAGTTTATACTATAGATAAGGTTGGGTTTTTTTTTTATTATTTAATGAAGCCAAACTCCAATGAAAGACTTCAAGGATATGAAGGATGTGACGTCATCATTACACATGAAGACCTGAACCTTCAGTCTTGAGCTTTCATACATGTGGTTGAAAAATGAATGCCACCAATTGACAAAAAGGATGAAAACATGTGGTTTAATAATCACGTGGAACAGGAAGAACAGTCTAATGGGCCTTGGCTGAGGTCTCTCTGAGTGCCCTTCTATTTATTACAGATATGAAAAGCTTCATTAAAGAAGACATGCACTATTTTATCATTTTTACACAGACAGGTCCATCTATAATCTGTGATATACTGGACATATACTTGCTTCAGTTGTCTCTGCCCAGACTTTCAGTGTTGTTTATTGTCCTCTATAGTATTTTCCCCCCTGTGTTTTATACTGACAGCGTATGAGTGTGGTGTGTTGTATTGGTGAACAGTACTTCTCACTGTGCTGTTGGATGGGACTGTAATGCACATCGGCTCAAGGCTAACTGAGCATTGAATAAGATACACATACACACATGTTTATATACAAAGGTAGTCATGAATTTGGAATGAATGAATAAATAAATAAATACAATTATTTAATACATTTTCTTGATGAACTGTAGTAGAAACTCATTATATAATTGTTTTACCTGATCAAAGATATTAACTAATGTGAATAAATAGGAATAAAGAGCAATGTGTATGAAAATAAAATTGTTCCAACTTCATGGCCACAGTATGGTTGTACTTCCATTTATTTTTGCTTTTTCATATAAGTATGAGGTAGAAGCCAGCCTCACTTGGTCAATAGATAATTTATCATTTCTGTATATTAATGCTTCTATGATCTATGTCAAGTTATATTACATTATTCTATGTATTTTTACTTTTCTTCAAGTTCATTATTCTTTAGTCTGAAATAAAAGCTGTAGTCACCTCTCATCGTTCATTCTCAGCACTATAATTTTCTCTAAAAACAGGTTGCTGTTGACTGATTGTTTGCAAGGGCTTCTAAAAAATCAATCCCAGAAAGAACAGCATCTTATTATTTATTACATTTCCACACCTTAACGGCAGTTCACCGGGGGCTGATGAGACACACACATATATTCACGCAAATACACACACAAACACACGAATAAGCACCTCAAGGTCTCCTTCATGTTTGAGCGACCACAGAAATTATGTGTTGATGACACCTAAACAGATTGTGTAATTACTTTTGCCCTGTTGGCCCTGGCCTGCAACAGAGACTTTCAAGTCCTAAAGCAGGTTATTGCCAATCCTGTTTTTAATGTTTGTGTGTCTGGATGAAAACAGTTCAGAGAGTGTGAAACTCCAGCTTCTGTTATGTCTACAGTCAGCTGTTCATAACAAAGATACAACCTGAAAAGACCCAGACTTGTTGTTATCATGTGTAGCTTGGTTGGTCTTGCTTGTTCTATTGAACACCAGCTGACAAAGGTTACCCTTGTTTCCCTTGGGGACTTCTCCTCCTGTTGAAATCATGCTATACATAATTCACTAACAAGATGGTTTGGTCTTATTCGCTTCACAAACGCATCATCACAGAGGATGCTTGGAGACTTGTGATCTAAATTAAACATGACATGTTTAAATAACACTCTTTTCTAATTTTCTAATCTGCCTAGTAATTGTTACCTTGAGCACCAGCCTTCAGCAGTTTCAGGACAAAAATATCACTCTGTGTGTCTTCACCTGCGCAACTGATGAAGAGAAAAACCAAGAAACAGAGCATAAGACGGTGAAGTGTTGTGTAAGATACTGCAACATTAACTGAATGAAGTCAATGAAGCAGTCATCAATTATTACTCTTCTCTTTATTCTTCAGTTATATCTACGCATTTAAAAAACAGCATATTGACACAGACAGTAAATCATTTCACTGCTGAACAGAAGCTAAAGTGAGCTGTGTAGAAGCAATTTTAAAAATCTGCTACATTATACTTCACACTCAGTATTCATAGAATTAATTTAATGTTGTACAGTGGGGGGCCACTGGTAAACACATACTGGTCCTCAATGACTATGACCCACTTTTGACACCATAGATGAATCTCAGTCTATGTTCAATCTGCTCAAAAATGATGCTCCCATCAAAGGTGTTAAAAAATGGTGCAATACTCTCTTAAGAGTGATACTGGGAATAAGCTTCCACCTAAGGAGGGAAATGACACATTTCTGTGGTTTAAACAGATTTACTGATGAATAAGTGACAACAACAGTTGAGTTGGATGCATAGAACAGAGTCTGTGTACAATCTAATGCTAAACTAAGTTTTATACTGCCATCTAGTGTTCCATGGAGATAGACTGTCAGCATACAGACAGAAACCTCCAACAAAAGCACTTGATGAAGTCAGGGATGTTTTATAACTGTATAGCATTTCAATATATAGCAGGGATTACATATATGAACCTAACTTGTGGGTTTGTTTGTCCTTCAGTTCAGAGGTGAAGATGCTCTAATGATGTGCTGCTGTTTGCACATATTCGTCTTGCACTCCATCTGGCCCTGCAGGCAAGACATCTACAGCCCAAGGTTCATATACTATTATAGACAGTATAATCTATGTTATATCGACTATTTTACCTGAACCGTTTCTGTCCCCTTTAGGAATTTGTATACATGCACCAGTTACTATCTTGTCTGTAAGGCTGGGTAATCACTGAGACTAGGTATATAGAACTTTGTACAGTGGGAAGTGCATTCAGAACTAGATGCTTCAGTCTCCTGTATTAAAAGACCTGTTGTCATGAGCTCATTCTAACAAATGTTTCCAGTCTGTGACATCTAGAGGTTCTTCAGTGTCCTACATTTAATCATAGAAAAATCATCTATTACTGCATCCTGTGAATCAGATTAAAGTACATGTAGATTGAAAAAAAAACATATTTAATATGGGTGAATCAGCAAAATAAATGTATGTATTACAGTATATAACTGATCAGCTCATAATTTGGGAGAATATCAGTATTTCACTCTGAAATGCAGTTAGATACAAGATGTCTATCCAAAATTCTATACAGGGAACCTAATCAAACATATAAAATAGTAAAAATGATAATAAAGCTTTTGAAACAATAAATATTGTTGCTGTTCCTCTCCAATGTTCCTAATTACTTTCCCCAATAATTTTCCAGCCCCAGCACTACTCCTTTCTAATGTTTAAGTCCCTCAGTGTATGATCAGTCAGGTGAGGATTTACCACAACAGGTAGATTTACTCCTGATACATCAAATCAGACTCACAAAACCTGACATTCCTGTTATCAGATGTTATATAGTCCGAGCAGTTTATTAAAGTTACCTGAAGTTGCTGTAATTCTCTGCAGACATCACACTGTCTGGTGTTCCCTGGTCCCGATGTGACCCTTTACAACACGCCACAGAGAAGAGGAAGAAATAAAAAGCAAACATGCAAATTGAAATTGAATTGAAATTGAAAAGATTAGCTGTGCTTTTTCCATTCAGGGGTGGATAATGAGAGATTTACCGTTTCTGTTAATTCTGTACAGTGATCCTTTACTTTATCCATTTAAAGATAGGACACTAAAACCCATAGTCTTTGATAAAAACTAATATTCCCCAGTTTAACTACAATAGGACTTTACTCATCTCAGTTAGTCAAATCAAATTAACACACTGATTATATGTCTTTCTGGTGTAAAATGCTCTGTTCATGCTTTACATGAGTTTCCAAAGTGAGCTGCAATGGAAATGACAATGAGCAACTCACTCATCCCTATGGGCTCCAACACTGTACTGGTGACAGGTCTTCATCGTGGCCCACTATCCTGCATATTTTACATGTGTCCCTCTGATTCAAATGATCAGCCTCTCTTCCATCTCTGCAGAAGACTGATAATGATCGTCTGTTGTGCTGGAAGAGGGGAACTATCCCACACAGGGCTTTTTGTTCCAACCAACCAAGAGTTCACAGTTTGACCAATCAACTCTCTGAAGACTGAGATCAGTTGATTAATTGAATACAGTCTGGTGTGCTGCTGCTTGGTTGGAACAAAAACCTGCAGCCACACCAGCCCTTTGGGAATGGTTTGCCCATGCCTGATCTAAAACATACAGGATAATATGATCCAGCTTTTGTCATCATGTCCATGCATGTGCAGTTACAGTACCTCTATATATGTGACTCTATATATATGACATATATATATGTCTGAAGTAAATTGAAATAAAATTGATATTTTTTCCTAGACATTTTAAATTTCACCCATTTAAGAAAATGGGGGGGGGGGGGGGGGGTTAAAAATTCATAAAAAAAAATTTAATTTTGACGTATACTATTTGCATCTATTCCAGTTCACAGGAAATCTATGAACCAGATTTTGTATGAATTCAACCAAAAGTTTTTCTGCTACAGACTTTTTAAAGTTTGCCCATTATAAGTAAATGGTATAAAAGATTTTTTTTTTTTTTTTTTATCATTTGATTTACTGTTCCCAAAATGTAAGCCGATCTATTCTGGGTTACTGGCAATTGATAAATTGAAGTTATGGCTAGATTGTTAACAAGCAAACTGAACTGAAAACAATACACCTTGCCTTCCCTTGGTGGTGGTGGTGGTGGTAAATAAATAACAGACATGTCCCTTGACACAAGCATCTGAACAGGTGTTTTCAGTATAAACCATAGATGCAAATAATGCTGTCATGAACAGTTATCCTGAAACAACAGCTTCATTTCGTTATAAAGATGGGACCCTGCTTTGTCAGGGTCTGACTCAATGCCGTAACAAAAAGAGGACCAAACACAGCAACAATGAGTCATCAAATTATATGCTAAATGATTAAAATCAGAAATAATGCTGCAAAACAACAAAATGTGTTTCTGTTTGTAATGTCAGTACGAATGTAAGTTGTTGCATAAGTGGCGATGGATGTGTGTGAAAGGAGGAGAACCAACACTTACCCTCATATCATAACCATACCAGCAGGGTTGCAGGGAGGTGTGTGACTTTATATCAGCTGAAAACTGACTGCAGAATATAGAACTGGAGCAAGTACTGTATATTAGATAACATGAAAATGAAAGGCTGTGCTGTGACATGTGAATCGTAGTTTGTCTTGAAACTGCTTTAATCTCTGTCTTATTTCCAATCACAAAAGAGTAAGCAGACTACAGTACTTGTGGCTTTTAATGATAATTAAAAAAAAAAATAAAAAAAAAACATGAGCACACACAGGTAAAGGAGTCACTGTGTCAAACCACAGCTCGTCTAAGTCACCTTTACTTATCCTGGCATCAATCCAACTCAGCCGTACAGGTGGGCAGGATCATACAGTATATGGTGTCCTTAGAACAAGATAAATGATGTGTTTGGCTGATAAAGACATAAAGCTGGAGGGTTTCGACTTATTTTCCCTGAAATCAATTTTAGACATAGTCCCTGCATGTGGACTGAGGCAGCATTACTGTCTGCTTTGCTTGGTTACCCATCATTACCCTCAATAATCCACACGGAGAAAAAGTCAAACCAAGAATAGTTGGAAATAAACAATACTTTTAAGTGCAATGTATGTGTTATGTCTTTGCTTTAGTCCGACAGTGCATCAAGCAGCAGGCATTCTCCAGGAAGTAACAGAATATTGACACCTTGATCATGTCTCCATTTGTCCTTAACAGATGAAGGAAGGAGAAATGAGGGGCTTAAAGAAGAATGGACAGCACAGAGAATTCACACAGAGACTGATCGATACCACTGGGAACTTTTGCCCACAGAGCCTTAAGAGTCCAGAGCAGGATTCATGTAATGAGACAGAGGGATGGATGGATGGATGGATGGATGGATGGATGGATGGATGGATGGATGGATGGATGGATGGATGGATGGATGGATGGATGGATGGATGGATGGATGGATGGATGGATGGATGGATGGATGGATCACAAACCAGCACACATAATACACATGCCTGTATCACAATTCAGCAAAGTAAACCTGATGGAAAGAGCAGAGTAAAAGATGCATCTGTGCTTTTTCTATAATTCAAAAAGGCTAGTCATATCAATAAATAAATACATCTTACACACAACATGATCTCTCTCTTCTCTAATGCTTCATTCCACCTTCCACCAACTCTCATGAGAATAACAAACAGTGGAAGATGTGTTTTGCAAGATGAATCTTTCATGTGTAAAGAGGTATTTGTCCCTCAAGTGACGAATCCCCCGCATTCAAGTTCAAGCGAAAACCGATTACTTCCTACTCTCCCAGGGACACGCTGTACTTAATGTCTCTCTGTTTACATCCTTTATTGCATTTATTGTATTGACACAAGCACATTTAATTTGTTTTTGTTTGTTTTTTTTCTTCAGTACTACATAAGATAAAAACAGCACATAGTAGTAAATGACTGTCCTTGTCTCCTTCAGTTGGAGAACCTGTTTGTAAAATAGACAGACCTACTTCTATCTCAGGGGAAGATGTTAAATTTGGAACCTGCACAAAAAAAAAAAAACAGAAGAAAACAAACGGTATCCAGATGAAAAGCATTAAAAATATTTATAAGTGGTGATCACAGTGGACTGTTATTATCATTACACTCTATTCATTCAAGAAATGTAAGACATACAAGGCACAAATAAAATATGTCTTCCACCGGAGCCTCGTTATTAATGATCCCTGTTCATGTTTTTTTAGGTAAAAACACATGAATATAATACATGTAACTACTGTACATTTTCACAGTGTATTTCAGCACATTGCATCATCACTTGGAGGCTTTTTATATATGGGGAGGGAAGATGTGTACTTAAAAACATATTTGAAAAGAAGTAAAAATCAACAAGTACAATCATAGAACAACAGCATATGCATCAGAACATTAAAGTTCATTAGTACAGAGTTTAAACCATTTTTTTCTACTTTGTTGTATTCTTCCATTACTCAATCACATTCTCTTTCTTTCTTCTATGTTTATGTATAATACAAAAGAAGTAGGATAAGATAAAATAACAGTTGTCCTTGAATATTGTCTTTTACACACTTTGCTTAAAAAAAAAAAAAAAAAATCATATGGTGCACTTGCTCATTACATCCCCTGATGGTACTATATATACTCTGAAACTTTATATTACTTTTTCCACTTTAAATCACTGTGTGTAATGTGTAAATACAATCAGAAGTCTTGGTTCACAGCAGGGGTCTCAAACATTCAGCCCATTGAAGGTTCCAATCTGGGCCATGGGATGAATTTGTAAATGTAAAGATTCCACAGTCAAGGATGTGGAACTTATTTTGTTTAAGGTTCCACAAACAGACCAGTGTGATCTCAAGTTAAATAATAGCATAATGACCCACACATTTTTTTCTATATTTTCTTCTCTGATATGAAAAAAATACTATGCCTATAAATAATAACTCATTTTAATGCAATAAATAATATTAAACTAGACTTCCATACATTTCCTAAAGGAAATGTAACCCATGTGCTTGTCTCTTGCCGGATCGGTGGAGTTGTGGCTGGTGTGACATAAAAGGAATATCTGCTGTATCTGTGCATCAGTGTTTGTGAACTGACGTCACCACAGACTTTGTGTAGGCCTTTTTTCAGATGAGTAGACCCTCCCACAGTCTTTATCAGTCCTGTTTAAGCCCCTCCCACAGTCTATGTCAGTCCTGTTAAAGCCCCTCCCACAGTCTGTGTCAGTCCTGTTTAAGCCCCTCCCACAGTCTGTGTCAGTCCTGTTTAAGCCCCTCCCACAGTCTGTGTCAGTCCTGTTAAAACATTCTAAGTAGTAACAGTACTAATAGTACTAAGAGTAGGGGTAGTATCCAGAGTAGTAGCACTAGCACGAATACTTTTCACCAGTGCTTAATTTGTAAATCATAAGGTACCGGAACACAAAGTACATATGACAGCACAGCAACTATGAGATGGACAGAGGTCCCGGAACGCACATAAAAACACGATGTAAAACGGTATGTGAGTGGACATGCATTTTCCGACAACAGCCCTATTATATGCCATTATGACAGCAATTAGCCAATAATTAAGTTAGATATATTCTGCATGGCACATGCAACTATAAGCACCAGGTGCTACTAACAGGTCCATGTTAAAAACTTTTGTGGCACGGCAGCTTATTAATGCCAAGTATGCTCACCAGAATTATCCTCCCTCTCCCTGTTTCGGGTTTTACTGCATGCATCTGTAACAGTTCTATGTCCCTTGGACACCTACAGCTTCATGTACGATTAACCTGACTCATTTTTGTACCATTGGTATCAGCTGTGGCTAGCTGTCCATGAACCTGCAGGCTAGGTGTTAAGATGGTAGCTGTGCTAGCTTCATTGCTTACCTTGTGACTGCTAGCATGACCACCAATGCTGCTGTCCCCATCACCGGTTGTTTTAAGTCATTTTAAGTCTCATTTGTATTGTATTTTAAAGTTACATACAGTAACAGTACATCCTCTTATCCTTCCCCTTCCACACCCAAAATGATTTAATGTTTAATTTACTGCATTTCTGATTAGATATTTGTTTATTTTGTGTTATGATGGAATGTTTTGTTATACTTTTTTAGCTATCCAATAAGAACCAACTGAATCTTTCATTTATTTGTGTGGTGTGATTGTTATTTTGTAGCCTGGAAGTGAGCACCTGTTTTTTTTTTCCTCTCTCCAAATTCATTAGTTTATATTGACTGTTAAAGGCACATGTCAACCTGTTCTGTCTGGCACCCAAATTTATTTATTTATTTTTTGGAGAGACTTCTACACTACAGTTGGTTGCTTGGTTGATTGATTGATTGATTGATTGATTGATTGATTGATTGATTGATTGATTGATTGATTGATTGATTGATTGATTGATTGATTGATTGATTGATTGATTGATTGATTGATTGATTGATTGATTGATTGATTGATTGATTGATTGATTGATTGATTGATTGATTGATTTCAGCTAACTTCTTTTTAATGTCCACCTTACTGTCTTCTCATATCACTCATTTGTTTAGACTTTGGACCCAGTTTATGTTGGAATTGTGCAAAAAGTCAAACACTAACTGTCAGTTAGACTGTCGATTTATTCAAGTGTACTGTGACATACAGAACGTTACTGATTGCACTCAGAGGAGGTCTCGTACTTTGTTTTTTCATGTTCTTATGTACATTTCATCAACTTGTCCTTTAGTGATAACATAATATCTAGTCCAGCAATAGAAGATTCAATAATAATAAATTCAAGAGTGAATTTATTCATGTGAGCCTCCATTACCACAAACCTTTCCTCAAAGAATAACCTTGAATCTTATTTGTAGTACATTTTGTCAGTGTTGGTTCATGTTCATTGGTTTCAGTGGTATTTCAAAAGAAATTTTTTTTAACTCAGGCTGATATCTGTGCCACTTTCATTGTACAGTGTAAAAAGTCCAAATCTTACCAATTGTATTTTTCTAATTTCTAGTCAAAATATCTCATCACACTTAAAAAATAATCACCTAAAGAGTACATTTTCAGTTAGATATAAGAACTTAATTTTGCTTAAGTCTGTATGTATTTATTTTTTGTTTTGCTTAATTAAAGGTATTATTATTATTATTATTATTATTATTATTATTATTATTATTATTATTATTATTATTATTATTATTATTATTATTATTATTATTATTATTATTATTATTATTATTATTATTGTTATTGTTATTGTTATTGTTATTGTTATTGTTATTGTTATTATTATTATTATTTCAAGCTTAAAGGAACAAGTGAAAATGATCTTGGTAACATTTCTTGAAATAAGATTTTCAAGATCTATTGTCTAAAAATAAGTTCTTATACTTCAAAATACCTCAAAAAGTTACTTCCTTGTTAAGTGATTATGTCTTATTTTAAGTGCGATTAAATATTTTATCTTGGAATGAGAAAAATCCAGTTGGTAAGGTATATATTTTTGGAGTGTAGCAGACATGAACTGCAGTTTGATGCAGTCAGACTAATGCTGAGGTTAAGGTCACCCCTCTGTGTCTGTGTCCGATGGTTGAAAACTGCAAAGCTTTTTATCAAAAAAGAAACACAGAAACAGGTCAAACAGCAAAAATGGCTTTTGGTTATGAAACAGCATGAAGCACATTATGACTATGACTATTATGACTATGGGGAATTAAAATGTTTATGAATTTACTCACATTGGCAACTTTGATTTATTTGACTGAAAAATCCCTCTATAAATAAATGGTAAAAGTTTACTGTTAAAAAGCAAAAATAAGAATATAAGAAAGACAATAGGTTTTTTGACAGCAAAGAGGACAACCATAAATGATAAATGCTATAATAAACCGAACAATAGTGATCAAAACTTTCATAAAAATAAGGGTGAAACTGTCACAAACGCTAAATAATACAGGCAAAAAGGTTATAGTATTATGGTAGAAATAATTTCTTTTATCAGGTAAGTGACTATGTTTGGTGATTTACAGACATATTACCAGATAGTAACCGCAGCAGTTACAGTGAAGGCAGTGAGTCAACAATCTCAGGTCCAATGTGGTCTACAGGGTCTGGAAGATCCACCTCTGCTATTAGGGACCATGGAGTACGTAATATAAATACAAATGTAAATAATGATGTTCAAAGGTATAATATGTGTGTGGACATGTGTCTGCATCTGCACTTATGTTCTTGTAATGTTCTAAAACTGATGTTCTAATGTTCTAAAATACATTTTCCTTTCACCTTTCATGTGTTTTTCTTCTATTTTTATACATATATGCTTCTTAGATTTTTTTTCTCACTTACTTTTAAGGAACACATTTAAATCAATCATGTTTACTGATTAACATTGATTTCACTGCAGTACATTTTTACTTCAGATATTAATTTAATAAGATTAGTCAGAAAACAAATGACAAAATGCTGGTTAGCTTATGTTTTTAATATATATGATGCTGTGTTATTCCACATATATGGTGGTTTATGTACATGTATACAATGAGTGTGTAAATATTCCACTAGAAAGAACCTGTAAAGTGAATGGATCATAATGTGTAGACAGTGTTTTGAAGTAGATCTAGTAGATCTGAGACCAATATTCCTTTGGAATAAAACCTATTCTTTTGTTAATTCCAGGAATTTCACATTTTGACTCTTGGGCCAACTTGCCAACCAGACCTGAGTTTTCTTTATCAGTAACATATGTGGGGACATTTCATTAGTTTTATTCCAGAAGTATTTTACTTGTAGACCAGTAAAATACCATACCATATATATACCATATATACCATATATATATAAATTATCCCAAAAGCAAAGCCCTATAAAGTATTAACCTTGAACCTTAATGACCTGTATTTATAATCTGGCATCCTTTAAATGTACATTATGTATAATATCTGATGCATATGGAGTATAGTGACAACTTCAAAGCTACATTTCCACAAATGTCCATTAAAAGGCCTCAGACTTATTGAAATGTGACATGAGAAAGCTGTTTGTGCAGATTTAAGGCTCCTGTCTGCTCCCAAACAGCAGTTGTAATGTTTCATTATTAGGAGCTTTAAGATTTAAGAGGTTATTTGGGGTCGTCGTGCCTGACAACTCTTCTAAAATACAGCTTCTGCTGCGCCTGCTCAGCAGTTGAGCCTCTCCACCTTAACAAAACCCACCCTTTCAACCACACCATGAGGCAATGTTGCGAAATCGGCAGATGCCACGGAGCATTTCACGTGTCAGCACAACTGGGTGAGATGTGCCAGGAGCTGGAGAGCCAGGGAAAGTCACAACTTTACAACATGAGCTCCGTCCTCTGAGTGTTCCCTGCATGTTTTTATCTGCAGGGGAATCCCACACTGGTATCATCCACAGACCTGTGATCCAAAATCTGATCTTATTATTCAGTTATTCACCAGATCACCTCCCCTTGTTCTCCCAATGGTCGGTTTCATACCTGTCGACCACCTCCTCTCCTCATCCCACCCCCATCAGCATTGGTTAAATAAACCTGACAGGAGCTGCTGTCAAACTAGGATCCATTTCTAAACTTCATATAACTTCACAGACCTCCTCATACTAACCACAGACCACAATGGATGGAGGTATGGACAGGACAGAGTACACCCTATTTTTAATTTTTTTATTTTCAGATTATTCTTAAATATTCTTTAAGTCTGATGACACCAGTGCTGTCACGTGTTTTCTGTGGTAATTGTTTACTAAGCTTGTGGAAGTAATCCCACTGGGAATGTGGGGCTGGAATGTGTCACAGACTGAGTGGAGCTGTCAGATGGATCCATGTAACAGATCAGTAAAAAGAGAGAACAGTTAGTGACACACCGTATAAGCCTATCATTTATAATACGTTTCAATGGGATGGATGGAAAGAGGTCAGTACGCATGTTCGTATGTATCAGGGAAAAGAAAAAAGATTAACCCTTTCATGCACAAATTATAACAACTTTAGTCAAGATATTTTCCTGATATTTTCTTCCTTTTTGGGTACTTTAAAAAAAAATGCAATCAATTTGTTTTTTTAAATGTCCACCCACCTGGATACCATGTATTTAATTTTTAAATCAAGGAAAAATTTATTTAAAATCTTATCAGAGTTGTAATAGGAACATTTTAATGCTGTTTTCCAACATATTAATATACTGTAATAGTAGTTATTATTCAATATGAAAGAAGAAACAGTATTGTATGTTGATTTACACTAAGACTTGTCAGTGCAGGTCAGGTTGAACAGTAACAGTATGAACTATGGTGTATGGGATGATGCACAAGTGTCTATCTATCTATCTATCTATCTATCTATCTATCTATCTATCTATCTATCTATCTATCTATCTATCTATCTATCTATCTATCTATCTATCTATCTATCTATCTATCTATCTATCTATCTATCTATCTATCTATCTATCTATCTATCTATCTATCTATCTATCTCTAACAAAACCCATGAATATAATATAAGAGAACAGCTGTAGAATAACTGTCTACTGTAGTGAGCATTATGCATGAAAGGGTTAATACCTATTTGTAAAGTGTTCAGAATCCATACTGTAGATCAAACTCCAAAAACCTTTATTGAATCACGTGCGTCATTTGTGTAAACAGTGTTTGCAGTTGGTTCTTACTGCAAGTGAGGAACAGGTTGGTGGCGCTGTTGTAAACTATCCACACAAAAGTTGAACTCCAACTGCACAACCTGGAAGAACAGTTGTTTTTCCTTGTTTGATGCCACATATTTACTCTGGATTGTACATAAAGTTGCGAAGATATTCTATAGAGAAACGTCCTAACTCCACTTAAAAACAGTGTTTTATGGTAAGACAAAGAACGTGTGTGTGTTAGCTGTGACAGTGTTGTACTGCAGAAGGTGAACGTTACATAACTGTGAGTGTGTGTGTGTGTGTGTGGGAAGTACTGTGGATTGTGTTGAAGGCATGGCTTTGCGTGGATTGTACTGTAGTTGTTTGAGTCCCACGTGTTACAAAACTGTTGTGTTACAGTAACACTGGGTGGGTGCACCAGGGAGTGTTTTGTTTTGTTTTATTTTTTTGGAGCATACATTACAGATTTCGGCATTTTCTGACACAATGGTGGAAATGAATGTGTAAAGTGTACATTAATGTAGTTTATATGTGTGAGACAGATAGACAGACAGACACAGAGAGAGAGAGAGAGAGAGAGAGAGAGAGAGAGAGAGAGAGAGAGAGAGAGAGAGATAGTGTGCTGCAGAAACACAATATCGACACACAGTCAAGAAATGTCACTTAACATTTTTTCCCTATTAAAATATTTTAATTTTATAAAGCTGTTTTTAAACCTTGCTGTTCTGCACTTGTTTACTTGAATGCTTGTAGTAGGATGTGTACATCTACTTCTGGAGTGGAATACAGGAACTTTGACATAAAAAAAAAAACCCAGTAATAAATAGTTTCCTAAGGTAAGTTGAGTTTAATGTATCTTAAAATCCAGAGATGGAATAAACTGAGACTATGGAAACAAGCTCAGACAGTTGAAACAAGTACTAATAATATAAAGTACACATGTACAAACACTGAATGCATTATTTACTAGAATTACATTACTCTGCATTTTCTCAAACATTTGATAATGAAAGTAAACATTACGCCAGAATAGTATATTATTGATATTCTTTCTGAAAACAATGTCTTTTTTTTAAGTTTATATATTTTATAATGTATTTATTTGTTTAGTTTGCTTATTTTACTGTGTAGCACTTTGGGATTAAAACACTCTATATATATAGTTTGAAACTTGGATTGGAAAACATTAAATTTCACAAAAACTAAACGGTGCACAACTTTACATCCAAAGTTCATGGAGAAAGAAAAATATTCAAGTTAGTTCAGCCCTCAAGCAGAACTAGCATCATAGGGCAAATTAATTAAAGCAAAACTAGATGGAAGCAGCAGATGCTTCACATCATTGTACAGCTGCAGTCAGATCCACTATTAACATTTGTAACAGACACAACATGGTTAAAAAGTAATATATTAAAGTAATGTATACAATATGTTCAACCTCAGCATAGATGTTCCATGTTTACAGTAACCCTTAATGTCCCACACTTACTATATTTGTTGTAATGGGCAAAATAATGTTTCCTCAATATCCAACTTTTTCTAATTGATTTATCATAATTTATTATAAGATTATCAGCATATTGCATTTTTTTAAGTAAATCCGCTATTTTCCTACATTTATGTCACTCATCATATAAATCCTCTTGTCAACAAATATATCTTTAACTGAGCCTAACCACCATTTATCAAACTACAAAGCTAAGAAAGTGCCTTTAAAACTGAGTTACTTATAGGGTTGATGATTCAAAGGTCATTAAACATTTTAAATCAGTAGATGTTTTTGGTCACCGGAGGTTGATTAGGTCTTTAAGGTTTAGCAAAGTATAGGTTTTAATCATGTGTGTGATTACGATAATTCATAAACAGATGATTCAGTCTTTGTTGGAATTTATACCGATTGAATAACCAGAATGAAACAACTTGAAAAGAATAAGGGACAGCGTTTCATCCTGTTGGTGTTGTAATGAAGGTTACTATATGAACAGTATAGTGTTATTTGTACCAATACATGTATTTTTGATTCTGCCTTGTATATTTTATTTTATTACCTGTATATATGCTTATATGTTGTGCATATTCTTGTATGTAATATAATGAGCTTTTTGTATATTTTAAGATTAATTACTAGTATTTTAATAATATTTGGATTAGGGTTGACTCTGAAAGTCTGTCAACCCACATTGGACAGTTTGTCCAAATGTGCAAATGGGCAGTTGTTCCAGTAGCTACAGGCAACACAACCAACCAATAAAGATAAAAGATGGTCAACAGTATGTTTGGCTTCTGGGCACATAAACACCCAACATGGAACAGGTTGATTTGTTGAAATTGTTGAAGGTTTATAATAAACATGTTAAGTGCATTCTGTAGTCTGTTTTCTTGTGCCAAATTGAATGCAATTAATCTAAATTTAAATTAGCATTTAATCATGATTCATCAAAATAATGCACAGCAACCCTGTGATTAATGGGATTTTAAAAAGTAATTGTTTGACAGGACTAATTTGGATATATTATTGTATGTGGGACTTTCTCTTTGTGGGACAAATAAAGACATATCCTCTCTTATTGCTTCTATTTTTCAGTATTTTGTTTGATATTTTTAAATTTTTGGAGGAAGTGAAACAGTAAAAACTCGAACTATTCTTTGTGCTTCACAGTTCGCAGTAGCATGACAGAGTTTTGGAAGGAGCACTCTAAAGCTGCCACGGTGGAAGAGATGATGTTGGACTCCAAAGCCAAGGAGCTGACTCAGCAGGAGCTGCCAGAGATCCTGTCCCTGCTGCCCTGTCTGTCCAAATGTAGAATGCTGGAGTTGGGAGCTGGCATCGGGTGAGTGTATAACAAGTGCTTGTGTGAGGTGGATCTATATTAATTTACAGAATTTTGTGAGATTTGGACCCTGGCCAGTTGAACAGTGCAGTATACGGTGCACAATAACATTCAAAAAGTACATATATACAATCAGAACACATTTCCTGTAAGGGATCAATAACGTTTATTCCAGAACAAATTGTCTCCAATGTGAGATGAATAAAGATTTATCTTATCTGAAAGGTTTTGTAACAGACCCATCATGGTTACACATCAGTAGTGCAGCTCTTTAACACACTGTCAGTGATAACAGAAAACTAATGACAGAACTCTCCTTGATTAAATATACAGTTAAAAACAGTTGATATTACAAAAAATATGTGTAGCATATTGTTGTACATTATGCTCATGAACAACTGCAAATCTATTACGTTTGCATTATACAGAGAACACGTCATATAGTAACTCATCATAACTGAGCAGTGATGAACTAATTGTATAATAAAAGTAGCTTAAACATATAGTGGCTGAAAGACATATTCACATGCAAACCATTAGAGGGTTTAAATACTTAATTAATTAACACTGGTAATTAATAATTAACATATCATTGCAAAATGCATGTAAACATCCTGAGTGACATCAGTAACTTTAAAGACTAGACAACATCAGGTACCTCACCTATAATGGCTTTTAGACAGCTTTACAAACATTAATACATACTTTAAAATGTATATGTATTTTTTTCTTCCTCACATCCCCAAAATCAGCAACAGAAACCTCCACAGGAGTAGTTCTGAGAAAGGTGGAATGCTGTCTAAACACAGTAATCTAAACTGACCTGAAAGATAAGCAGTACAACCATAAACAGTGTCTCACTGCAGCGTTATTTGTGAACCATAAACAAAATAAGGTCATTTGTGAGTGTGGGTTAAGGACATGTGAAATGTCGTATTTTTGCAATTTGACAAAACTAAATGCATTTAGAGCTTATTGGTAGAGTTATATATCGGATCTTGAAAGTAATATATCTCAGAAGTGTTTTTTGAAATTTCTAGTTTTAATTCAGACATGTTTTCACCATTGATGATTTAACAACTCAGACACGTTTTCACTTTTTTTAAACCGCAACTTTAAGATCTCTATTTCCCCTCCTTTTAACTACAGTAAGCATGTAATATTAGAAGCATTTGGGTGAAATACAATATTTCTGTACAGATCCAATTCATCTCGCATGATGTATTCAAATAAGTTTTATTTTGTATTTTAAAAAAAAACACAAAAAAAACTCAATTTAGAAATTCCATATTTTCCATATCAATAAATATCATGCAGAGGAAGAACTGTTTTGAGTTTGAATGATTTACCATTTCTAGATTACCTGCAATGGGGCGCTCAAAATGTTAAAATCACTAAACACTCTTGTTCAAATCTCTGGACCTATTTGTCTGATTGACTTAAAATCAAGTGCAAATGAAAGTGTCATGACCTCCGTTCCAGTGACCTTTCCCCCAATTTTCCACACTCACCTGGTCCTGCACTGCGCAGCTGCAAGCCGTTCCTAATCGGTGACTATTTAAGCGGTGAGGCTTGTAGCTGCCAGTGCAGGACCATTCATCTATGTCACCTCCATAACCCGGTCGATGTCTTCCATCTCCCCAATCACCATAACCCGGACACTCATCATCACCACGGACTCTGGCCGTTTACTCCCAGGTTGTGTCTGTCTTGTCTTTATGTTGTACTTTTGTTATTAAATTATTTTGCCCTTCAGTACTGTGCAATGGAGTCCTCCTTCACCTCACCCCGATCCGTGACAGAATGGTCCTGCCACCATCTGGACTCCGCCAGTGCTGAAGGGACCCTTTTTGTTTGAGTTTTCCCCTGTCTGTTCCGTCTAAAGTCTGTCCAGTCTTGCGTTCTGTCCCGTTCAGTGTTTCTGGCTTAAGCGTTCAGTGTTTCTGGCTTAAGCGTTTCTGAGTTTCTGGCTTAAGCGTCTCTGTGTTTCTGGCTTAAGCGTTCTGTGTTTCTGCCTTAAGCGATCTGTGTTTCTGCCTTAAGCGTTCTGTGTTTCTGCCTTAAGCGATCTGTGTTTCTGCCTTAAGCGATCTGTGTTTCTGCCTTAAGCGTTCTGTGTTCCTGGCTTAAGCGTTCTGTGTCTCTGCGTTCTGTGTCTCTGCGTTCTGTGTCTCTGCGTTCTGTGTCGCTTTCTAGCGTTCTGTGTCGCTTTCTAGCGTTCTGTGTCGCTTTCTAGCGTTCTGTGTCGCTTTCTAGCGTTCTGTGTCGCTTTCTAGCGTTCTGTGTCGCTTTCTAGCGTTCTGTGTCGCTTTCTAGCGTTCTGTGTCGCTTTCTAGCGTTCTGTGTCGCTTTCTAGCGTTGTGTGTCGCTTTCTAGCGTTGTGTGTCGCTTTCTAGCGTTGTGTGTCGCTTTCTAGCGTTGTGTGTCGCTTTCTAGCGTTGTGTGTCGCTTTCTAGCGTTCTGTGTCGCTTTCTAGCGTTCTGTGTCGCTTTCTAGCGTTCTGTGTCGCTTTCTAGCGTTCTGTGTCGCTTTCTAGCGTTCTGTGTCGCTTTCTAGCGTTCTGTGTTTCTGGCTTAAGCGGTCTGTGTCTCTGTCCCGTTCTGTGTTTTCTTGCCCAGTGTTCTGTGTATCTGGCTTAAGCGTTCTGTGTATCTGGCTTAAGCGTTCTGTGTATCTGGTTTAAGCGTTCTGTGTATCTGGTTTAAGCGTTCTGTGTATCTGGTTTAAGCGTTCTGTGTATCTGGTTTAAGCGTTCTGTGTATCTGGTTTAAGCGTTCTGTGTATCTGGTTTAAGCGTTCTGTGTATCTGGTTTAAGCGTTCTGTGTATCTGGTTTAAGCGTTCTGTGTATCTGGTTTAAGCGTTCTGTGTATCTGGTTTAAGCGTTCTGTGTATCTGGTTTAAGCGTTCTGTGTATCTGGTTTAAGCGTTCTGTGTATCTGGTTTAAGCGTTCTGTGTATCTGGTTTAAGCGTTCTGTGTATCTGGTTTAAGCGTTCTGTGTATCTGGTTTAAGCGTTCTGTGTATCTGGTTTAAGCGTTCTGTGTATCTGGTTTAAGCGTTCTGTGTATCTGGTTTAAGCGTTCTGTGTATCTGGTTTAAGCGTTCTGTGTATCTGGTTTAAGCGTTCTGTGTATCTGGTTTAAGCGTTCTGTGTATCTGGTTTAAGCGTTCTGTGTATCTGGTTTAAGCGTTCTGTGTATCTGGTTTAAGCGTTCTGTGTATCTGGTTTAAGCGTTCTGTGTATCTGGTTTAAGCGTTCTGTGTATCTGGTTTAAGCGTTCTGTGTATCTGGCTAGCGTTCTGTGTTTTTGGCTAGCGTTCTGTGTTTTTGGCTAGCGTTCTGTGTTTTTGGCTAGCGTTCTGTGTTTTTTGGCTAGCGTTCCGTGTTTTTGGCTAGCGTTCCGTGTTTTTGGCTAGCGTTCCGTGTTTCTGGCTAGCGTTCCGAGTTTCTGGCTAGCGTTCCGAGTTTCTGGCTAGCGTTCCGAGTTTCTGGCTAGCGTTCCGAGTTTCTGGCTAGCGTTCCGTGTTTCTGGCTAGCGTTCCGTGTTTCTGGCTAGCGTTCCGTGTTTCTGGCTAGCGTTCCGTGTTTCTGGCTAGCGTTCCGTGTTTCTGGCTAGCGTTCCGAGTTTCTGGCTAGCGTTCCGAGTTTCTGGCTAGCGTTCCGAGTTTCTGGCTAGCGTTCCGAGTTTCTGGCTAGCGTTCCGAGTTTCTGGCTAGCGTTCCGAGTTTCTGGCTAGCGTTCCGAGTTTCTGGCTAGCGTTCCGAGTTTCTGGCTAGCGTTCCGAGTTTCTGGCTAGCGTTCCGAGTTTCTGGCTAGCGTTCCGAGTTTCTGGCTAGCGTTCCGAGTTTCTGGCTAGCGTTCCGAGTTTCTGGCTAGCGTTCCGAGTTTCTGGCTAGCGTTCCGAGTTTCTGGCTAGCGTTCCGAGTTTCTGGCTAGCGTTCCGAGTTTCTGGCTAGCGTTCCGAGTTTCTGGCTAGCGTTCCGTGTTTCTGGCTAGCGTTCCGTGTTTCTGGCTAGCGTTCCGTGTTTCTGGCTAGCGTTCCGTGTTTCTGGCTAGCGTTCCGTGTTTCTGGCTAGCGTTCCGTGTTTCTGGCTAGCGTTCCGTGTTTCTGGCTAGCGTTCCGTGTTTCTGGCTAGCGTTCCGTGTTTCTGGCTAGCGTTCCGTGTTTCTGGCTAGCGTTCCGTGTTTCTGGCTAGCGTTCAGTGTTTCTGGCTTTTTGTCTTGTCTTCTGGCTTTTTGTCTTGTCTTCTGGCTTTTTGTCTTGTCTTCTGGCTTTTTGTCTTGTCTTCTGGCTTTTTGTCTTGTCTTCTGGCTTTTTGTCTTGTCTTCTGGCTTTTTGTCTTGTCTTCTGGCTTTTTGTCTTGTCTTCTGGCTTTTTGTCTTGTCTTCTGGCTTTTTGTCTCGTCTTCTGGCTTTTTGTCTCGTCTTCTGGCGTCTTGTCTCGTCTTCTGGCGTCTTGTCTCGTCTTCTGGCGTCTTGTCTCGTCTTCTGGCGTCTTGTCTCGTCTTCTGGCGTCTTGTCTCGTCTTCTGGCGTCTTGTCTCGTCTTCTGGCGTCTTGTCTCGTCTTCTGGCGTCTTGTCTCGTCTTCTGGCTTTTTGTCTTGTCTTCTGGCTTTTTGTCTTGTCTTCTGGCTTTTTGTCTTGTCTTCTGGCTTTTTGTCTTGTCTTCTGGCTTTTTGTCTTGTCTTCTGGCTTTTTGTCTTGTCTTCTGGCTTTTTGTCTTGTCTTCTGGCTTTTTGTCTTGTCTTCTGGCTTTTTGTCTTGTCTTCTGGCTTGTTGTCTTGTCTTCTGGCTTGTTGTCTTGTCTTCTGGCTTTTTGTCTTGTCTTCTGGCTTGTTGTCTTGTCTTCTGGCTTGTTGTCTTGTCTTCTGGCTTGTTGTCTTGTCTTCTGGCTTGTTGTCTTGTCTTCTGGCTTGTTGTCTTGTCTTCTGGCTTGTTGTCTTGTCTTCTGGCTTGTTGTCTTGTCTTCTGGCTAGTTGTCTTGTCTTCTGGCTAGTTGTCTTGTCTTCTGGCTAGTTGTCCTGTCGCCTGGCGTTGTGTCTTTTGGTCTGTCGTTGGTCATTTCTGTCTGTTCCTGTCCCTGACTCTTGCCCGTTGCTCGCTTCTGTCCTCTGTCCCTGCCTGTTGCCCGTGGTTGGCTTCTGTTCCCTGTCCCTGCCTGTTGCCCGTGGTTGGCTTCTGTTCCCTGTCCCTGCCTGTTGCCCGTGGTTGGCTTCTGTTCCCTGTCCCTGCCTGTTGCCCGTGGTTGGCTTCTGTTCCCTGTCCCTGCCTGTTGCCCGTGGTTGGTTTCTGTCCCCTGTCCCTGCTTGTTGCCCGTCGCTGGCTTCTGTCCCCTGTCCTTGCTTGTTGTTCGTTTCTGCCTGCCTGTTTCCTGTCCCTGCCTGTTGCCAGTTTCTTCTTTTTGTCTTGTTCCTGTCTAGCCAGAGTCCGTGGTGACCCCACCCAATCAGTCTCCTTGGTCCTCAGTCAGACCAGTCATGTTGCTCCTGCTACCGCTCTGCCCAGAGGGTACTCCGCCCAGGGGGTTTCCACACCGCCCTGCCCAGAAGGATGCCACACCGCTCTGCCCAGAGGGTACTCCGCCAGGGGGTTTCCACACCGCCCTGCCCAGAAGGGATTCCACACCGCTCTGCCCAGAGGGTACTCCGCCCAGGGGGTTTCCACACCGCCCTGCCCAGAAGGATGCCACACCGCTCTGCCCAGAGGGTACTCCGCCAGGGGGTTTCCACACCGCCCTGCCCAGAAGGGATTCCACACCGCTCTGCCCAGAGGGTACTCCGCCCAGGGGGTTTCCACACCGCCCTGCCCAGAAGGATGCCACACCGCTCTGCCCAGAGGGTACTCCGCCAGGGGGTTTCCACACCGCCCTGCCCAGAAGGGATTCCACACCGCTCTGCCCAGAGGGTACTCCGCCCAGGGGGTTTCTACACCGCCCTGCCCAGAAGGATGCCACACCGCTCTGCCCAGAGGGTACTCCACCAGGGGGTTTCCACACCGCCCTGCCCAGAAGGGATTCCACACCGCTCCGCCCAGAGGGTACTCCGCCCAGGGGGTTTCCACACCGCCCTGCCCAGAAGGATGCCACACCGCTCTGCCCAGAGGGTACTCCGACCAGGAGGTTACCATGCCGCCCTGCTCGGAGAAGCTCTGGACAACGGGGGGGGGTTGTGTTTTGTTTTTTTTTTTGTTTTTTAGGGGCTTCAGGAGCCGCCCCTTAGGGGGGGGGTACTGTCATGACCTCCGTTCCAGTGACCTTTCCCCCAATTTTCCACACTCACCTGGTCCTGCACTGCGCAGCTGCAAGCCGTTCCTAATCGGTGACTATTTAAGCGGTGAGGCTTGTAGCTGCCAGTGCAGGACCATTCATCTATGTCACCTCCATAACCCGGTCGATGTCTTCCATCTCCCCAATCACCATAACCCGGACACTCATCATCACCACGGACTCTGGCCGTTTACTCCCAGGTTGTGTCTGTCTTGTCTTTATGTTGTACTTTTGTTATTAAATTATTTTGCCCTTCAGTACTGTGCAATGGAGTCCTCCTTCACCTCACCCCGATCCGTGACAGAAAGGTCATGACTTGGGGATTACGTCATGTTTAATTATTAAGGATTGGGGTTGTTTGGGGATATGTCCTAGCTGTCGTATTTACATCAGATTTTGTGGAAATGGTATTATCAGTTATCATGGAGCCAAATAATGACACAGTTAAACTGTCAGTATTGATTAATAAGCATTTTATTGAGAGTGACACCTTAAAAGTTCATGTGTTACTGCATATTATTACAAATCTTTTATAACACATTTTACAATTTTGTGAAGCGTCTCAAATCTTGTGACTGTGTCTGTGTGTGTGTGTGTGTGTGTGTGTGTCTGCAGGCGTTACACCAAACACCTGGTGACCAAGGCTCAACATGTGATCGCTGTGGACTTCATGGAAAACTTTGTGGAGAAAAACAGGCAGGACAATGGTCACCATAGCAACGTAACCTTCCTCCAAGCCGATGTTACGAAGCTAGAGATCCCTGAAAATAGGTTTGTGTTTTTATTCATGACCTTGACTTTGTGGCTGATTGCATCAAAAATGTGGAAAAAAAAAACCTCAACTGTGTATAGACTTTTAAAAGCTTTATGTCCTCCTATCACTCTATCTGTGTTTGTTAATGACAGCAGAAGAAGAATATACTGAAAAAAATCTAAATCTGACCAAGAGTATATCTCTCATTTCTGGTCCAAATATCTCATCACACTTAAAATAAGATATAATCGTATAAAGAGTAACTTTTCAGTGAGATACAAGAACTGATTTATAGACAATTTAGACATTGGCAGATTATGTTGAATTAATCAAAACAAAAAGAACAAGTAAAAATGACTTTTATAAAATGTATTGAAAACATATTTTCTAGATCGATTGTCACTTCCTTATATTTTACTGAAAGGTTTTTTCTGAAGGTGATTATATCTTATTTTAACTGTAATGAGATATTTCGAGTAGAAATAAGAAAAAGTGCACATTGTAGGATTTGGAATTTTACAGTTTATTGTTTGTTTGTTTTGTTTTTTTACTTATTTTAGAGGGGCATTTTTTTCCAGTGTGCTTGTTCAGGATTATTTTGCGATCCACCTGATTTTATGTATATTCTGACTGTTTGGGTAGCATTGACTTTATCTTCTCCAACTGGCTGCTGATGTACTTGAGTAACGAGGAGCTACAGTCCTTCACAGAGAAGATGATCAGCTGGCTCCGGCCTGGAGGATTTCTGTTTTTCAGAGAATCCTGCAACCAGCGCTCAGGTACAAAGGCACACTGCAAAAGTGTAGATCTTACCAAGTGTATTTTTCTCATTTCTAGTTGGAATGTCTCATCACACTTAAAATAAGACATAATAATTACCTAAAAAGTCACTTTTCAGTGAGATATATAGTGAGAAAACTAAAATATACGTAAAATATACAATTTAAGTCATGCAAATAACATGAAAGATAAATGCTGTGGCATAAATAGTGTGGAAAAAAGAGACATTCAGATCTCTGATTCTGATATGGGCAAAAACATGTGAGGTCACCATGGAAACTGCAAACAAATGCACATGGGACCCCCTCTAGGCCCACGTGGACATACTGATTGGGTTCCTATAAATTATGAATGCAACCTGTATACATATTTTAAACAGAGGTGGTCAAATGACTCACATTCAGTACTTAAGTAGAAGTACAGCCCTGTTTTACTCTGGTAAAAGTAAAAGTACTGATTCAACTGCTTTACTGAAGTAAAAGTAAAAAAGTACAACTTCTCAATTGTAATACAGTAAAAAGTAAAAATGCATTTTACTATGGGTAAAAATAATATGTAAGCAGGAAAAAACAGGGAAAAAATATAATACAAAAATAAAGTCTTTAAAAGTGAGTTACTATGTAGATGATGTTTTATTGGGTCATGGTACTCAGTTTAGTAGGGATGGACAGGACATGTAGGAACAATTCAAAAGTAATAAATAGGAAATTAAAAATAAAGAGAAAAGAAAAGAAAAAAAAAAAAGCTTAGTAATTATAAGATTTTTTAAAAAGTCAAAATTAAGAGAAAAAAGCCATAATTTTTAGTCAAGAAATGGATAATTATGAGATAAACAGTCAAAATTATAATACAGTAAGTCTCCATTTATGATATACTGATTTATTATTCATACTGTCACATTTTTCTAATTTGAAAAAGTTATAGGTCTATTCTGTAAAGAGTATACAGTACAGCACAGATATTTATACAAAAATGTAGGAAGTAAAAGTAAAAAGTTGCCAGAAAAGTAAAGACAGGTACAAATACTTAAGAACTCTACTTAAGTACAGTAAAGGAAGTACTACACCTCTGATTTTAAATGACTTGTAAATAAAATGTACATTGAACTGAACTAAGTTGAAGTGTTATTTAGCACATGTTGTGAAGTTGAATAAACTCATGTCTTTCTATGAAGGCGACTGTAAGAGGGACTTCAACCCCACCTGTTACCGCACTCAAGCACAGTACAGCCACCTAATGACGTCAGTCCAAGTGAAGGACCCAGAGAGCTCACAGAACTTTGGTTTTGATATTGTGCTGAAAAAACAAATTCAGACTTATATAGAGGTAACATTTATGAACATTTCCAATTATATCCAATCATATTTCAACTGTAAAACTAGAACAGTGTGTTTATTTCTATATGTGTCTTTGTTTTCTTCATGTTGCAGATGAAAAACAATCCAAATCAGATCTGCTGGCTGTTAGAGAAGGTTCCCCGCTCCTCAAACACAAACAGCAAATTTAGCACCTTCCAGCAGTTTCTGGACAACCAGCAGTACACCAGCCGCGGCATCCTGCGATATGAGAAGATGTTTGGGGCGGGTTATGTCAGTACGGGTGGTCCTGTCACTACAAAGGTAGGAAAAGACCTGTACCTCATGCATTTGGAATATATCACAGTAAGGATCATTCTTAAAATCACTAAACTCTTATAAGTATCATAATAATAATGAAATTATATAGTGCTTCTGTGGCCACTCAAAGACATTCACATTAGTGACACATGATTCATTCACTCTCACATGCACCCTCTGGTGACGGTAAACTACATACAAAGCCACAGTTGCCCAGTCTGGGGCAGACTGACAGAAGCGTGGCAGCCATTTTGCACCACCACCAAACATTTATACACCAGTGTGAGTGACACTGGAGGCACAAAGGACCCTTCAGTTACTGGACGACCACTCTACCAACTGAGCCATGGCCGCCCCAAGTATTGTGTCATTATCTAAACCTACATGCTGCCTTCTGCACATGCTCTGTTCTATTCAGGTTAAAACTAGATGTTTCACCAGATAACATTTGTGTCTGTCTCATGCAGCCACATCTTTTGAAACACACACACAAAAAAATATCCAAAATATTTCATGCTAATATTTGAGATTTTGTACTATTTTAAGGATGCACAGTGTATCACACAATGAAAATGAGACACAATGAGACAAACACAATGAGAAAAATGACATAACCAATAAATATAACTGAAAATCTAGCACAATAAACCAAACTGAATCAAAAATGTATGATATCACCCTAATACTGCTACTTGGCATTATTATTCAGTTTCCAAAATGTTAATAACTTCCCACAAATCTAATAAATTAGTGAATTACACACATTCATTCATTCATTCATTTTTTATTTGCTCTTTTTTTGCATGGAATGCATACATAAATCAAACTTCACCATCCATATATACAATAGTAGACTTCACACAAAGTAATGCATCCCATGTATGAAGAACTGGAGCAGGTTGAAGAACAAAGTCTTATTTAACCCCTGCCCCATTCTCAGAACATAGATATAATATTGAAAACAATATTATAAAACAAAAGAAACCACAGATGACCTTATATTTAAATCATAGGTACAGAAATGGCTATTTAACTTTTCTGCCGTCTTACACTTTTTCATACAAAGCCATGATTCTTTTATTATATTGAGACTTAAATTGATTAACATTAATACATTGTTTCATTTCCAAATCAAGCTCATTCCACTTTTTTACACCAGCCACAGAAACACACATTTGTTTCAAAGTGGTTCTTGCAAATGGGAGTTCAAAATCATATTTTCTTCTGCTTGTCGAACATTTTCTATTGAAAAGACTCTGGAGTCCGCCCGGCAACAATTGACGATTTGCTTTAAACATAATCATTTATGTAATGCATGTGTGAATATTAATTCATCTTTCTTTTCTTCCCATTTACTCATGTAATTTGGATGCTTGCCTTTGTAGGATGATTAAATGTTGCAGTTAAACCATGTGACACTAATCCCAGATTAATAGGTGTTCAATTACAAGTACAAGTGGGGGAACAAATCAGAATGGGCAAAACTTTATTAAAGATTTTATTATAAAAGCTTCAGTTTGAACTGGATAAAATATATTCCCATTTATAGGAGCCGAGCCCATGTTTGAACCATGTAAATAAAATGTCTGAATATGATTATGACAATGGAGAGCCTAAGAGAACACTCTGGGAAAATGATGTTTTATATTTTCAAGAAAGTTATTACATTTCTAGGATTACTATTTTTAATGTAAAAAAATAAATATATATATATATATATATATTGGGGTTAACAGAAGATCTGGTACTGATAAAAAATATATTGCTAAACATACTAACAATATAATAATCAATCAACTTTATTTATATAGCACATTTAAAAACATCCACAGGGGAAACCAAAATGCTGTCCACAAAAATTGAAGAAAATATGTTAAAAACAAACAATAATAAAAGACACAGGTTTATTGTTTGCAGATGCCAAACAAGAGAGATTTAAGAGTTAAAAGCCAAAGAGAAATAATGTGTTTAACTGTGATTTAAAAACCGTGAGAGAAAAGGCCTGTCTTACACCCAGTGGATCAATAGTTGCAAATGCTCTGTTGCCTCTAAGCCCCCGCCTCGTTTTAAGGACCACCAGAAAAACAACAACACTCATAATAATAATTACAGCTTCACCCCACCCCCACCCCTGGGACAGACCACAAAGGGACAGCAGGTCCTCCCAAGGGCACGCTTCCCACAGTTTGTCAACAACACATCATGTCTAAACTGTTCTTGTGACTGTCTTTATAAATGTCTGCAGACATGCACTGTTCTTGATAAAGCGTATTAAATGCCCAGAAAAATGGGCCATATGAAAAGCTGAGAATGATTCAGATTCAGATAACTTTATTTAGCCCCAAGGGACAATTCAGGTTGCAGCAAAAGACATGACATTAAATTCAATTCAATTTCATTTGTAGAGCCCCAAATTACAACATCATCTCATAGGACTTTACAGAGTTGATTAAACACAAGACACATACACATCCACAGATCCATCAGTGAACAGAAACAGGACAATTGAAGGGCACAGCCATACAGTGACAGATATTTATTAAATCTTAAATAACTAAAAACACTAAGTTAAAATAAGTAATAATGAGCTAAAAGTAAAATCAACTAATTTTGTTCATTTAACATGTATAAAACATTTTTTTATCCTAAAAACACATGTGGTGAACTATGTCCTATAGGTTTTTATTATATTTTAAAAGCCTAATGGCAGCAGGAATAAAATGATGTGAGTCCCATTGGATTTTTTTTGGCTGGGGGTGAAATAGCACCTCCCAGAGGGCATCAGGGAAAACTTCTTTTTTAGAATATGCTCAGGGTGTGTGATAATAACTCCAGCATCTGCACCCCCAGGTTGTTTTTCATGCTAGACAAAGCGTTTTTGTCCTTTATGTGCATTATATCAGCATCGATATAATAATTGGTATTAAATATTTTAGATGCTTTTGATCCTTGGTGATCATTCACATCTTTAGATATTTTAACTCAAATGCCTTTTTTTTTATATATTTTTGTATTTTTTGGGGTGTGTTTTTAAAGGGTGTATGTGTTTTTCTTGTTACTACAGGAGTTTGTCAGCTTGTTAAACTTAAAGCCCGGTCAGAAGGTCCTGGACGTGGGCTGTGGTATCGGTGGAGGAGACTTCTACATGGCAAAGGTTCAAGTCAATGAAGCTGCTGTATGAACACTGACTGAATAATGTTATATTAGTGGAGTTCATATGGTCAGTGTTATGTTTTCAGACCTTTGGAGTGGAAGTGCTAGGTATGGACTTGTCAGAAAACATGGTGGACATCGCCATGGACAGGGCCGTCAGTGAGAAGCTACCATCAGTGAGTGTGAAGACCCTCATTATCTGAAGTACCACAGATGAATAGTTTGATATTAAACCCTTAATGCCTACCATCACAAATATGCAACATACCCAACGATCAATCTATTGTATGTTCTATAGTCAAATGAATTAATTTAGCTTGTACTTATATTTAAAGTCAGGCGTTAAGGGGTTAAAGTCCTAATGTTTGCTGCTCTGCCACAGGTTCAGTTTGAGGTGTCAGATGCCACTAAGAGGACGTTTCCAGATGCTTCTTTTGATGTGATCTACAGCAGAGACACCATCCTGCATATATCTGATAAACTGGCTCTTTTCAAGCGTTTCCACGTAAGTTTCCTTAAGCCTGTTTTTGTTTTTTTTAGCTGTAACCTCTTGACTTATTTTATGCAATTTTTTTTTTTTTGTGATATTTAAGATGACATCATGGAAAGAGAAAACAACAATATATAAATCAGACAAAAAATAATAAACAATAATGACAATATCGTCTTACAATGAAAAAATACTAAATGTGAAGAGTAACTAAATAATATAGAGTGATTAGGGTTGATAGAGAAAAGGGGAAGTGGGGAGTGTAAATGAAAGTGAGAAAGATAGAGGGAAGTAAAGGAAAAATGATAAGTGTCGTCATAATGATAGTAACAACAATAAAGAAATATGTAATAACAAGAAAAGTACTGAGAGCACATACCTCCACCAAGGCAGACCCCCCCCCCTCCTTCAAATGAAGAGAGGTCCACCAAGGAGGTATTAAATTCAAGTCCATTTGTTTGTCTGTCTGTCTGTTTGTCTGTCTGTCAGCAGGATTATACAAAAAATTTTGAACGGATTTTGATCACATCCTGAACAGATCCTGGATTCTGGATCACTTTGAAATTTTACATTGCGGTAAATAGAGGATCTGGTGATCCAGAATCCAGGATCTCTTCTGGATCACCACCAAAATTTTATGATTTGTTACTTGTGACACGTCCAACACATCCTGAAAATGTTATATTTATATATATATATATATATATATATATATATATATATATATATATCCTTGTCCTTGGCAGAGGTAATAATAATAATAATAATAATACCAATGTATTTGTATCAGTTAGTACCAGTTTCAATGTATATGTTGATCTCTTTAGTGCCAGTTTATTTTGTTTGTTTGACTTTGTTCTCTTTGTGCTCAGTCATGGTTAAAACCTGGAGGAAAGCTGTTGATCAGTGACTATTGCTGTGGAGACAAACCTTGGACGCCACAGTTTGAGGGCTACATTAAACAGAGAGGCTATATCCTTTATACACCACCTCAGTACGGCAAGGTAAATGTTTTCTACTGTAACATCAGCCGACAACTGATTTCAGGTTGATATTTAAGGCCATTTTTATTTTTTAAAACACATTGACCATAAAATACAGTTGATTATTAAGATTTTTATGAAGAAATACAAATGGAATTATTTCTACATGTACATACTGTAGTACTCTTAACATTTATTAAACTTCAAGTGATGAACTAATACCTTTTTTACTACATTTGTACTACTGATCAAATATCAGCTTCCAAAAACAAAAAATTAAGGTTGATGGCCGATATTGATAAAAAATTTATATATCAACCAACCTCTAGTAAATGTACACAAAAGGTTTATTTATGAAAAATGAAGTCTAGGTCTTGAAATAATAATAATAATAATAATAATAATAACACACATGCACATGCACAAACACACTAAACACTCTGTTCCCCTCTGTATCAGTATTGTATTAACTTTCACCACCATACACTTCCCCCTCCTAACAATAGCACAACCAAGGGTGCACACTTGGAAGCTTCAGCATGTTTCACACATTTATATACTTTAATTAACTTACCAGTGCTCTTTATAAACATGTGCTACGTATCACCTCAGCTGAGGGAGTGGAAACAGAGCATCACTTCCCAAACATGTTTATAATACAATTTTCCGCGATATGGATCAAGTGATGCATATGTCAATGAGTGTTGGAGTGCTTAATATATATTGGGGGGGGGGGTTAATAGAGTAAGATGTAAAAATGTGCACAAAGTAAAATACCTAAGAAACAATGCATGGCTATCTGCATTTTCTTAGCAACTGGATAACAGAAGTTCATTCATTGTTGTTCCAGGTTAGTGGGTGTTTAAAACAGGAACCAGAGGGCAGATGCTGGACATCTCTGTGGACCCTCCACAGGGTGTAGTTTTCCTGATTACCTGTTCTTCATACAGTACAGTCGTGCTATTCTGTTGAATGCCAGTTATGTTGTATGTGTTTATAATCTTAATTTTAAATAAGGCATTGTTGTTTTTTTACATTAGTAAATGAGTACCAGCAGATGGCAGTGTCCGGCAGTGTCTTTAATATCTGGAACAGAGCTCTGTTCATGCTAAAGGACCCCCATCTCCTCAGTTAAGTGGAGGTGGCTGTGGTGCTTCTTGAACAGAGTATCTGTAGTGTTTGACAAATCCAGTTTATTATTGATGTGAACACCCAGGTACTTTTAATAGATTCCATTATCTCAATATCCAAGCCCTGTATGTTCACTTGTGTGGGTTTTGGGGTGACCTGCAGAAGTCCATCACCAATTCTTTGGTTTTGCTGGTGTTTAGGAGCAGGATGTTTTGCTCAGACCAGTCCATATAGTATGTATGTATGTATTGCAGAATGTTCTCTTCAGACACACAACCAACAATGGCAGTGTCATCAGAGAATTTTTGTAGATGACAGTGAGTGGTGTTATATGTGAAGTCTGACGTGAAGTCACCACAGTGGCCTGGGGTACCCCTGTGCTGCAGAATACCACATCTGACATACAGTTGTGTCGTCCACATCCTGTGGTCTGTCAGTCAGGTAGTCGGTGGTCCATCCAGACAGACGTTGGTCCACTCCTACCATCATTTTCCTCTGGTTAGATGGTATTAAAAGTACTGGAGAAGTTAAACAACATGACTGTCAGAGTGCTCTTGGAGGACTCTACTGTAGATGGGAAAGGACCCGGTGCAGCAGACAGACGGTAGGTGAACTACAGAGGGTCAAATACACGGCCCACCTGGAATCAGAGGTGGTGGAGGACAATCCTCTCCATGGATTTGTGGGAGGTCAAGGTGACAGATTTATAGTTGTTGAGTTCTACGGGGTGGGTTTTTTTAGGAACCGGAACCACACAGGAGGTCTTCCACGGGGCAGGGACTCTCCAACTTGGAGTATAAATTAAACGAGTGTAGGACCACCTCACTAAACTGGTCCACACAGTCTCTGAGCAGCCTGGAACAGATGCCCTCCTGGCCTGGTCTATAGTGATGGAGAAGGGGGCAGGAGGTGACTGGAGGGGGACTCCTGTGACAAAACTGTGGCTTATGGAGAGATGAGTGCGGGCAGAGTTGAAGGTGGCTTCAGCAGGGGAGGGACTGGTGAGTTTGGACAATGAAAGGAGAGAGATGAATGGTGCTGAGGTGTCGATGGAGGCAGCGGAGGGATGTGACAGTACTGGAAGGGTGCTCCAGGTTCTTCCTGTATCTGTCCTTACTCCTGCTAATTCAATTCAGGTTTGATAAAGTAAGTGATTGTGGCCTGGTCTGGTGATTATTATACCTGGGGCTGTTCTAGAACATAAAGATGCAGGAACCAAAATCAAGAGGATGTAAATGGTAGAATCTGAAAACAAGAACTGGAGCTTTGTCCTGTTGGTCCACATCAAAAGAATAAATAGAAGTATAGAAGACCTGACACTGTTTCATGCCACTTTAGGAACAAGAACAAGGCTGTGTGGCCATATGTGCTTTGATGAGTAGTTAATGTTTTACTGTTGCATCAGAAACAGTAGTTACTAATAAATAAACCAATACCTAAGTACAGTAGTTCTTATCCTATTCTACTGCTTCTCTCTCTATTGTAGTTCATTCAGGAGGCCGGTTTCTCCAATGTTCAGGCAGAAGACAGAACAGATCAGTTCATCCAGGTGATTGAGGAGGAGCTTCAGAGAGTAGACACCATCAAGGATGAATTCATTGATGTGAGCACATACAACAACACACCAACGCATTCTCACTCCCATTGCGTCAAAACCTGATGCGCTGACCATGCGTCGGTTTCTGGTGTCCTTCAATGTCTAATTGAAATGCAGTGGGTTTCTAACAATAAGTGACGCTCACAGCCCTAACACTCACCCTAACCCTAAACCTGAGCATCACATATTGCTGTGGACGGGTTAGAAACCTACTGCGTCTGAATCTGACGCATGATCACCTACAGAACACCTACAGAAACAATAGTTCTGCATGTGTTTTCTAATTCCGTACCTACTATTGTTACCTGCAGGAATTTTCAGAAGAAGACTATTCTGCAATCCTCAATGGATGGAGAGAAAAGCTGGGGCGTTCCAGAAGTGGAGACCAACGATGGGGACTCTTTCTTGCAACAAAAGTGTAATTGAACTAAAGATGTAAACATAAATAAATTTTTAAAAGGAAAAAAAATAATATTCTATATTTCCTTGATCTTTGACCAAGTGTTTGAAGGGTGTTGATAGTTTATTTTATAATATATTGTAAGTTTTCCAAAAGGTTTACATGTAAAACATGTTCACCATGATCTACCATATGTAAAAATAATCATTATTAGTATAGTTTTTTTTATTGAGATTAAGATTTTTTTTCCCATTCCATGTTCATGTGTATAAAAATACATTGTTCCATCCTTCAATGTGTAAGAAATTATCCAATGAATTTCAAGATCTCCAGGATCTTCAGTACACTAAAAAAAAAAAAAAAACTCCTGTCCTTATCAAGAAAAAATAAAACTGACAGCTGTGATTACCTTTACTGTAAACATATTTCCAGAACAACATGTACATTTAACATATTAAATGTGTACAGATGTGAAAAAAGTTGTTGGACAACTTTAAAACTTCACACAATCTCAATTATCATCATCAAACATTTGAATATGAAAATATGTGAATATATAAAAGTTGTTTTGTGTGTGTTTCAAAAGGTGTGGCTTCATCAGACAGACAGTGGTAAAAAGATTTCTCTGCTTATGTCAGGATGAAAAAAATAACAAAAGTACATTCTTGACAGTATCAACATGCCATACCCTGAATGTGTTTCATTATCTCACTGAGACATCCAGTTTTAACCTCAACAGACCAGACCACATGCAGAAGTGAGTTTGACATTGACTTAAGATTGAGTCTCACTGTAAGACATTACAGATGTACGAGGTGTCCAATAACATTTCCCACCACTGTACATGTAACATTAGATTTAAATGGTAAATGGACTCAAGTTCTGTAGTGCATTTTACACATCGTCAGGATGCCCAAACCATCCCATACTGGAGCAACTCTTGCAAGAACACATCCACATGTGGAGACTTTGAACTGCTGTCCTTGGATAACCTGTTCTACCCACTGAACCACCGCTTCCTGTTAATTTACAACTTTATGTTTGATATTTGCTTTTTAGTTAAAAAAAAAACAAAACAAAAAAACAATCAAACAAATAGGCAGTTATTACAACACTGTGGTAACCAGTGTGTGTTTGTGTTTGTGTGTGTGTGTGTGTGTGTGTGTGTTTATATACTATATGTATGTATGTATGTATGTATCAGTCTTACGTGCAAAGGTATGTAGTATTATAGTGTAACTGATGGTATGAATTCTTTGTATAAATGTTTATTGATGTCATGTCTGACTTCAGGAAGTGGTTCAAAACTAGTTCTGCTTGTTCAACAAACAGAAGCAGACAGTTGGCTGGACCACTGAGTCGCTCACACACCCACAACCTGCCATGTATTCAAGAAAAAAACATGTGCAGAAACAAATGGCCCTATGTAGTTTCATACAGTACAATAGGGAGCTATCTGGAAAATGTCACCTTATATATTAAAATATCTCAATTTACATATCGAAGATATGATATATTTGTTTGTTTTCATTACCTGTTACAAAATGATCAGCTGTGTTACATACTTCAACGATGGCATATTATTAAAGTAAAATTGATATAAATCAAGCTACTGTTATAATTTGGTCAAAGTTTTCTTCGTATTCAGCGTCAATATAATAATAATAATAATAATAATAATAATAATAATAATAATAATAATAATAATAATAATTATTATTATTATTATTATTATTATTATTATTATTATTATTATTATTATTATTATTATTATAATTATAATAATTATAAATAAATAAACCTTATTCATGGGTTATAAATGTAAAAAAAAAAAAAATAGATACAGATCAATGTCTTTCCACATGAGTATTAACTTTAAATGAAGTGTGCCATCTACAGGTAATGTCTAAAACTAAAAGCAGATTATTTTTGACCTGAAACGAGTGAATTCCATTCAATTTTTATGTCCATTCCATTGTTGAAGACAGTCAAGCAAAACAATGACTTAGTAGAGGACAGTCTTGTGTTTCCGTGTGTGTGTTTTCTTCTGTGTTGGTTGTGATCCTGCGTGTCCAGTTCACGCCCACTGGGTTTAGTGTGCACACTCCTGACACTCCACTTGACGTGACAGTCAGACGCAAAACATGGCGATGTTAAGTGAACATGGGATACGTCTGAGTTCTGTACGTATATGACTTTTTCTATATGACATTCATAAATACCACGTTAGTTTGTAAATATATTCTAACCTGCGGACTTACTTCATGTCGTTTTCAGGTGTGTCCTTCCTTTCTAAACAGCAACTCCACCAGTCACACTTGGCCTTTCAGCGCAGTGGCAGAACTAATAGGTAGGTGTCTGTCAAAATTAAAAACACATGTAAGAATATAAGTTCTGCACAGGGTTGTTATCTGCACCTCTAATGTTATAGCACATGTGCATTTCCAAACCCCTTCCGCTGTTGCGTCAAATCTGATAGTGTGGAAGTGGGTCAAATAGACTTTGTGTAAAACAATAAATGCAACTTACTTAGACTTAAAAACTTTAGAGCTTTTGTTTTGGAATTTACTTTGTCAGATATTGATAATTGAGTTTTACAATTGCATATTGTGTAAAGTGTGTGAAGTGGCTCTTTCCTTGTTAAAAATGTTCATGCAAGTTATTACTGCACCTTATTTATGATCGTTACACTTTCATGTAGACTTTGGGCCATTGTAAAAAAAAAACAAAAAAAAAAAAAAAAAAAAAAAAAAACACACACACCACTGAGCTGTACCTCAACTGCCACCAGGGGTTTTCTTCCACTGTGTGTGTTCTCATTGGTTCACATAGACGCTGTCTGTTGGCTGCTGGGTTTGTAGCTGCACTCATCATTTGGCTAAGAAATGCATATGCATACAATAGTGTGTAAAGCTCTAATAGCTCTAATAATACTACAAAGATGATCCTCCTCCCACACGCCACTTTCTTTCCCGTTTCTATTTTTAATTTCCCTCATCTGTGTTCCCCAGATAATGCCTCAGATCCTGGTGTGTTGGCAAAGCAGATATGGATTGACTTTACCAAAGAAGCTGATCACCTCTGTTTGAGTTTTGTTGATAATGGCAGTGGAATGACTCCAAACAAACTGCACAAGATGCTCAGGTGAGATCCAAGAATGCTTATCCACAAAAATGTCCATGCAAATGCACCAATAAGTCATAAGTCTTCCTTTGCATGTGATCTGACACACAGACTGTGTTGGTCTCATCTACATTTAAATGTCAGACTGACTCACAGCCAAGTTTAAACCACATTTTCTATTTGCTCTCGATCACATTGACACACAAAGGTGAGTGTGCAATGTCACAGAGTTTAAACGATGATTTAATTATAAACATGCGCACACTTGAGTCATCTTTCTATCCAGTCATTCAGATGTGTAGACTCCTTGATTTATTATTCTTTTAAATTAAACATATTTTAGTTTCTCCATCATTTTTAATCCTCATGTAGTCATACATTTGCTAGCCTCTGACTACCCTTTAAATTGGACTTTTAAGTAGTTAAAATCCTGAAAAGGACTGAATGTTTGGTAGTTTTGAGTATGTTTCAAGTTGTTTAAGAGATTTATAGTCCCCAAAAAATGTCAAAGTATAATAATTTATTACCAGTTTTTAGTGTGTGTATATTTTTGCCACAGTATTTAGAGGGAGCAAAATGCATCAGTAGAGAATATAAGACATGTGTGCATGGAAAAACACTGGCTTTTCAAAATGTAACTAAAAAGAAAAGTTGTTGCAAAAATTCATGCCATGAACCCAACAATTAAAAAAAGAAAAAAACTGCCCCATGGGGACATTCAGATAATTGGGTCACAGCAGGACAGTGCATTAGACTTACATTCCACAATATCTCTCACTCAGATCTGTCAATGGGTAGGGCAGCTGACACGGCCAGCCATACAGTGCAATAGTAAGTCAGTGCAATGTACCAATAAAGAGCGTAGGCGTATATGTTTGTTTATCTGCAACAGGCATCAACACAAACCTGTTTTGGAGCACATGGTCTGTGAGCTTTGCAAGCTGCTTGTGTTTTTCACTGACAACCCATGAAAACAAGATATTTATATATATATATATATATATATATATATATATATATATATATATATATATATATATATATATATATATATATATATATATATATATATATATATATATATATATATATATATATATATGTGTATATATATATATATATATATATATATATATATATATATATGTGTATATATATATATATATATATATATATATATATATGTGTATATATATATATATATATATATATATATATATATATATATATATATGTGTATATATATATATATATATATATATATATATATATATATATATATATATATATGTGTATATATATATATATATATATATATGTGTATATATATATATATATATATATATATATATATATATATATATGTATGTTGTCATGGGTTGTCAGTGAAAAAACGGTTAAAAGATTTGATAAAGCAATGATAAAAGACACATAAAATGGTTTTAGACATATTAACAGACATTTTCACAGCAGGTAGACATGCTGTTGACCTTTAAAAAAACTGCCTCCATGTTTATATCAAACTTGACGTTGGAGTCAAATATTGTGCTCCAGTATTTGTATGTATCTACACTTTCAACCGTTTCTCTGTTGTTGATGTTGACTTTATGTTTTAAAGTATTTTTTTTCTGAAGTCAATTATCAATTATCTTTTGTTTTTGTCACATTGCGATCAAAATTGTCAAGATGTGGGTAAAGGGTGGCACTCAAATGCTCAGTTCTGGAGGGGGAAAAAATCTAACAAAACACTAACAGAGTCTATAATAAGGGTGATATGTCCAGGTTATGGATAGTCAGTGGATTTAAAGAAATGATCCCATGATGCACCAAGCCTGATTCTAATGTGCCACAGCTGTCATATGTGAGTCTTATGTGAGGTGAATCTTATGTGTGAGCCAGTGTAGCACCCAAAACAGATCATGTCAGTAAATATAATGACAATATAACTACACACACATTAGGTTGTGTCATCTATCATTAGTGTTTGGTTTTAACTTCTGACTGTCTCTTTAGCTTCGGTTTTACAGATAAAGGCTCCGGCAAGGTGAGTCTGCAGGCCATCGGTGTGTACGGTAACGGCTTTAAATCTGGCTCCATGCGCCTGGGCCGGGACGCGCTCATCTTCACCAAGAATGGCGGCTGCCAGACAGTAGGAATGTTGTCTCAGACCTACCTGGAGAACATCAAGGCTCAGGCCGTCATCGTTCCCATCGTGCCTTTTAACCAACAAACCAATATCCTTTCACTGGTATTTACGACTGTTTACTGTAACAAATGTGATTATAAAGATTCAAGAGGTTTATTGTCACATACACAGTAAAAAAAACAAAAAAAAACACACAGACTTGATGAAATTCTTAGATTGCATACTTCCTGTCAATGTGAGAAAAGTAGTAACCATAGAGTAAGTGCAGTTAAGAAATATTGGGACTAGACTAAAATTATTTGGAAAGTGCAAGAAAATCCTATCTATTTACAATCTACAGAGGACAACAAATAAATAAATAAATCAAATATTTTTTCAGGTAGGCAGTGGTATGTAGCAGCAGGATGGGTTTGGTGGTTGTTAGTGTTTGTTCAGGATACAAACGCCACATTTGGGGGAAAAAAGCTCTTGGTGAGTCTGGTGGGGTGTGATCTGATACTCCTGAAGCACCGTCCTGAGGGAAGGAGTGAGTGGAAGAGTGAGTGTTGTGGGTGTGTGTTGTCTCTTGTGATGTGGTGGGCCCTCCTGATGACCCTACCAGTGTAAACGTCCTGTATGGATGGCAAGGTCACTCTGCAGAATTATTGTGGAGTGACTTTCTGTCCCATTGGGTGCAATTTCCATACCAGGCAATGTTTGCACTGGTGAGCACACTTTCTACTGCACCCCTGAGGAGTCACTGAGGACCTTCTGAGACATCCCGAATGTCCTCAGCCTCCTGAGCCGTTTGTGAGCCTGTCTGGTTATGTGTGTAGTGTTGTGTGTCCAGCTCTGGCCATTGCTGATGTTTACACCTAAAAATCTGAATTTTGAAGATGGGACAATGGCGCACCCTCCCCCTCCTTGGCTCAACAATCATCTCCTTGGTTGTATTTATATTTAAGGACAGATTGTTTTTCTGACACCATGCAGCCAGGTTGCTCACCTCTGTTCTATAATTTTATAATTTGCCTCCTCCCCCCCAGTGATCAGTCTTATGACTGTGGTTTCATCAGCAAATTTAACAATGCTGGTGTTTTTCTGAGTGACCCCACAAGTCATATGTGAAGCACTGGGCTCAGAACACAGCACTGGGGGCAACCCATGCTGACCCCAACCCTGACCAACTGCTGTCTGCCAGAGGAAGTCCAACATCCAGCCGCACGGGAATGGTGTCTGTCCAAGGGTGAGGAGTTTCTCACATGTATGAATGTATGAATGTATGATTAACGTGAATCAAGAGAGATCTGAAGTGAAGGTAGTTGATGTATTCACTTGTATAGCTCCTCCACAACATGTCCTGACCTTAACTCACTGTTACAGTCGCTGGTAGTGACTGAAGACTCTGAAGCCAGTTTATCTGCCATCCTACAGCACTCCATCATCTCCTCTCTGGAGCAGATTCATGCACAATTTGACTCCATTTGCTCTAAAAAAGGCACAAAGATACTCATCTGGAACATTCGCAGGTCAGAATCAAACTATTCTGAGGCTTCTGGAGGATGAAATTGTCACCCCGTCCCCATAGGGGAGAGGGGTATTGTGTTTGAGTCGGTTTGTTTGTTTGAGTGTTTACGCAAACAAACTACTGGACCAATTTCCATGACATTTTCAGGAAAAGTGCACGGTGGTCGAGAATAGATCCCATTAAATTCTGGTGAATGTAGGTCAAAGGTAAAGGTCACAGTCACCAAAAAATGTGTTTTCGCAATGATAAGACATAGGGTGAATCAGGTCAAATATGTGCAAGGGGAGCAGGGTTTGTTGTGCCGGGCACCACTTGTTTTATTAAATGTATAGTTCAGTTTGGAGTAGACTGGAAGTACAGCATATGAGGTTAATGAATATTCAAACAGAGAGAACAGAGGCGGAAAAAACATATTTGTCTTTACACAAATCCATGCAAATCAATAGATTTTCAAAAAAACACAATTATATCTTAGTAATACAGTATGACAAACAAAAGTCTTTCTTTAAACTAAGTTTAGGATTGTACTAAGTAAGTAGAAAATGAAACTGCATTGTAATAATAACCAGAGTGAGTGATATTTTTTTTTTCACAGAAAAAAGTTTGTGTTGGATGTGCTGACCCTCATTCTCACATGAATAACATAAATGAGGCTCATATCACTAAATAAACATTTAAAAGAGTTTTCTCCGATGGTTCAGTTCATGTGGCCTTTTCTGCTGCCCGTGTGCGAGGGCACGGTACAGCGGTGCGCCCGGGACCAGGTCAAACTGAGCGCATGAGACGAGTCTCCGGACGGGCCACGTTCGAACCTGGACCTCCCCCTTGATTGGTCCGGCTGTGAGCTTTACAGCCCCCTCTGCCCAGACTTCACTGCATGTGAGGTTCCTCTTTGAGGCGTTTTGTGTTTAAGCCGTCAGAAAGACTCATAGACACTCATGGATAATATAATAATAAACTATTAATTTCATATGTTCACAAATTCAAATCAAAATGCAGCATCTCTGTGATGGTTTTTTATCGGCAGCAGTGAATGTGTGTGGTGCCTTTGGTCTTAAAAACACAGATACAAATTTTTTACTACAGCTTTTAATCAAGTCAGAACACAAAAGCCCCCCTGGTTCTGCAGTGTATGACCCAGATAATAACTATAAACGTTACCATAAGTTATACAGTGCTAAAAAAAATTGCTTTAGAAGAAAAGCTATTATAGTGAACCTCAAAAAGTAAAGACAGATAAGAAGGAAACACATTTTATCTTTCTGCAGTATAATCTGTACTAATAGTCACTGATACGAACCCATTTTTCCCTTAAAAAAACATCTTTATCTTATAGGACCAAAGATGACAGACCGGAGATTGACTTTGAGACAGATGCAAATGACTTCTGCCTGCCGGAGATTCACATTGAGGAGCTGATGAAGGGTCTGAGAAACAGTGGATCCATCAAAGCTGATCAAAACATCCCAGACATGCATTGCAGTCTCAGAGTGAGTTAAAAATAAATTCTTATATTATATTATATTATATTATATTATATTATATTATATTATATTATATTATATTATATTATATTATATTATATTATATTATATTATATTATATTATATTATATTATATTATATTGTATTATATTATATTATGTTTGGGCCTGTCAAAATGAATACATTAATGCGAATTAATCCATCATCATGATTAATCTGATCAGAAAAGAAAATATCTTGTTTTTTTCTTCATCTCAGGACTACCTCAGCATCTTGTATCTGAAGCCAAGGATACAAATCATACTGAGGGGGGAAAAGATTCAACCCAGGCTGGTGTCCAAGAAGCTGAAGCACATTGAGCATGATGTATATAAACCCCACTTCAGCGTATCCTACACAAAATCTATGAATCTATGAGTGTGTTTTTATACCTTTAAACAGGAAGTGGATTCGACATCCAGTCCTTTTGTAGATAAAACAGACAGCGCTGCTTTTGCACGATGAAAAAAACCTGTAGTATTTCAGACAACTTCAGAGTGTGAGCCCAACTATAGCCACCGCATCACACTAACAAGAAACCAAGACGTTGAAGGGGGGATGTGAGGAACTTCACCAGACCAGAGGAAACTAGACAAACACAGAATCACAAAGCTGTGCAGGATGAGGGTCTAAAGGTCTAAAGTTGGTTTGGATGTTTGAGCTACTGTGCCATCTAAAGAGGTCACCATCAGCATAGACATACGCTATATTTAGAATGCATTCACCACCTCATTCAACAGCCTCTTCTGACAAGGATGTGAAAGTCAGAAAGCACATATCACAGCTGCCAGACTCCATGTTGGATTCATTTTCCGTTAAACAAAAAAAACAAGAAAAAGACGAGACAATAGACTGAGCATCAAAGTAATCTCTTTTTACTTGCAGCAAGGAGAAAGAAAAACCCCACAAATGTAAATAAAAAATGAGCAGTTATTACTGTAACATAATAATCCCACAAATGTAACAACTTTCCCATAAAAAATAATAGCAGTCACCTCCTAATTTATTAAGTTTCTTGAGATTTTTGCTATTCCACAAATGCCAATAATAATAATAATAATAATAATAATAATAATAATTGGTAGGCAACTGCTATTACATTTTTGGGAAAGTTACTACATTTGTGGTAACTCCACCCCCCCACCCCCCCCACCCCCCCCACCCCCGCCCACCTTTTTTTTATTCCCATGCAGACACAAAAAAGATAAAGAAAAAATAGTTTCAGCTGATGTTTGTGAGAGAATGGTCAGAGAAAGTGGTCAGCCTTGAAACTTATCTTTGAGTAAAAAATACACAAAGATACATGTTCAGAAAAATGCTAAATCACCATGAGATGGAAAAATACCCAGAAAGGTATAAAACTATCATAGAGATGGAAAATACCTTTTACAATATAATAACATTTATATAATGTGATAATCACTCAATAGAAGAAAACCATCACTCCACAAACAAAAACTGCAGTTTTATTACTGTTTCATTCAGGTCGTCTGTGGGACTTTGTCAGTTTGTAGGAGAAAATATAGGATTAAAGCTAATAATTTAGTAAAAAAAAAATCCCATTGTTTTTACAGAGAAAAAATACTGTAAAAACACATCAAACCATAAACATATTTACACAGTAACATTCATATTTTTTAAAGTTATATATACAACATTTTAATTTAAGCCTTTTCATCAGTGTTGTCTTTTCAAGTTTCACAGGAGGTGGACTGTGGAGACATTTTCACCTATTTTTTTATATATTTTTATGAATGTTAAAATGACCATCAGTGTCAAGGCATGTATGGGACTAATAAGGGAATATCTTATCTTAAAAATTATGTATTGGAGTGTAGACTAATAACTATAATTAAATTATTTCAGGGGCTTTCATATCAGTTTAGTGGATTTTATTAGAACTTAATTTTTATTTGCTGTGTGTGTGTGTGTGTGTGTCTTCGGTTACAGGAAGATGTTCAGTGCCAGTGTTTTATGTTTGTTTTATTCTGTTGTTGCCATTTGACAGTTTCTGCTGTGTAGAGACTAGTCACTATACAAATATTACTTTCTCAGGATGATCATTGGTTATTTGGTTCAGTTGATTTATTTATTTTTTTAAATCCTAAATTCTTTCTCTGGATATTATAATATAAATGTAATATTAGTTAAATTTACATGAATATTTTCCTGTATATTCTTTTAGTGACCAAGTTGTAAATGTGTTTTTCATTATTTCTGAGCCTCTACTGTACACTGTAGATTTTGCAGTGTTAATTTGGAGAAAATGGGACCAAATACACTCTAGAAGAAGTTAAATAAACTCTCTAAGTGTTGATTTAACACTGAAAAATTTACTGTGTATGTGCTTTTCATTCACATGATCTGTCTTTATTCCAAACCCTACTCATGTGCAGAGTTCATAACCTTGACTTGATTTTGTTAGAAAGAGAAAGTGAGGGTGACATTTGGATTGGACCTGAAAAACAAAGAGCACTACGGTATTATGATGTACCACAAGAACCGACTTATTAAAGCCTATGAGAAAGTGGGTTGTCAAATGAAGGTAGGGGAAAAAGGATGTATATGTGGAGTAAATTGGAATAAATAACAACTCCACATTTGAACTATAAACTTTGCTTTGTCTCCCAGTCTTCAGGCCAAAGAGGAGGAGTGGGAGTCATTGGTGTTATCGAGTGTAACTTTCTTAAACCAGCTCACAACAAGCAAGACTTTGAGTACACCAGAGAATACAGGTAGAGGTTTTGTAACATGTAGTGGATAAAAGCCGAGGATGGCAGATACTGAACTGAAACACTTTCATTGTTCCTTCCTTTGTTTTCCACAGACTGACCCTCGGCGCTTTGGGCATAAAACTCAATGACTACTGGAAACAAGTGAGTGAGAAGAGAGCCAGAGAGCGAGAGTTTCACGCTCTGGATAAAGATAGTAATGAAAAGAGCCAGGATACAGATGAGTAAGTGTTTCTGCTTTTTCATAAGATTAGCAAAGATGAATTAAAGCATGTGCAACAAGCACCACAAACCTCACCCCTCGCACATATTATAGTTTATTTTGGCATCAGTTCAGCTGATATCATCATGTCAATTTATGTGCAGATGTCAGCATAGACATAGACATAGGCAGCATAGACACATTTTTGTCACTATAAGTCACTGGTAACTTTTCCCAAAATGCAATCACATCTATTTTTGGTCACTGGTAATCTATAAACCAAATTTGGTATGAATTCAAATAATAGTTTAGCTGCTAAATTCTTAACAACCAAACCAAAAATAATACCCTTTGCCTCCTTTTTGGCAGGGGTAGGGAGCAGGCCAATCAGAATATTCCCTTTATTGTTATTACACACTTTGGAGGAGCAATGGAGAACAACATAAGTCACTAAACTCAGACACCTTATGTTATGCTACAGTTAAGCATAAATATTATGAATATAACGAGTTTCTAGTGTTGAAGATTAATTGATTGATTGTTAGATATTTTATTAATCCCTTATTAAAAATCATTATATGATAAAACAGTGATGTGAAAGATGATATAGATGAGAGAAGCAGGCTGTGTGTGTGTGTGTGTGTGTGTGTGTGTGTGTGTGTGTGTGTGTGTGTGTGTGTGTGTGTGTGTGTGTGTGTGTGTGTGTGTGTGTGTCAGTGTGTGTGTGTGAGTGGGGGTGTGCATTCCACAGATAAGTGTACTGCCTCCACATCTCACACCGATGCACACAGAGTGGCTAGTTTTTTGATGATGACTCCTGACTTGCCAGATTGTACTCCCTATGAAAGTATATAAACCATGTTCTTCCTTGGTCTTGTCTCTCTCTGTTCACTGCTTCTCTGCCTCATCCCTCATGTCCCTGTGTGTTCAGTGTTTGTCTAAAGGGAATTTGGGATGGTACCTGAGTATCTGATGGTCCTGATGCTTTATGAGGCTTTTTAGAACCATTAAGGAGAGTTGATGGTAGAGGGGGATAGTTATGATAGTTATGATTCACTGCTTCCATAGAATGTCTCTGGGCCAAGCAGAGACTCAGTTTGACTCAGGCACAGAATCTTGAAGGAAAAACGGCCCTGGTGAGTGACCAGCAGAGTACTCTTGATCGCTGATAAACACAAGGTATATAGAGGGGCTGGTCTGAGTTATGCGGTCAGTCGATCCCCAGGGTTTGGCTCCATGTGTTACTGTATGTTGATTCCTTAATAAATACACATTATTTTGCTCAAAGAAAACGGACTGGGTGTGTATTTTAGAGACAACTGATGCTTTTGGGATTTAGAGATAACATAAATTAGAGTTAGATTTTTTTTAAAAATTGAGTTCCTTTTTCCACTTTTCAGGCTTTGGTCACTAGTAGCTTCAATTTAGCAAAAATGGGACATATTTAGTGTTTTTATCTCTGAAAGGGGGATGTAAAGGTGAAACTAATTCATTCAACCAACCGTTTACAGACAGCGTGGCGTCAGGTTCAAGTTGGCAACTTTCTTTTTTCAAGTAGAAACTCGTAAAATACTGTGGAAGTGAAACTCTGGAAAGCTTGAAAACAGAGAGTAGCATCACTACAGGTTAACGTCAAGTAATGATTTTAAATGGGGTTTGTTTGCCAAAATATTGTACTAAGTATTGTGTGTGTTTGAGTTGGAACAACCATTAGGCATACCTGATGCAGTCAAGAGCTTCTTAGTTTTTAAACAACCATCAGTTTGACAGAATGCAAAATGATTGGACTGTGTTTCAGTAGAAAAGGGTCATGATGAGTCCAGACTGATGGACACATCAGAGGCAGATGAAGTCATTAACCATCTTGCCTAGTGCTCACAGTACAAGCTTGTGGGGAAAGTGTTGTGGTGTGGGGTTGTTTGAACTGGGTTAGGGTTAGGCATTATTTGTAAAGAAAAATCAAGGCAGTAAGTGTTGTGATGAGCATAACCTTACTGAAACAATGTCAAAGTTAATGAATGTCATAAAAAAAAACAATGGTGCATCAGTGGAATATTACTGTTTGCAGACAATTTAGAATCACTTAGTAACCATGGAACACTGTGTACTGTGTTCAACCAAATATAAAACAGTAATTATTTTGTTCCTGGCCTGGCTGCAATATGGTTCCATAAATAAAATATAGATATAATCAGCTGTATATGTATTTTACATAAACCTGTTTGTTATAAGAGATGTATATGTCGCCAAACATTGGTATTTGGTTAGTATCTGCTGATATCCACCAATATTACAATTGGCGTATCAAATGTCTTCACTGACAGCAGTGACAAATATTTATCTGTTGTCTTATATTAATGATTTGTGTCTGTGTTCAAAGATAATCTGATGAAGGGCTAAGAATCCTTAAAATAGTTTATAGTTTGAAATTTAGGAGAAGATGAATAAGAAAATAACTAAAATAAAGAAACAGAAAGCAGTATAGGTATCAGCATAAATTATCACAATTTCATTTTAAATAATCAATTGGTATTGACTTTGAATTTGGAATCAGTGTATCCTAGTTTAATGTTGCACATATATTAACTATACATGGTATTTTTTGTAGCTTTTGATTCATGTAAATTTGACATCCTGCAAAACATTCTATGCAAAATATTACAGAAAATGTTAACACATCCTCTTTAATGAAACACTCTTGAAATGTTGCTATAATTGTATTAGCAGGGATCCCATGTGGGTTCAGTGTGAAGAGTGCCGAAAGTGGAGGAGTGTACCTGCAGGATATTACACCATCATTCCTGAAAACTGGAACTGCAGCCTGAACCCAAACGCACGTTTCAGGTGTGTGTGTGTGTGTGTGTGTGTGTGTGTGTGTGTGTGTGTGTGTGTGGAACTACATGCTTTGTATATGTTCTATAAGTAGAATCGTAATGCACAGAATAAGTGTCCACCTTCACCTCAGACAAACTGCTGGAGAAGTGTTGATGAATTTATCAAAAGGAAGATAGAAGTTGAGTGATGTTAGTCTTTTAAAGGTGAACATAAAAAAAAAAAGTACTATCAGGAAAAACCTGAAAGCCAATAAATCATCCAATATCAGATTTTGAGGGTTTTTACAAACTAGATAATTGTGAACTGTACATACTGTAAATAATATCTAAAATATTGTACTAGTACAACATATTCAGCCATAAAAAGCAATTATTTATATTAATCATGGCTAACAAAGTCATTTTATATTTTCTGAAAGAACCAGTTGAGGATAATACATGTGGGGTAAGGACGAACAAATGTGCATTCAGTTAAAGGATATCAGCACGGAGCAGAAACATCAAAGCTTGTGATTTTTTTCCCCTTTTTTTTTGGAATATTTTCTCAACATAGTAAATATTCTTTAGTAAATGTATGCCTCATGGTGTACACTGTGTATGTTTGTTGCTAAAACAGAAAAAATGACCTTAATTTAAAAAAATCATATTTGTGTTTTTAGAAGGTGCTCTTCACCAGAGGAGGAGGACGATGATGAGGAGCTGTTAACACCCAGCTACCAGAAAAACCACAAGACACAGTAAATGCACTTTTTTTTTCAAACCTTGTCAACTCTGTGTGTGTGTGTGTGTGTGTGTGTGTGGATGTGTGCGCACGTTTGTATTCCTATCTTTATGGGGACATTGATATGTTCACAGTCACACCATGGAGACCTCTGACATCATGGGGACCAAAATTCAGGTCCCCATGAGGGTTAAATATAAATGTAGGTCTCCACTAGTAAGATAGAAATCTGCGTGAAGTATGCAGAATTTATGTAAATGATGTGGCTTAGGGTGCATCAAATTTGAATGGGAAATTTTAATTTAAAAATATGAAATTGGCTGTCATTGCATTTTGTTACAATTACCAGAAAAATGACTTTTGCAAAGTTTTGAGGAATTTCATTGGGGTGCCACCTCATACTATAACTTTGGTGAAATTGCAAAAAATTTGCAATTTTTTGTCTAAAATGCTAAAAGATTGACCTGGAAATGCTGAGTACAGCAAACTTTTATAATGTTACATTACACCCACACAGAGTAAGGCAGATGAGGCCTGTGTCAAACTACATGTCAGTTTTTAAATTATGATGATTGTTTACCACAAATTGTTTTGCTGTATAGCGGTACTAATAGCAATAATTAGATCAAATATATGTGAAAGCTGAGGTTGATCTGACAAACATTGAGAGAGATGTGAGGCACAGAAAGACAGGATGCAGAAATATCTAGCTTTATAGATAAATATATAAGACACTGTCAAACTGTACATTGTTTATTCTTAAGCTAAATAGCAATATAGATAGCTAGCAACACACTGTTGCTAGCTAACGTTAGCCAGCAACAGTGTGTTGCTTGCTAAGCGAGATGTAATGAGCTGTAATAATAACTATAAAACCTATAAATTACTTAAATATACAAAGACACAACTACAGATATGACAATAATATTTAATAATCCATAACCAACACAAAAACAGAACGAGCACCTCAGTTTTCTTGAGCTGTAGTCTTGTTTACCTCAGATCTCCATGGCAACTGGTGAATATGAATTATCACTTTATCCAATAAAAACACATGACCAGTGGCACCCCTAAATCATCATCTATTGGGAAAATATTTACACACATTGTTTCTACATATAATTCAACACCCAGCCATATCAAAAATCAAAAAGTGTGTTTTTTTGATGCACCCTAAGTGCCTCTATAAATACATTAATTTGTTTTTTTCAGGAAGTCTCCCTAAACCACAGGGGAAACAGGTGCAAAGCGAAACATGTATTTTTCAAAGGTTTGAAGATGTGTTTACATTATTTATTTATATTTTTATTGATTGATTTTTTTTTTATTATAGTATTTTTTCATTTATTCATTCATACATTAAGCTTTTGAGTCCGCTTTATCCTCACTGGGGTTACAGGGGACACTTGGAGCCTATTAATTTTTAAATCTTTTTTATTTTATTTTTGTATTTATTGAAAAAGAATGTGTTTACACTCACTACCCAATGGTTACAACCTTGGTCCTCATGAGACATGGAAACCAGTGTATGTGTGTGTGTGTGTGTGTGTGTGTGTGTGTGTGAGAGAGAGAGAGAGAGGGAGAGAGAGAGAGAGAGAGAGAGAGAGAGAGAGAGCTTTACTATGAAGACAGTTTTTGTTTTTTATTACTCTTTTTCTTTCTGGCTATGGGGGCTCACATGCTGTTTTGTGGTTTTTCAGTTCCACACATAGTTCCGGGGCGTTGATGTGACAGTATAGCTGTCTGACAATCAAAGAAAAATGTACCTTTACTACTATAGCGTTACTATCCTTCACTAAAGCTCTTTTCTGTCTGTGCAGTTCACCTAAGAATGTGCATACATAAACATTTACACACTTCTGACTGAAGAACTATAAAATTATTCTTGAAACATGTCTGTCTTTGTAATATGAGAGACACCAAAAATATGCTTAAATTTGACATTTTAAATGTGTTTTTAGTGTGAAGTCATAACTTTTTATGACCAATTATTGACCATCATGCCACAATGCTATTAGTATAGTGTTTACATTTTTTAAGTAGCGTCTTTTTCATTCTGTATTTTGTCTTTCCTTTATCAAAGTTTGTAGAAATTCATTGTCTGCAACTCTATGTTTAAATTATATATATTTTCAGCATTGTATCCTCAGATAAAGGGCTGTGAATTATGTGAATTTATGAAGACTCAGTCTGTGCATTCAGCTTATATTAACCCTTTGATGCTTGAATTATGGGAACCTTAGTCAAGATTTATTTTCAGTTTTTAAGACTCTTTAGACATTAAAAAAAAAATCAATGTGATTTATTTTTTTGATTAAATTGAAACTTTTTAATTAACATTTTTAATGGCGTTACAAAAATGTCCACTCAGTTGGACAACATGTGTTTAAGCTTTGAAACAAAGAAACATATATTTAAAACACAATATCAGAACACTATGAAATAAAACACTTTTAATGCCATTTTTGTTCAAGAAGAGACTGTTAATTACAGTCTAATAATAACAACAACAAATTGATTTACATGTAAACATGTTTGTGCAGATCAGGTATTACAGTAAAAACAGCAAAGTTACAGTAATAATATGAACTTACTGATATGGAACTAAAATAACAAAACCCATAAATATACAAGAGAACAACTGTAGAATAACTGTCCACTGTAGTGACCAGTATGCATCAAAGGGTTAAAAACAGGGGTGTCAAACTCAAATTCACACTGGGCCAAAATTAACAACTGAGAAAGCTTCACAAGCCAAACTCAATATTTATTGAAAAGTTAATTTTGATTCCTAGTATCTTATTTCATATTTTTCCATTACAGTCACATTGGCTCCGTTCACAAGACAAACAGGTCTGTCTGTTTATATATGTGAACAGATCATCTGTCTTCAAAGCCCCTGTTGTCCATCTTTCATTTAGCCATTTTTGTAGAGGGGTGGAGTGAATTTGCCCGAGCATATTTGTTAATGATTGATAACAGAATAGGAGAAGCTGGCCCGTCACATGCACCGCTAATTCTACGAATCCCATAATGCTTTGCTCGTACAGTGCGTTGGCTTAAAGTCAAGACTGGTGTTGTGCCAAGGTACATATCAGAATTGTTTCCTCTGGCCACAGGATCATAATTTCAACCTTTTATCTCATAACCATGATTTACCAAGGTCTTTTTTTTTCAGTAGCAGAAAGGGGATTCCTATGAATGGATGTTCACACAAAAAGTAATAGATATGAGATTAAAATGTCAAAATTATGAGAGAAAAACACCGGTCTTGACTGTAAGCCAACATATGAGCAAAACATTCCAAGATTCAAGATTCCCGCAAGGTTCCACAGGAAATGTGTCTTGGACAATCAGTCAAAGCTGCCACATACAACACATAACACATAACAAAGGCACAATAGATACATACCCAAACATACAAACATGCATATGCACATAGCATAGCATTAGTAGGCTGTTTTATGAGATTGGTAGTATTAGATGTGCATGTGACAGGCCAGCTACAGTATAATACACATTTGATATGGTCTCACAGGCTAAATATAATTACAGGCTCTGAGTTTGACATGTGTTTCTTACAAGATGCAGCATCTGTCAAGAGTTCATACATACCTGCTGTTATCATGTATCCGAAACATATGCATATTATTATTGGTTATATACAAAGAATTTACCAGAATGAATATTTCATTTGATTGATTTGAGTATGCAGATGTAGAGACAATGATAAGAATTAGCTTTTTTTTCTTTTTTTTTTTTCAATAAATCATCCCAAAATCCCCAGTTAGCAGCTCCAATAGTTTCACACACTCTATGCTAACAAATAAAATATAAGTAGAAATACACTATGCTTCTTGTAAAACTTCTCAAATGCGTTCTTGGCTTCTTGCATATTTGTGACAGACCTTGAAAACCAGTTCATTGCCATTTACTGACACTGGTCTACAAGTAAAATACCACCAGAATAAAAAATAGTAACACTTTATCAAGCTTGAGTCACTAATAAAAGGAAATGAAGTAAAAAAAATAAAATAAAAAAAATACTGGTCTGTAACAGTTTCCAAGATACACACTTGGGTCAAAATATGAAATTCAGAGAATTAATGAGAGAATGGGTTGTACTGCACATTACATCCACTGTACAGGTTCTTTCTAGTATAAGATTTCATCATCATCATCATCATCATCATCATCATCATCATCATCATCATCATCTTCAACTTTTATTACAGACTCAAAGTCCAGATACAAAAAGACAGACATATGCACCCAAATAATAAAAAAGAAAGCGGATAGGGATAAATAATAAAAACATTAAAAATAATAAAAACAACATTAAAACACACTCATAAAAGATACTTGTACCAGTGTCTCCACATAAACGACTGACCTACACAGACAAACAATGACTCACACATTCATACCTACTGTATGGGCAATTTACATCAATCAATTAACCTATCAGTGCATGTCTTTGGATGGTGGGAGGAGTTGGAGAACCCTGAGAGAGCCCACACAGACACGGGGAGAACATGCAAACTCCACACAGAAAGGTCCCAACATGCAAGTGTCTCACAAAAATGATAAAAGACTAGTTGTTTGGTACTAAATATAAGGAAATGCCCTTATACACTCCTCATTACTCTCCCTTGTTCTCTCAAAGATAATCAAATCAGAGGCTCTTGTTGGTTCCTCAAACCCACTTCTTTTCAAGCCAGTGCTGCACACTTGTGGAATGCACCACCTGTTAGTCTTTGGAGCATCAAGTCAATTGACTCATTTAAGAAGGAGCTCAAAACATATGGTTTTAGGCAGAAATTTAGTCCATAATGTTGTTTTATGGGCTTGTTTTTATTGTGGTTTTGGCTGTCTCTCATTTTGTTTATTTTCTATTAAGTTTTTATCAACATTTTATGCTAAACTGTAACGAACTTTGTGATTTTATCTGTGAAAAGTGCCATATAAATAAAATGTACGGACTTACTTACATCAATTTCCCCAGTTTTTAGATCTAAAAAAAAAAAATTCAATAATACAAAGAAGCAAAACATTAAGTAAATATTTTCTGCCATCCTCATTGTCATGCATTCTGTTTCTCCTACAGACGCCATCCCAGAAACAGAAGACGAGAGAAATCAGTTCAGGTATGTAAAGTCTTTCTTATACTTTTCTACTTCAGGATATATTTCACAAATTGTGTTCATTTATGTTGCAGTCCAACAACAGAGCGGCTAATCATCACTCCATCTCACGCTGTTCGTCAGAGCCCAGTCAACCCACCTTCTGTTCCACACTCACAACTGATCACGATGCCACAGGAGATTTAAGCGACACAGTGGAAAACAGACCTGAAAAGGACCAGATGAACACAGAAGAACTCACAAATCATCACACAAACACAAGCGGCGCTGCAGGAAATCCACGTACAGTCACAAACACACAGGAGGAGCTTGTTAGAAGAGACACTGTCATTAAAGATTCATCAGAAATCACACAAGGGAACATGAGACAGAAAAATAAGACACAAGCAGAGACTACAAATATCCTAAGGTACAATATACTGTCTGCTTAATGTGAAGGTCTTTGCTGTATGTAAAGGTCACCACACAAATAACAGGTTTGCAGATTTATACCTAAACCCTCTTGTATTTATTTTATTGACCCTTAAAGACCCAGTGTCACTTTTGTGATAGTTCCCAAATTAATTTTAATTAAGTAATGTATCACCCTTTATCAACATATTGTCATCCATAATTCACATTTTTTCAGTGAAAATAAGGCATTTTCCTACATTTAATTTACTGATCATGTACTTTACACTAATTATCATGTTGAAATTATATGAGTTTTATTTGATCAAAATATAGAAAATGTACAAAATGTGACTTTTTCAGTAAAATATAGAATAAACTAAAGTAATTATAATGAATACATTAAATTAACCAGAATTAAGTAAACTATCTGAAAACAAGTGTTTCTATCTGTAGAGGCTTGTTCATTGATTCACTGTCATTGATGCAACTCCATGGGTTTTACTGGTGAGTCAATGTTGTTGAACATAACAGTGTTTCCATGGTAACTACCATGGCCATCAGATAATTTGATGACCATGAAAAGATGATAAACTAAAATTAGAACGTAAGTATTTTAGGGCTGTCAAAATGAACGCATTAACATAGATTAATCCATCATCATGACTAAAAACTTTATGGTAATTAATCCATCTGCAGCACAGAATGAGTATTAATGTGTCTGCCAACATATTTCACATTTGTCCAAGTAGAATTACTGTTCTGCGTGTTCTGATGTATTTAAGAACTGTTCTGCGTGCGCAAATAGGCAGTTGCTCTGATGGTGACAGACAGGACAAGAGGTTTATTGTCACATACACAGTAAAAATGCTTGATGCTATGCAGTTAAATTCTTAGATTGCACGCTTCCCATCAACGTGAGAAAAGTCGTAACATTAAGAAATAGTGGGACAAGACTAAAACTAAAGGTACAATACAAAAATATGCTATGTATAATCTAAAATTTAAAGTGCAGAGTATAATAAATAAATAAAAAATAAGAAGTTTAAGGTAGGCTGTGGTATGCAGCAACACGACATGTTTGGTGGTTGTTGGTGTTTGTTCAGGAGACGGATGGTTTGGGGTAAACACACAAAGACAGAAGATGCTAAACAGTAGATAAAGTATTAGAAGGAGTTTCTTTTCACCAAATTGTTGCCAGGTTAAAATACTACATTAATTTGAACCATACTTTAGTTGGGGATTCTGCAAGCACTTCAGTTTGCACCAAACATGTTAAGTGCTTAAATATTCCCTTATTTCTGACCTCTATTTGTTCATGCAAAGTGAAATGTGATTAATATAGATTTAAAATTATATTTAATGGTGATTAATTGAAATTAATCCACATCAACCTTGTGATGAATCTGATTAAAAATTGTAAAACATTTGACAGCATTAAATTATTTACATGGATTGATAGGTTTAATGGATCAACAGATATTAAACATTTTAGATCAGTAGAGGTTTTTAGATGATAGAGGATGTTTAGGTCTTTATGGTTGAATCCTCGTTTCAGTAGATGTTTTTTTTTTTTAACTCAGCCAAGGACATATTAAATTTAGGTTTGTCAGCAGGATTACGCAAAATGTTCTGAATGGATTTTGATTAATCTTTCTGGAATGATAGATAATGGGTCAAGGAAGAAGCCATTAAATTTTAGAGCAATGAAGGTCAAAGGTCAAGGGTACACTAAAGGTCAACAGCTAAAACACATAAGTGGTAATATCTCAGGATTCACACAAGATAGAATCAGGCGTTTTTTGTTTTTTGTTTTCATTCACATCGTCTCACCTTCAGACATCAGATGGGTCAACACCTATGGTTCCATCATGTCCCAGTTTATTGAAAAATATTGAATTTCATCAAGAATTACTGAAAAGTCAAGCCTTGGCGGAGGTCTGCCGTCTGTGACTGCCTTGTTTTTTTTTTAATCTAGATCCATTTTCTTGCTGTTAGCATTAACAACCTAATTTAAACTAATCACAACTCAACTTTCCTTTACAGGCTCAAGAGGAGATCCCAATCATTAATTTATTATATAGATAAGAAGCCACGATCTATGGAGCAGCAACAGTCAGAGTCAGAAGATATTGCACAAGATTTGGTTGTTGACCGACAAAATAAAACAACCCAGACATTATCAATTCTCAACAAGTTAAAAATAGTTTGTAAGAACAGCTCAAAGTGCATCGACTCAAGCTCCTCTGCTCAGACTCTGGAGACATCACCACCAAGACAAACAGAGGACTCACAGAACATGTCAGCCGAAATGGACAACCGGGAAGTAAAAGTGAACAGACTGGCTGAGTTGGAGAAAGAAGCCCAGAGATTGCGTTGTCTCCTGGGTTTGGAAATCCCCAAGACAAGTGAAGGCACAATGACATATTCTGATCACAGCAGTGAAACACCAGAGGAACAGACGAAGAAGAACACATCCATCATAATAACCACAGACGTAGGCTGCCAAGTGGATCCAACTGAGGTCAGCACACCTTCCAGACCTAGTGTCAATACTTTTGGGTCTAGATTGTGGCACATTTCATATCTTTGGATTGTAGCTAAATGGTTTGTAGAAGAAGAAATGCTTCATAAGAATGTGACTGTATCTTGAAAATTTGCTGTAAACAACAATTTCGTAACAATATTAATCTTTCACAGTTTCAATTTTGTTTTGTTTTGCAATATTCATTTCATTTGATCACCTTTTTATTATATATTTGGGGTCCCTAGAACATGGTATAAGGTGTTAGCTTCTTTCCTGTCACTTAATCTTAAAAGGCTATATAATTAATATACAGTTTATTTAATAAAAAAAACACACACATACACACACACATATAATATACAATGCAGATATAATCCTACCATTGTGGATACATGTTTTTCCAGTGAAATGTATGTGATCTTTGCAGAAATATGATTATAATTAATTTATAAATTTTTGGAAATTATAAAATACTATAATTATTCTAAATGTATACCAGTAACGTGTGTGTGTGTGTGTGTGTGTGGTAATATTACTTCAGCAATATTATACACCACCACATACTGGAAAATCAGCTGAAACATGTTCCAGGGGCTCGGTGTTTATTGTGGCTAGCCCCCACTTTTATTATTTTATTGGTGTTGCTCCAGGGCTCAATAACCAAGTGTGGGATAAAGGAGTCTGAGCAGAACCAACCCGTGAAAGACTGGAAGGAAAGTCACAGCAAGATTAGGTTTGAAAATGGCGAAGCCTGTGGACCTGAAGACAACAGGTGTGTATTTTATCCATGCATCCTGGCCAGTGTGTCCATGTGAGTTCCAGAAGGGTTACATTTAGGCTGCATGTACATAAGGGTCCCATGTGGGTTTGTCCATAGTTTCCATGGTGACCCCACATGTTTGCCTATATCAGAATCAGAGATCTGAATCTCATATTATGTATTTTTCACACTATTTATCTGCTGGTTATTTTTCATGTTATTTGTACAATGTCAATTCTGTTTTACAAATGTCTTAGTTTGCAGTGCTTTTAATATGTTTATTGTAAATAACTGTGCATTTTACTAATAATTTATTTTAGTTTTAGTGATATTCTGTTGGCTATACAGTAAATTCTTGCACTGAGCCTCAGAACGATGACAATAAAGAGATTTGATTCTGATTCTGATATGGGAAAACACTTGTGGGGTCACCATGGAAACTGCAAACAAACCCACATGGGACCCTTACGTGTATATTCAGCCCAAATTTAATACTTCTGGGGCCCATATGGACATGCTGGCTGGGATGTAGGTGTTTTTTTCTTTTTCTTTTCTTTTTATGTTATTATTTTAGGTCGCAGGAAGAGCTCATTCAATGCCAAAAGTCGAAAAAAAAAAAAAAAAGCTTTCAGAGGACATGAAAGCAGGTGTCCTGAACTTACTGGAAAATATTGGTTATTTTTTTTCCTCTTAGTTCTGTTTATTTGTATTTATTTATTTTTTGTTTAATCAGCAAAGTTGCTGTCATGTTAAAAGGCACTGTTAGAACAAATCTGTTCAGGTACATACATGTAACTACATTTACAGTTAAAAATCCTTCTGTACATGCAGTAAATATCAGATTTTTCAACATAGATATCTGCGGCTTATAACCTGGTGCGGCTTGTATATCTTTTTTTAATTATATTTTTTAAAATACAGTGGATCCAGCTTATACACAGGTGCGGCTTATAGTCCAGAAAATACGGTAGCTATTTCTAAACCGTGATACTACGGAATCTGCTGCCAGACAGATAGCTTTGCAACACCAGGAGGGTACAAATTTAAACCCATATGCACAAATAAATGAACCAAAGACTAATAAAAGAGAGTTTAGCCTTTAAATAATGTCCTTTTTTTAAGAATTTGCACTTATTTTTTACTTTCTTCATTACATTTCACGTTGTATGAGTGAAAATGATGCCTTTAACCAGCTATCAGTGTATAGTGACACATTTATTAAATGTAATAATGCATATGTTCTTTGATCAGCATGGTGCAGGAGAAACTACATGGACTCCGAAACAACGTGGTGATCCTTCTCACATCTCTGCTGCCCCAGCTGGACCTTACAGGCATCAATTTAGACACCGGTGATGTGGACAGCATCCTGCAGCAGATCATAGAGGTGAATTCACTCAACATGTGATTGCTGCACAAGTCCAGGATGCCAGGATCTCCACTAGTTTTGAGTGATAAATCTATGACTATATCGCATGTACATATTCTATGGCCTTCTATGCCTGTATGACAATGAAGACTGAAATTGTTATTAAGTATGTATGTCACACTCTTCATGGTTGTTTTTTGTCATTAACAGAAATATTTCATTTAAATTAACAGAACAATTACTTTTCCATGGAACTACACATTTATTGTTATGTTAAAGTTATTGTGATAGAAGAGTATTAGTATTGTTCTTATACTTTACAATATTCATGTCATCATTTTCATTGTTTGTTCAGTTAATTTCATATAAGTATGTTTATTATCAGTCTGTTTATTCCATTAAAACATTTTAAAAAACAAAATATATGTCCTCATCATTGAGAAGAGAGGTTCAATATTGTCCAAGAGCAGATAAAAATGCAGCTCTGCAGTACTTTTATTTGGCACAAGGTGGCATCAAATCCTGCTGAACAGATGTTTCTCCAAGATAGCAATTGTAAAGGCATTTTTATATTTTGGATATAAGACCAATACAGACCAAGATAAAACTATGATGTATTCAGTGTTAATTACATGCAAGATGTAGTCATTACTGAGATGCAATTATTAATTAACTATACTATCAATGATTAATAAAACATTTATATAGTCATGCATTTTTAAAAAATTATTAAATACTAACAGTTTGGACAAAGCTCAAATATTGTGAGACTAACTCAGGTGCAGTTTGTATTTAACTGTTTGTCTGACTAAAGAAAAAGAATTAAAATATGGTTTTGTATTAATACTAACCATAACCATAAGTGGTCAGGCAAAATGTTTTAATAAAAACAAAAAATAACAGCCCTCCATTCAGACCTCAGAGGATCACAGGCCCATTAAAGGTTCCTGTTGACATGTTGATTCAATTGTTGGCAGTTTAGACGATGCTAAAATGTTAAGCAGGAAAAATCTGAAAAGTTTCTAAAATATGCAAAAATAAAGCCTTTAAAAGTGAGTTACTGTGTCGATAATGTCTTTGGTGAGGTCACAGTTACTCGGTTTTGTGGGTATGGGCAGGAAAAAGTTACAATTGAGATTTTTTTAAAAAGCCATCATGAGATTTTTAATAAATAAAAAAATGTAAAAATGCATAATTTTAAAAGAAAACTTAAAAATTGTGAGATAAAATGTTAAAATTGGGAAACAAAGTCAAAATTGTGAGATAAAAAGTCCAAATTATGATATAATAGTCATATAACTATAATATATAAAGTCACAGTTTCTCTTGTCCACTGATTTTTTTTCGTACTGTCACATCTGTTTAGTTTCAAAAGGTAACAAGTCTATTAGGAGAATGTAAAGCGTATAAAGGGGTAAAAGTAAAAGGTTGCCAGAAAAATAAATATTCAAGTAAAGTACAGATACCTAAAAAATCTACTTAAGTACAGTAATGAAATACTTTTACTTAGTTACTTCCCAAGTCTGGTCACCAGGTCATCACAGGGCATGACTATGAGTAATAATAATTATTATTATTATTATAGCATTAATTGTAAAGATTCAAAGTATTTTAAGGATATATCTGTTCATTTATTCTGTATCCTAAAATGATATAGAGCCTTTGACATAATAACAGTATTATCTTACAGTCATTGTTTTTACAGTTTTATTATGTAGGTGACAACATTCTACAAAAAAGATCATCTATGAACAGTAATGTGCATTTCCTGTCCCTGTATGACTGTCAACATAAGGTTTGAGATACTTAAAGAGGACAGACAGTTTGTCCCAGTATTTCACACACATGGGCTTTACAGAAGCACATGTGACATCATTCTTCATTTCCAGTCTGTGTCAAACTGTCCCAATAGAAGATGACGTCATTCTAGTGTTCTATTACAACCAGATGTCATTATAGTCTACTTACACCAGCAGAGGCTAATGGACTACTGGAAGAAAAACACATCTGTTATCCTACAGTAGCTACATAGTCTGCAATAGGACAATGTCAGCTGAAGTATTAGTCAGGATGGTTGTTCAGTATCATCATGAACTATCACCATGGTTACTGTCTAATTCTATAGGAGACACTGTATCATGCAGGAAAATATCAATGCTGGACTTGAAGTGGACCAACTAACACTTTTGAAAAAAAAAATTCCACGATGTGAATCACTGTAATCATTCAGCTGTCAGTTCACAATGACGTTCAATGACATCACTCTGTTCTGATCTCTTTGGAGATCCAAAAACCTGCAGTTACCAATAAGAGCCAACAAAAACAACAAAAGAGTCTACACTGATATGATATACCTTGATATGTCAGAGGAGAACTGGAGAAATGTCTATGGTGTACTCCACTTACAGCTAAGGTAGGGTCGGGTCCACATGACCCCCTGGAGCACGGGTGTCAAGCTCTTATTAGTTCAGAGAGTCCAGTTTGATCTGGAGTGGGTTGGACCAGTAAAATAATAGCCTAATACCCCCGAAATAATGTCAACTCAAGACTTGTCTTTATGTTCTAAACCAGTGTTTCCCAAACTTTTTGAGCCACGGCACATATTTTATATTAGAAACATCACAAGGCACACTACCAAAGAGAAATCTCACAAAAAGTATATTTATTGAAACATATTGATTTACTTATTCAGTGCAAAACCTGAGCCTGTTTAGTTAAACACAAAGCTGACACTTGCAGGAATTTTGGACAGACATCTATCTATCTATCTATCTATCTATCTATCTATCTATCTATCTATCTATCTATCTATCTATCTATCTATCTATCTATCTATCTATCTATCTATCTATCTATCTATCTATCTATCTATCTATCTATCTATCTATCTATCTATCTATCTATCTATCTATCTATCTATCTATCTATCTATCTATCTATCTATCTATCTATCTATCTATCTATCTATCTATCTATCTATCTACATTCACATTAAAACTAAACTTGTCATCTGATTTCTAAAGTCATCAGATTATGCAAGTGATAATACAACAAGAATGAACAATGACCTGTCAAATGCAAAGTTACATAGACATCAGATCTGATAAATGATCTGACTATTTAGCAGAGTTTATGGTCATGGCTTGTGCTCTTGTCATTGTCCTCACCGATAAAGATCCTAGTGCTACTTTTGTGGCCATTCCCAAATCATTATTTTTTTCTCTATTTCTACATTTATTAACTAATTTACCACCATTTTTTGCATTTATTATCCTCTGTATTTTGCTTTTTTTTGATGTGAAACATATTTTAATATATTTAATTCACAAATCAAACATTTTACACCAATTATTTACATGTATTGATAGGGTTAATGGATCAACAGGTATTAAACAGGTTATATTGGTAGATATCTGCTCAAGCCCAACTGGGCTTGACCCATAGTCTACCTGACAAATACAGGGAAGGTTGAGTATTTACCCTTTAACTCCTGAGAATTTAGTAGTTTCAGTCAAAATAAATAAACAAAACAAGGAAGTCAGAGACAGCAAACCTCCGCCAAGGCTTCATATGATGTCATATGGCGTCAAAATGTGACATGATGGAGCCATAGGTGTTGACCCATCTGATGTGCGAAGGGGAGACGATATGAATGCAAAACCCATCAGATTCTATCTTGTCTGAATCCTGAGATATTACCACTGAATTTTTTTAGCTGTTGACCTTTAGTGTGACCTTGACCTTTGACCTTCATTGCTCAAAATGTAATTAGTTCTTCCTTGACCCATTATCTATCATTCCTGAAAGTTTCATCAAAATCCGTTCAGAACTTTTTGCGTAATCCTGCTGACAGACAAACAGACAAACAAACGGGCCCAAATTTAACACCTCCTTAGTGGAGATAAGCAACAAAATGAACAAAAACTGTCAAAATGATCAATAAAATAAACAAAAATAAATAATGAACCAACAAAAATAATAACTAACATAAACAAAGTAAGACACAAATGGAACAAAATTGAAGAAAAAGAAAAGAAAATACACACAATAAATATTTTAATTATGTTAAACTACTATTTAAAAATAAATAAATAAATAACATGATTTTTTTTAAATTACCAAAATTAAGTTTTGTTTTTTTTTAAAAATGGAACCAGCATTGTAATTTGGTTCCAGTAGGCTGTTAAAATAATAAAAAAAAAAATTAAGAATAAAAATAAAAAACGTATAATTTTTCTGAATATTTAAAATAAACCACCCACTCAGAACGTGTCAGTACTGACACATTGACACATCAGGGGTTAAAGGGTTAATGTGTTAGTAGGACTCTGACTTGCGCGTCTTTTCCAACTTAACTCATTTCCCCACAGAGGAGCGCGCACAGTCACTCGCCCCCACGTGCAGCCTCCCCCCACCCCCCACCCCGCACCCCACACCCCCTCCCTTTAAATGTGGCAGCCCGCAGGAGGAGCACCAGAACCGGGCCAGTGTTAGACCGGAGCACCGGTGAAGCTGACAGGTGCGATGAGACCGACTCCTGTTCTTCTGCTGCCGCTGCTGTGCGCCATTGGACGGATACAACCGACCACAGCAGCCGTTAAACAGTATTATATAGCGGCTGTGGAAATCGGATGGGACTATGTCCACCTGGACGATGTTGACCCACAATCTGACCAAAGGTGAACTTCTGTTTAGTTTAAATAACCCACATGTGTAGGACAGGATTAAAGACAAATAAAACTGTTTATTAATATGTCATTTAATGTGTTTATATTCCAAAAATGTGAAACTAACATCATGTTTATCTAATAACCATGTATTTATTAATACATGTTTTTTTTTGTGGTGAACTTAACTTTACATTTAACCATAATCAATTGATTTGTCATGATTAATTTTGTACTTTTTTCAGTGAAAATCAGGTATTTTACTATTTTTAATTGACCAACCATGCAGGCAAGCTCAATAATTAGTATATCAAAAGAAAGGAAATATGAGAACAAAGACAATCTTTTGGGCTTTTGTTACATTAAATAACTACCTTGATGCAACTAATTTTTGTTTGTTCATGCAGATGTCTTTATTTATTTATTTATTTATTTTGTAAAAACTCTTGTCACCTACAAAGGATAAAATTGCTGGGTCTCAAGAAGATATATCATTAATTCTATGCATAAAAACCATAAAACCACATAAAACATAAAAAAAAACCTCACTGTTATTCATTGAACAACGTAGGTTTTGCTGGTGAATCGATGTTACAGAAGTGATGCTGCTGAAAAGAAGGGAACTCAATTTTAACTCAAGTCTATTTAAATAGTGGTTTAGATTAGTAGCTGATTTTTGGTCTTCAGGGATTAAAAAGTGTGTCCAGAAGAAAATGTATATTCCAGCAGTGATTAATATATTTTAATCTGCTTTGTTGTGTATATTAGAGATGATTTTTAAGAAGAGAATCAAAGATGCTCCCAGTGTGTTTCTGTGTTGTTGTGTTTTCGTTGTTCAAGTGTGTGTAACATCTTATTAAGACAGTTTTGCTGTGAATCATGCATTTCATAATTTATTTATTATTATTTATATTATTTATTTATTATCATTTATTTAAAAATGTATAGTATAGGAGGAAATGAAAATGCCAACCATAATTAACTTCATGCTACTTTTTGAGATTTTATGCATATTTTCAAGGATTTGGTTCTAAATAATTGATCTGATTTTTAGGAAGAGACTTAAAGATGCTCCTCAGAAGTACATCAAGGCTGTTTATAGAGAATACACCAACTCCACATACACTGTCCCAAAGGCAAGGCCAACGTGGACTGGTAGGTTTCCTTTTATCCATTTTCCCAGTTGTATATTTATTGTATGTGCCACAAAAGGTCAATTACATATCTTGAAGTATTTTAAAACCTAACCCAAAATGTGACCTGAACCAGTAAAGTCTGTTGCAATATTTATATGTATGTGTATTATATTCCTTTAAATCCTTTCATTTCTTTATTTAAGAAACAATGTAGAGAGAACATTAAGCCCACAGAGACAGAGATGTACAGTACCACATTATAGCTAAATAGCTAGTTTCCATCTGTAGTCTCTGGCTACACACTAAATACATTTAAAACGCACAGGATTGTACAATAATAACATAAAAACAATCATTCCCATGACACATTACAGTTACAACAGTGAATAATATATGTGGATCCACTATTGAATACTTAATGATTTGTTTTTTTATGACTGGCTCCTGAACAGATTATTTGTGTTTGTGGTTGCAGGTATCCAAGGCCCAGTGATTGTTGCCCAGGCTGGTGATAGGGTGGTGATCCACTTCAAAAACCTGGCCTCTCAGCCCTTCAGTATCAGCCCTGTGGGAATCACATACTGGAAACAGTCAGAAGGTACTGGACTGAATCAAGTAAAACAATCTGAACTTGCACACAGATCTACAACTTAATGCATAACCTTACCATATTAGGCAGGACCTTTTGTAAATTCCATAAAATAACAAAATGTACAGTGTATAGTGATGTGAAAACATTCTGCTCTTGTGGGTCACTATTTGATTAATTTATTTTAATGAGTTAAATGAGTCAGTGGTAATATAACCAAAAACAACTTTGACCTAATTCATTCAGTTTTATTCTGCCTAGTCAGCATTAAAGCACAGGCAGTGGGATATAATTTCAGGTTAATTTATTAATTTTAGTGATTCACAAAAGTGGGAGTGGCTCCCTGGAAATATGACTTCTCTTTTCTTGAGAAAGTAATTCTACCAACGGTCGTCTTTATCTTCTGTGTGCAGATATTTAGCTATTGAACACAAGGGTCAAATCAGTGTTGGATTCTCTGAAAAAAGAGAAGGAAATAAAATATAGGTAAACTAGTATTAAGTGGATTTGATTTATCAAATACAGAACAAAAAGAGTTGGATCTGTGGTCTGATAAGCCACAAAGCTGTGATTATCCCAATTTAGAACCAAAGTTGTTGTTTCCTCAAAAATAATTCTTTTGTAAGTCACTGTTTACTGGAAACTGACAAGATGATGCGTTCATGTCCAGGAATGGACCTGCTCTAATCCAGTAATTCTGTTTAATACAAAGATCTTAACACTTAATGGGAGTGTTATATGAAACATTCTCACGAAACTGTGCAACTTTCCAATTTTATTCTACGGCCCTCTAGAATGTTTCGACAGCTCCCATTCACTTTGAATAGACGTTACCAGCATTCTGCGGGCGGATTTTTTTTCGATAACCACCTGCTGCACCAATGGCAACGAGTTTTGTCACTTCAGATTCACGGTACCATATCACTCCGCAAGTAGTTCGGTCACTTTTAAAGTTAATATTTGCTACGTTGTCTATTTTATCCAATCTGTTAGAGTAGTAGCAGTCATAAGCTACAATAACCCGTAGAATAAGCAGGATAATGTATTAGACAGGCGTAACTATGGAAAAATATTTCCCTTCGGGGCAGAACAACACCGCAACAACAATATTTTTCTTATAGTAACGCGTGGACAATACATTATCCCTTGCTAATGTCACTGCAGGATTTGTTTTTCTTCCTTCTATTACAGCATTTAAGTTAATACGCATTTAGAGCCAATATTGATAAAATAAATACTAGTAATGAGTGTGAGGGATAACCGCTGTTTAGAACAAATATATGGTACATGTATAGTGAAATTAAAAGCTTGGTCTACCATTTTAGAATGATAGAAATTTTGTTAAAATGCCATCAAAATGTCCTTGGAATTGAATTTAATAACAAAAGTACAATATTTAAATTATATATGTTGTAATTTTTTAGTTAAACTAAAAATGTATAATAAATACCAATAAAGTAGCACATTTTTTTCACATCAGTGTTACTTGTTTGTGGTCTTTACAGAGGAGCAGCTACATCAGAGCCACTTTAAATGCATTTACTTTATTAAATATGACATATTAGCTCTGATATGGGTAGTCCTGGCGGCTGCTATCCATCCAAACAATATAAAAAGAAAGTTGATGATTTCACTACATGTGTAAATCTGATTTGCAATTTCATTCTTGAGTAAAAGCCTGATGGAGCTGAGCTGTGGAATGGACACAGAGGAGTCACAGTGTGTCCTATTTCCTCCAGGAGCAGGGTATGATGACTCCACAGCAGGTCAGGAGAAGCAGGATGACGCTGTCCCTCCGGGGGGATACTATGAGTATGTGTGGGACATCAACCCAAAAGACGGTCCCACTAACAATGACCCTGAATGCCTCACCTACTCTTATTCATCTCAAGTGGACACAGTGCGAGACATGAACTCAGGACTCATTGGTGCCTTGCTCATCTGCAAAGCAAGTCAGTGTGTTTTTGAACAATGAAGATATTTCCAGATATTTCATTAAGACATTATGCACTGTTTGTATGTTGACATTTAAATTATCCACACCATGTCATTCTATTGCCATTTAGATCTTTATTATTTATTAAAGTACATGTATTTATGGTTCCAGGTGCATTCTCAGAAAACAACGAGAGAAGAAACGAAGCATTTGTCCTGCTGTTTGCTGTTTTTGATGAAACCAAGAGTTGGTATGGAGAGGTAGGGGAAAGGAGAAGCCGAGAGAAGTTCAGGAGGAGCAATAGCCGAAAGGAATACCACACCATCAATGGATACATCAACTCCACTTTACCAGGTAAAAAAATAGATCACACAGACTTTGGCAGCAAGTTTCTTCCATGTGATGATAAATATATCAGCAACACACCACAGGTATTTGACCTATTGTGTGTGGGTGTGTGTGGGTGTGTGTGTGTGTGTGTGTGTGTGTGTGTGTGTAGGTCTGACATTGTGTCACAGTCGTAGACATGTGTTTTGGCATATGATTGGGGTAGGCACAGCCCCAGAAATCCACTCCATCCAGTTCCAGGATCACACTTTGCAGGTAACTTCAGTTGAGTTCATACAATCAGTCACAAAGAAACAAAAATGAAAACTTTAATTGTATTTCACAGTAATTAGTCAACAGTAAAATGAATGATACATTTGAGGCTGTTTATTGCATAATACTGGGGGGGGGGTGCAAATATGCAGCCAGTGTTCATGTCTTGTTACACAAGTAAATGCAGCCTGTTTTATAATTTTAGTATTTTTCAATCTAATAGTATTTGTATTATGTACTGGTAGGACTGTTTCTTAAGTGGGGAATAGTAACAGCTAATGCTAATGCTAGCTTCATTCACAGAGAAGTGCAACTCATGGCTAAAATTATTTCTTTTCAAAACTTTCGACAATATATTTCTTTTCTTCAACTTCTGTCAGTTTTTTTGTTCTATTACAAACACCTAAGAAGTTGAATTGTCAAACTCAAAATAGACAATATTGATTAGTTTGTCTTCACTTTCTGACCCTTAATGCCATTAAAAGATGCTAACAAACTCACTGGGTCACAGAGACACCAATAGTCTGATTTATTCTATAGCATATTTGTTATGTTCTCCCTAAAAAAGTGTGCTAAAAATCACTTTGTTTTTCCCTGTTTAGGTACTAGACCATCGTAAAGTCAACATTGAGGTTACGCCCATGGCTTTTATCACAGCAGAAATGAAAGCCAATACAATCGGCCGCTTCCTTATCAGCTGCCGGATATTTGCTCATCACCACGGTAACAATAAAAAAACTCAGCAGAATATTTTACAGCAGGGGTGTCAAACTTCATTTAGTTCAGGGGCCAAATGAAGCCAAATTTGATCATAACTTGTTTGGACCAGTGAAATTATAATATAATAATTCCCCATGTGCTTACAATACAATGCACAGGGGGCTATTTTTATTATTATTATGACATACAAAACATTTTGGGGAAAAATGTGGCCACACCATTGGAAATATACATCAAAAATTGAATAAGAAATAAGGAGGAATAAGGAAAAGTAAGGAGATATGAGGAGTAAGGAAGATTAAGGTTATAGCTGACCTACAACAGAATTATTAATAAGTCAAAAACCATAACAGCACCAACCAAGCTTCTTATCTGAATACAGGTCTACAAAGACTGACGCACAGATTCCACATATAACAAAAGCTAGGTCTTTTTCATCGCACCTAGCCACAACTCCAGCAAAAGCCGAGCGCACAAGTTACATTTCCTGAAGGAAATGTAGTAAAGTCTAGTATATAAATAATGTCAAGTCAAAAATTTCCAAGTCTTTTACAGTAGAGCAAAAGAAGAAAAATTATACAATGAAAATGTTCCCATCTATCAACTATCCTTTAAAATCATGTGAATAACATGAACAAACTTATATTTGTTAAGAAACCTAAGTGCAATTTTAACAATATTACATCTCAATTTATTAATTACACATGTAAATTACAAACATTTAATAACAGGTGGAATATTTGTAAACTTGCATGTCAGACATTTCGAAATGTTCATATTTATTCAGGTTATTCATGTTTTTAGTTTAGTTTAGTTTTATTAATACAGTAAAATGACACACAAAAAAGAAAAATGGAGTTGTGAATATTTATATGTTATTATGATAGTATTTTACTGATCTGACGCATTTGAGATTAAATTAGCCAGTATATGGAATCTGAAATCATTAATATCTTCAGTGTAATTTTTTTGCATTTCACTAATTCATTCTGGGCGGCATAGTGGTGCAGTGGTTAGGACTCGTGCCTCACAGAAGGAAGGTTCCTGGTTCGATTCCCACACCAGACCTTTCTGTGTGACCTTTCTGCATGTTCTCCCTGTGTCTGTGTGGGTTTTCTTCCTCCCACCACCCAAACACATGCACTAATAGGTTAATTGGTTAATCTAAATTACCTGTAGGTGTGAATATGACAGTGATTGTTTGTCTATATATGTTCAGCCCTGAGATGAACTGGAGACTCATACAGGTTTACCTTCACCCATTGTAGCTGGATTCAGCCCAGAGTGACCCCTGTGACCCTAGTGAGGATAAAGTGGGTTCAGATTCATTCTATGAGTCAGACTGAATCCTTTGGGCCCTGGGCCGGATGTTTGACACCACTGTTTTACAGTTTATGAAGTAATGTTATTCCTTTGCTAACAAAGTATTATTCTCTACCCAGATGGTATGAATGCTTTGTTCACGGTGGAGCAGTGCCCTACTGGACCTGACCTTCGCAATGCCAACCAAGAGGAGGATGTCGATTATAATTACGAATTTAACGTCATAAACCTTCCATTAAAAAAGCCACAAGTGCAAATTAGATCCAGCAGGGGAGAGTTGTCAAAGACCTGGGTTCACTTTATCGCTGCAGAGGAGGTAACCTGGGACTACACACCTCACCTGAAACCCACAGACAGGTAGGGGAGGGGAGGGAAGGGAAGGGAGGGGAGGGGAGGGGAGGGGAGGGGAGGGGAGGGGAGGGGAGGGAAGGGAAGGGAAGGGAAGGGAAGGGAAGGGAAGGGAAGGGAAGGGAAGGGAAGGGAAGGGGAGGGAAGGGAAGGGAAGGGAAGGGAAGGGAAGGGAAGGGAAGGGAAGGGAAGGGAAGGGAAGGGAAGGGAAGGGAAGGGAAGGGAAGGGAAGGGAAGGGAAGGGAAGGGAAGGGAAGGGAAGGGAAGGGAAGGGAAGGGAAGGGAAGGGAAGGGAAGTATAAAAGTAAATAAATTAGCTGTCAAATGTAGCTTTCTCTTCAGCTTTTCATGTCTTTGTCACAGTAACTTTCAGTCTGAATACCTGCCAACATCACCTCATCATCTGGAATACAGATATAAAAAGGTTGCATATGTGGAATACACAGATGAAAGCTTCACACAGAGGAAGAGCAGTGCAACAACACTGCTGGGTCCACTTCTGAAAGGAAAAGTTAATGATCAGTTTCATGTGAGTTTATAAAAGGAAGAAGACAACAGAAGGAAAAAAAAAACCAAGTGATTTGTGACTTACTCCTTTTTTGCACATGTTGTTCCAGATTGTTTTCCGAAACTTGGCCAGCCGCCCTTTCAACATCTACCCTAACGGTCTCACGAGTATCTATCCACTGCACAGATCTGCAAATGGTACACTGTTATTTTCTTTTATTCCGTTTATACGGATTATTATTAATTCAGTCAAAAATATATACTGTTTTCTTACAAACACATATTATTTTTTCAAGTTCAGGGTCAGTCCCTACATATATGTTTAACCCATAAAGACCCAAACAGCTGCCGACATCCAGAACCATCTACTCATCTAAAATGTTAAATACCTGTTGATCCACTAATCCTATCAATGCATGTCGACAACTGGTGTAAAATGTAGTTTTTCATCTTTTCATGGTCATCAGATATGATCCATTTAGACATTCAGAAGCTCTGTAGTTACAGTGAAAACACCGTCATATTTGCTTCACCATTAAAACCCATGAAGTTTGATCAGTTTGACAGTGGACGGTCACACTGGGTTTATGGTCAGTTAATGATATATTTGAAATAACAACTTACAGTATTCACTTTTGTCTGTTTTTGAAATAATAACCCACAACTTTTATTTGAGCTTTTTATGATCAGCTATGTGTTCAGTGAATTAATAAATATAGTAAAATACCTGATTTGAACAAAATACAGAGGAGAATAGTAGATTAAATGGTGATAAATGACTAAAATAGAGATTAAAAAAATGTTTGGAGACCATCACAAAAGTAGTACTGAATCTTTATGCATTAAATATATGGAGAGTAGAAATGAGCAATTAATGAATAAGAAAAGCTCAGGATGTCTGCTAGGAATACAACCAATCAGCTCTTTATATAATCAAAACTGTTAAAATGTATTGATATAGTTAAGGTGAAACTGCTAGAAATTCTGTTTCAAGTTGTGCAGAGGAATTTACCCTTGAGCCTTCAATCCCTCTTCAAGTTAAGGAGAAGGTGTCATAATTTAAGAGGTCTGCTTCAATTTGAAATAAGTCAAAGATGTGTTTCATTTGTTGAGGTAAATGTATATATATATATGTTAATAATATAATTATTAAAATGTATCAATTATGGGATTAATTGAATGATTTATTTGTCTCATTAAGTTAGGAATTTAATTGGGGGAAAAAAAATGTACACATTGTTATAAAGGAATGTGTACATGAGGGAAAAAATAATAGTTTGAAAGTTAGCTGAGTTGTTTTTGACATGATGTACAGGCTTAAATTAGTACTGCTTCTGCCCAACCTTTTTTGGTCATAAATAATTTTTATGTACAACTTTTGGTGGATAACCAAATAAAGTTCATTCATTCATTCATTCATTCAGTGTGAAACCTTCCCTCAGCTTACTCAATTTTGTCCCACTCTTAAACTATTTTTATAGCTCTAAAGCCAGCTTCTCACAAATGTCTTCTAATTAATCAGCTGCAGAGAAGGATTTACGTTCCATAGGAGTGCCCCCCAATGGCACCTTTGGCTACATTTGGAGGCTTACAAGTGAAGATGGGCCTTTAGAAGGAGACCCCCAGTGTCTGGCACAGCTGTATCAGAGCACCATCTCACCAGAGAGGGATCTGGCATCAGGACTGGTGGGAACCCTGCTCATCTGCAAACATGATGCTATTGACACCAGAGGACACCTGGTGAGAACATTTATATGTATGAAAGAATTACTTTTAAAAACTAGATGCCTCTAGTTGTTATCCCTCACCTACACACATGTAATGAAATCCCCTTTGTTTTGTTTTGGGATTTTTTTGCATTCTACAGTCGGGCTCTGATAAAAACTGGAACCTGATTTTTGCTGTCTTTGATGAAAACAGAAGTTGGTACTTCGATGAAAACCTTAAAAACTCAAAGACTAACAACACGGACCCCGAATTCTATGACTCGAATGTCATCTATAGTAAGTTTATCCTGATTTGGTGATTTTTGTTTTGCTTGATTCCTTATTATCAGTGTAAAAAAGACCAACCGACAGACAGAGACAGACAGACCTAGCACTGTGTTAATAGCACTAGCCTAGCACTGTGCTAATAGCACACTTGGAGATGACAGACCCAGTAGATAAATCTTCAGACCAGCTACTGTGCAGATACTGGACCATGACCATGTATGCGAATTCCTCAACTGGTGACATGAGATGTGGTGCTAGCTTAATAATAATAGGTTAAACAGTACACACTTCCAAAACAGCCCCAACAAATTACTATTGTCTTTCTTTCTGCTCATTGCAAGTCTTTACACCCACTTCCAAAACACATTAGTAGCAAAAAAATCTCACATTTTCTACGGGTCTGCACTAAGGAATCTTTAATGTAGCAAACTGGGCAGAAAACAGAGGTGATTTGTAGTTTTACTTTGGTTGGCTTCTGCCCAAAAATAGAGCTATAATGTAAACTATCAGCAGGGGCAGATTGGAACCATTCTATTAAATAATTCCCAGTGATTTTGTTTATCATGCTTTTAAATTCTTATTTGAAAGTTGACTTTCCATTGTGCTGCCTATTGAACAATGAAATGATCCCTTTGTAAAGTATGGACTTCTGTTTTCCAGGTGTGAATGGCATCATGTTCAGTGGGCGACAGTTGGTGATTTGTCAAACAGATGTGGCATTCTGGCATGTGGCTAATGTGGGCACCCAAAGTGATTTTCTCTCTGTCTACTTCACTGGAAACCTCTTTCGGCACCAAGGCATTTACCACTCAGTCCTTACCCTCTTCCCCATGACTGCCATGACTGTTGCCATGGAGGCAGAGCTGACCGGTATGGCCTTACGTAGAAATGTCTGTGTTTATTGAAAAATAATGTACGGATGCAGAAGTAGCCATCATGTTACAGTCTGTGATGGAAAGGTGAAAGTATTTCTTTTCTGAAATATTGCAGGCGAGTGGGAGATCAGTGCCTTCGATGGCAGCCTCAAGAGTCGAGGGATGAGCATTTATTACACCGTTCGTTTATGTGACAATGGAGAGCTTCCCCTGGTTAGCAATGATGAAGAAGAAGATTTATTCCAATATTTGGATCAGATAGATTTTCAGCCAAGGGGAACAAGACTTCAGAATGGCACCGGGATTATTTTAGCGTGCAAGAAACCCTCAAGCAACAGCACTGAGGGGGCTCAGAGTGCTGGATGTCAAAATGTGACAATAACTAGTGGGTCAGATGAAGGAATACCTCTGGATATCTTGGAGGGACTAGATAGCAATACGGAGTTGGACTCAGAGGCTAAAAATGAAACTGAACATGGAGAAGAAGTGAATACTCGACAGAAAAGACATGTTGGAAAGTGCACGGAAGGAGATGTACATTCGGGAGACTTTGAAGATTCAGTACCTGAGATAGAACTTGGAGGAAAGGTTGAGGAAAACCGGACTGATACTGTCACTGAGACAAAGGTAGAAGAAAATATAGACATGCAAACAGAGGAAAACAATCAAATGTCAAGAGAAAAGAATGAGACAAAGGACGAGTTTGAAGAGAGCAATGAGATTTTATTGGATCCTAGAGTAATGACAAAGATCTCAAGTGAAGAACTAAGTGTTTTACAAGACGTGGAGGAAAACTTAGTACCACAAAGTCCTATTTTGTCTGACCCTGAGCGACAGATAGTTGAACTGATGGATGTAGACTACAGAAATTACACACATAATGAAAACATTTCTTTGTCTCTGGAATATGATGACTACAGCCAAGAGGTATCACTGTTTGTTTGATGATTTCTACACATGTAACATAAGACTCAGTTCATTAATCAAACTAATTCCTCCTCCAGTTACTATATTAAATGCCACCTTTTATTATAGGAGAATGGCACAGATGCATTTGCCTCAGATTATATGGACCTGCGATCAGGAGACACCAAATCTCGTTACTACTACATTGCCGCAGAGGAGATTATCTGGGACTATGGTATCAGAAAACCTCATCAACTGATCAAACCCAGGTAAGAATAGAGATCAACAAGGTTTTTCACACAAATCATTCAATTTGAGACAATGTTGTGCCAACATCCGCAGACATACTCCATTTGAGGTAACTCAAAAATTATGGGCAAGATAAGTCAAAGGTTTATGGACTGATTTTGATGACATTTTCAGGATGTGTTGGGAGAGACACAAGGAAGAAATGGTTACATTTTGGTGGTGATCCGGAAGAGATCCTGGATTCTGGATCACTTTGAAATGTATTGTCCAATTACCGCAATGTAAAATGTCAAAGGGATTCAGAATCTAGTTAAAAGTATTTTCTTGATGTCAGAACAAATTGTCATATTATTACACACATTATAATTATTACATACATTATGCATTGGAAATAAATGTTAAGTGTGTTCAAGACAGTCGTATTAACTTTTCCCCTTAGAGAGATGCGACGTGGGATGAGGAAATTCCTTCCCCATTATAAGAAGGTGGTTTATCGAGCCTACACAGATAAAGACTTTACACTTCCCGATACCAGAGGGGAGTTGCAGGAACACTTGGGAATCATGGGACCTTTCATCAGAGCTGAGATTAATGGCCTTCTCACTGTGAGTGTTACTGTAGCAAAAGTAATGAACACTAATGAACCTGCTTGTTCTTCACATTCATCTTACAAAAGGTAGTTTTCAAATAGCTGACTCATAAGACATACTCTAACGAGGTGATTTTCTGCAGTTCCCTGATATTTATTTATTTTTGGTGAAGCATTGAATATAAACACATTCTTTTCTTGTCTCATTGAAGGTGATTTTTAAGAACAAAGCATCCAGGCCATTCTCGTTTCACCTTCAAGGAGTGTATGACCGAAGCCAGGGAGGTAGTATCGCCCAGACATATTCCTCTGATGCTCCTCCTGGGGTTCCTGGAGAACCTGTGCCTCCTGGGGAAGCACGGACCTATAACTGGAGAATAGCTACTAAGCAAGGTCCCACTGAGAAGCAATTAGCATGCAAGGCTGGAGCGTATTACTCTACTGTGAACAAGGTCTGTATCAGTTTTATCTATGTAAGGTTTTATTGAATTACATAAATAAAATTCCTGAAAATTAGATATCAAGGATGCAGGGATTATGTAAATACATAGTAGGTCTATGTATTTACATAATCCCTGCATCCTTTATATCTAATTTTTGTTTAGTTGCAGTCGTAGGGGGAGAATTTTAAGCTTTTTCGTTTTATTGTTGTGTTTTTCTCTTAAGTGCATGCTTCCCTTCAGTTTAACCTATTCATAAGAATCATTAAATTTAACAGTAATGTTTAATAAATACACGAAGAGCAGCTGAAAGCGAGGAAAATACATTTGTTTTCATTATATTCCAGGAAAGAGACTTTCACTCTGGTCTGATTGGTCCACTGATTATCTGCAAACCTGGTACCCTACTGACTCGTATGGGCACACAGCCAGGCGTTGAAGAATTCGCCCTGCTCTTCAACACCTTTGACGAAAATAAAAGTTGGTACCTGGAGGACAACCTACATCAGTACTGCGCCCCACCATGCCGGGCCAACCCAGAGGACCCCTGGTACCACATCAGCAATAAGTTTGCAGGTGGAGAAAAAAGAATCATCAATCTGTAAATTTGTACTGACTGTTTTTCTACTGTAATTATTCTTAAAACTATGACCTTTTCTTCCACAGCAATCAATGGTTATGTGGCAGAGACGCTCCCTGGTCTGGTAGTGGCTCAGCATCAGCAGGTCAGGTGGCACATTCTGAACGTAGGAAGTGATGGGGAGTACCACGCTGTGCACTTCCATGGTTTACCTTTCACTGACCATGCTGAGGAGGAGCATCGTATGGGAGTCTACAAGCTCTTCCCCGGTAAATAAACGGCCATTCATTCATTTTCCAAAGACCTTAATCCATGAGAGTGTTGTAGGGATTCCAGAGCTTATCCCAAGTACCACCATAGACTAATGTATTTTGACCAAATAAGCTATTAAGGTGCATGTCGTTGGTGAATGGGGCTACCGAGAGAGAACCCATATAGGCAGATGTACGTATTTATACATTTACAATATTTATATAAGATGTTTCTATGTGTACTAGATCACAGTCATTTGTTGTGTGGTCTATAACATGTCAGATATTGGTGAAAAATAGTTGATAGGTGTCTCCAAATATTCACACTGATGTTCTCAAAAGTCTTGAAAAGGTAATTGTAATAACAATAGTAACAAGTATTCAGAGAATGTTGTGTCAATCTCAAGTTTCTATGACAACCCGTTCTTGAATTAGAGCCAATAATGTGATTTTGAACTTTCTGGCTAAATACGACCTTGACCTTTGACCTTTACTCAAATGGATTATTGCATCTGATGCGCATTTGCTATATGTATATACCCATGTAATTTCATGGTTATATCTCAAGTATTCATTGAGCTATAGGATGATATGTCTCTGCAGACACACACACACACACACACTGATTACAATAATCTTTCAAAACCAATGTTGGGCAAGATTAATAATAATCATCCCTATTGTTTACCATGTGCACCTTCACCTCCTCATTCACTCAGAAATCAATAACTCCTTGTCTTACATAATGTAAAATACTGTAAAATTTGATGTTTATGGGTCAAAACACAGTAATGTCCCATTCTGAGACAGACAATTTGACAGATTGCCGTTATTAAATGACCCACATTTTTGTTTTAAAGTAATTTTGTTTCAGTTGCAACATAAGGGATTATCCAAAACAAGAAGATACTTGATATTAAAGTAAATGTTGGAATGGAAATCAATTAAACTTCTGTCTCTGATGGAACTGTGTGTTGACTCTTATACACAAAAGACCATATCAGCCACTTTGTTGTAATCACTTCACTTTATAAACAAACATATTTGGCTGTAAAAGATAATCATCATCATGGAAGATTTTGCCATACAAATGAAAGTTTTGAAAACCAAGAACCTGATACCAGTCTTCTTATTGTAATTGTCTCAGCCTGAGCTGTTGCACACGAAATGTTCATTTCAATCCCTTATTCATATGATTTCCACTGTTTTTCCTTCACTCTGTTAACCTTTACCCCTCATTCCGCAGGTGTGTTTGGTACATTGGAGATGAAACCCCCCACAGTGGGCACATGGCTGGTGGAATGCACCATAGGAGACTACCAGCTGGCTGGTATGAGGGCGAAACTCTTGGTCTATAATCCACGTAAGTTTATACTGTGAACATACATCTGACAGTCATATTATATTTCAGTATAATATAATATAATATAATATAATATAATATAATATAATATAATATAATATAATATAATATAATATAATATAATATAATATAATATAATATAATATAATATAATATAATATAATATAATATAATATAAACTGTTGTTACATGTTGATTGATTTCTTTTTTATTTTCCCAAACACCTTAATGACATTGTATATTTGTATTAGAATCTTCATATTAAGATATGTATTTATCCATCATATTGTATAGATGTTACAATGAGTATCCAGTCTTTTTAAGGATGTAACTCAAACAATCAGAAGAATTATTTATTTGAGGGAAAAAAAAAAAACTTTTTGGACATGTTGGCACATTTTAGCCTGTACTTGCGACTGTTATATGAATTTGGACTCATTAGCAAATTAGTTTACAGACATATTAAATGCACAGTGTGTTAGATGTAAGTATTAATTCTGCCACTATACAACCAAGTTGCTTTATGCTAGTTTCTATGGTCCCAGTTTTACCCATGTTATTATCTCATTAGCAAGGATTTCCCACAATTGCAAGATGAAATATGTGAAGTAAACCTGGGCTGACACACATGACAACATTTCCAGGAAAGTAGAAACCATCAGCACAGTCAAACATTTCTCCTTTCCTTATATGGAAGGTTAAAAAAAAACAAAAAAAACATTATGTTCTATTGAAAGTACACAATTATCTACACATGAGAATTTACTATTAAGGTGGAATTTTGTCATTCTAACCTGCAGATTGTGTCTTGCCTCTGGGAATGAAATCAGGAAGAATAGAGGACTCACAGATCACAGCATCAAATCACAGAGGTAGTAGGACTGTTTCTGTTTGAAGAAGAAAGAACAAGTCATCCTGTAACTTACATACTGTACCTACACATACCTACACTAACAATGAAACCTGCTCAGTTATGTGTATATTTGAGAATATACCCCAGATGGATCATCACTGTGTTTGTGTGTCCAGAAAGCTGGGAGCCTCATCTGGCAAGACTGGAGCAGTCTGGTTACATCAATGCATGGATGGGAAAAGACAAGTTATCATGGCTACAGGTTGGATAGTTAGATGTATTCTGCTTATCACTCACATGTCCAGAAACATGGTTGAAATACAACAAAGTGAAACTTGACATAATGTGTGGTATTATAATGATAACATACTATAAATTAACACAAACGGCACATTCTCTACATTTCTTTGCCGTATGTAATATAAGTTTAGTTTGCATCTGTTTTAATGTTTACTTGAATTTTATTTTATTTAATTAATTCCTTGATGACTCATTAATGGTAATTTTTCTGTGTATATATATTTTTTAAGTGAATGTCTTATTTCTGTGGCATGCCCACTGTTCATACCATATGACCATGTGATGAATAAAAAATATTAAATGTTGAATTAGGTTGACTTGCTGAAGCCCACCTTACTACATGGCGTGCAGACACAGGGAGTCCGAGCACAGCTGAGGGAAAACTACATTACACACTTCACCATCTCCTACAGCCTGGATCAACAGACCTGGATGAACTACAAAGGAAACAGACGATCCAATGTAAGTTTTAATACAAATAAACTAATCTTCTTGTGCTAATCAACTCCACATTTTCTACACAGTAAATTGGGTGGTTTTTTTTTACTTTTTCAGATTTCTGCTACTTAATTATTATACACTTTCACATTGTAATGTTCCACAAACTGCTGCTCTGATTTAGATCTTTTTTGGCAACATGGACAGTTCCAAGGTGAAGGAAAACAACTTCTCTCCTCCATTTGTGGCCCGTTACATCCGCATTCACCCATATAACTATAGGAGAAGGCCTGCTCTCAGAATGGAGCTGCTGGGGTGTGATCTGAACAGTGAGTTCATAACAAACAATGACACAGTTTGTATTAAAGTAGTTCTAATGTGAGACTTTGCAGAAACTGACTTTGAACTGTATACGACCAGGCTGCTCTCTCCCCCTCGGGCTCCAGAAGAGGCAGATTCCTGATAATAATCTGACTGCCTCATCATCTTATTCTTCACTGCTGCGAAGCTGGAGCCCTGCCCTCGCCCGCCTCTATCAGGAAGGCAGTGCCAATGCCTGGAGACCGAAGGTAACAGCAAACATGTTCTGGCTCTCATTTATTTATCTATTTATTTATTTATTTAACCTTTATTTAACCAGATAAATCCTATTGAGATAAGCATCTCTTTCACAAGAGTGGCTTGGCCAAGAGGACAACAGTACATGTTAAAAAAATGGCTATGAGGAAGTGCAGGAGCTATAACACAACAACAAACAATAAAAATGTTAAAATATTGGCCTTATCCAATAGTCTGTTTCTCAGGATAAATTGGAAAGAAAATACTACAGAGAGTTTCAGTTCAGCCGGTAGAGTATTCAACGCAGAGAAGGCAGCAAAACTCCAAATTCAGAAGAAACAGATAAAACAAGTGTAGTGTAAGAGTGTAAGGCATAGCAGCTGCTTCCTTCTGCAATAAAGTGCACAAATAAGAAGGAATGGAGCTTGAAAGAGCTTTATAAATTATGGTCAGCCAGTTTGCATATCCAGATGCTCTCAGAGAAGGCAAGTTTGATTTCAAATATAATTGACAGTGGTGGGTTAGACGACTGCAGCCAGTGACAAATGTCATTGATGAATGAAAAACAGTGTCGAAGGACCGGAGACATTTGGATGATGTACTTAAATAAAGTAGTTTTCTCCAGATACTCCAGTTTCCTCCCACCATCCAAACACATGCACTGATAGCGTGACCCTAGTGAGAATAAAGCGATTTCAGATGACGACATGAGACTTAAATAAAGCATGTCGCTGTTACTCATTTCTTTCTGACCCTGAGATAGAAGCAGGTTGTGTTTTGGAAAAAGAACCCAAGCTTCACCCAAACATTAGTGACCAGATTATTTATATGAACTTTAAAGTAAAACTCCTGATCTAGGACAAAACCCAAGAACCTGCTGTACATGCTTTGATTTGGCTGTTGTTGTATTTGCAGTGTTTTGTGGGTAGCACCTTTGCATGAGAGAAAGCATGAGCTTGGTTTTTGTCTGTGTGATCATATAAATGAGACTGGATCACATTAAAAGCAGCTTGTAAAAAGTCAAAAGCCTGAGCGAGCGAGTGAGTGACGTTGAACAGCAATAAACAATGTATTGATTTTGTATATTTGCAAGAAGCTAAGTCAGTTTGTATTTGAGGAAACGAGACATACTTTATATGTATAATGCTCATCTGTTGTTGGCCAAAATATGTATAAAAAAAAAAGTAAAACTTCAGCACCATAATACAATACATTATAGTACATTCCCTATTGCTGTGCTTGCAGGAGTGGCATATTACATTTCCTCCTGATGTATATTTGCATTTTTTTCAGGCAAACTGCATCTGAATGATCTGATATTAAAAGCTAGTAGAACAGCATGGTAGTGTTGGTAAGAGTACAGACCCAGACCAGAGAACTACTTTATCTTTAGCTGTAACTGCATTGTATGAATGAAAAACGAATGATTTGTCCAATATTCATGGACTGAGTCATTTATTTTTTGTATCTTTTGTGTCTGAAGACTGTATTTCCGATCTGAATTGCTGCCAGGCAAACACCACAGCTTTCAGGAAGTTAGTCTGGCATGTAACCCCCTCGTGAATTTTCTTTTTTTGTGTATCTGAATTGCTTTTGAATAGACTTGTCTAACTGTTTTAAAAGATATGTCTATGGAATCAGTCATACACGATAACTCTCCCTCTCAGTCACCTCTCTCTATCCTTTCATTATTTTTCCATTTACTTCCTCCCGTCATTCTCCTTCTAACTTATCATTTTCACACTTTGCAGCACTGAACTGTCAAGGTGTGACTTGTCCTTCTGTCAGATTAATAAGTTGTTAATAAAGGTCATACAGTAAGCAACAGTTCTTATGGTCCGTTCAGGGATGTCTAACTTCAAGTTTTACATGAATGATAGTTAAAGGAAGAGAAAAAAGCACCATTTACAGCCCATCTGTTGTTGCAATTTGCAGCAGATGTTGAAATGGAAAAAAAATGCAATGATTTACTTTTTTCAACTTTGAGTTTCCTTCTTGTCTTAGTGATGTATGGGAGGAAATCCTGTCGGTTAGAGGTGATGTGTGTTATTTTTCTTCAGGTCCTTCCTTTTAAACAACAGGACACTTGTGCTACACCTTATCCTTGACTTTTTTTTTTTTTTTTTTTTTTTTGCTCAGTTGTTTTATTAATTTTCTTTCTGAAATCAAGGTTTTATCTGAAAACATTTTGTCAATTCACTTCAATGCAGAACAACAACCCCCACGAGTGGCTCCAAGTTTACCTGGGGAAGGTCAAACGCATCACAGGGGTTGTGACTCAGGGAGCACGCTCGTTGCTCACACAGATGATGGTGACAGAGTACTCAGTCACCGTCAGTTACGATGGGCAGTCCTGGAGCAGCGTGTTAGAAGAGAACTCCCACAAAGAAAAGGTACACCAAGAGAGTGATTGTGAATTAGGTTTTCCAGTTATGTCATAAGGAACAGTTAATATGATCCAGCTATGTTTAATGGTCTAGTAAACCCCATGAGTAACAGCAAATGACTAAACTGCTGCTTGCTCATTTTATGGATGCCTCAGAGTAATCATTACACCACAAGGTTAAAATTACACATAGCAAAGCCATTCTGTGTTATAGAACTGTTACAGAATCCTTTTTTTTACTGTTATAAACTGAAAGTGGCCCAGATTGGACTGAAATAAAACTAGAGGAGTCCAGAGTCTTACTTGTAAGAGGTCAAAAGCTTTGGATCTGGATGGAGGTTACAGGCCAAAAACTGAGGATTTAGATGTACATGTGGTATTATAATTCATCAAAAATTAATAGAGATTACACCCATGAACATTAAACATTCTTTTTGGGAGTATTTCTGACACATGTATGACATTCAGCATTACAGTTACTAGTTGAAAACAGCTGACTTGTCCACTTTTGTAATCTCAAGCAGAAATTTAACAAAAATATTGACATCTGTTCATTTATTTCCGTTAAACAAAAAAGTTCTGTTATCAGTGTGTTTATGCCTCAACCCTTCTGTCTTGTCAAGAAATGTGCATAACACAAATGAAATATAGTAAATTAAAGTAATAATCATCACTCTGTTTAAAGCTATGGTAATTAATGCAGTACTATGTTATGATTTGATATAAAACAGGAAAGATGGGCCAGTGCTTTCAAGAAAGCAGGAACTTCTAAAGTGGCAAAACAAATGGGTGCCTTTAATAACACCCCTACTCCCCCCACCCCTGGAAAACAAAAATGGTTAATGCAACATGTATTTATCTTTATCTGTGGTATCTCATCTGTAAAACTGAGGTCAGAATGTTCTCTATCTGTTTCCTTCAACTCAGATCTTCACAGGAAACAATGATCCAGATGAGGAAGCCGTTACTCTTTTTGACCCTCCTTTGTTTGGCCGCTATCTTCGCATCCACCCACGGGGTTGGATCAACGACATTGCCCTGAGGCTGGAAATCCTCGGCTGTGATACGCAACAGGTCCCATAAGATGCAAACCTGAGAAATGTCGATGCAGTACACACCCACCAACAGCAGACCGTATCAGCATAGAGGCACTCCAGCTGGAATGAATGTTAATTTTATTTTGAACACTTTCCATCTTATATAATAACTTTTGAGATGCTATTTTTTTTCTGCTGTCACAGCTTTGTTTACAATTTTAGCTGTTTTCCACTATACAGCATTCAACACAAATATATTCAACCAAGAGTCATGCTGCTGTATAATAAATTACATAGTTTAAAACAAAAAACATCTGGTTTATGAGCCCATAGTGTGTGGCACATAAACACAGCTAAGCTAATTACTAATAACTGGAAACTATTTGTGAAGTAATGAATGGGTGTGCAAGCTCCAGGGCACGTTTTAAATGTAAGCTTGTGTAAATATTTCAGACACAAATGGATGTAAACAGTTTGAAAGGTTGTTTATCACTGGGAATTGTTTGTATTAATGTATTTTTCTGCTTTATTAGACTTAATATAAAGACTGGATTTGGAATTTTACCTCTTGGTTGTGAATAATTATTGCGTAAATAAACAACACCCAACAATTAACATGAAAATAAAACAACACAATGTGTGGAAGGAAGGTGTTGATGGAGGGAGAAAATAGTAGTTGAATGTATATTGTTGTATGTTGTAGACAAAAAATAAGTAATTTTTTTCATCGCCTATGAAACATTTGTCACTTTAACAGATAATTTACCATTCAAGAAAGTCACAGCTTTAATGCTAATGCTAGTGCTGCTGCAAGGGAATGTGTGTGCAATAGGATGGGTAAAATGCAGGGACTGAATTTCCTTACAGGAAAAATAAAGTTAGTTAATGTTTAAGCATTTAAGTTTGTAAAACTGTTGAAGAAGCAGACTTTAAAAATATGCAAATAAAATAGAATAGGCTGCACAGTTTGCAGAGCGGTTTATGATGTCTGCAGTGTCAACAACTGCACGTATCGACATTTGAATCTATTTTAATACTTTTCCACCTCCTTCTTGAAGGATGAAGTGAAATATACCAAGGTAGGCTAATGGCTTTGGGTGTTGATGAGAAATATTGTCGATTGAGTTGTTAAATACTACCATACTACCATCTTCAAAGCAAATTACCACATTCTTGGCTTGTAAAGTTAGATAATTTTTTATTATTTTAAATAAATGCATGGGCGGCACGGTGGTGCAGTGGTTCGCACTCGTGCCTCACAGCAAGAAGGACCCTGGTTCGAATCCCACACCAGACCTTTCTGTGTGGAGTTTGCATGTTGTCCGCGTGGGTTTTCGCCGGGTACTTCCGGTTTCCTCCCACCAATCTAAATTGTCCATAGGTGTGAATGTGAGAGTGATTGTTTGTCTATATATGTTCAGCCCTGCGATGAACTGGCGTCTCATACAGGGTGTACCCCGCCTTCGCCCATTGTAGCTGGATTAGGCCCCCAGTGACCCCCGCGACCCTAGTGAGGATAAAGCGGGTTCAGATAATGAATGAATGAATGAATAAATGCATTGTGTGCAAATGGTGGCACAATTCAAACAGGATCAAATAATTACTTCTCTTTACTGAATGCCATTCATCTTTTTGGGAGGCTGTCCCAAAATCGGTCAGAAATGGGTTACAGTTAGTGATAGGATTTGATTTATCAACTAAATCCAAAGTAATTTTCTAACTTTAATTCTCTTCTGACAATAAGGTGGAGTATTCTGGAATAGGAAAGATTTCAGCTCTGTATTCTTCAATGATACAAGGGTCTGAAGAACACAGTATGTCAATCTCCCATAGGTTTTCATTTAAAATGCAGTGAGTGTGAAGGCATTAAGACATATAACATTATTATAATATTCATCAAAACATTCAATAAGTCCTGGCATCTTAAGGATTTTGGAAAGTATTACCATTCTGAAAGGATAAACTGAATTCCTCATATTTTCCTTCCATCAACCAGAAATTTCAGACTTTCAAGCATTCTCAGATATGTGTTTGACCTTGAACACCTTTAAACCACAATGTTTCACTTCCAACTGCAAATGAATCAACTTCTCGTTTATGTATTTCCTGTTTTTCAGTCTTGGTTTACTTTTTCTCACCATACTATCTCTGTTCTCGGTTCGTTCCATCTGTTTGCAGTCCAAAATGTTCCTGAACTGTTATTTTGGCTTATCCATCTCCTCCAGACTCCCCCATCTGACATAATGACTCATTGACTCCAACATTGTTCTTGAAGTTCAAATATGCAGTCGAGTGAAACTGAAGGAAACACAGTGTTTACATATTCACAGCCAAGGATGAAAAGGTGAGATGATTTGAAGGCAAACAGTAGGATAAATGTGAGCACATGTCAGTGTCTGAGTTGTATTTTTTGGGTCTGACTTTGTGGAGTGTGAAAACAGGAGTAGTATGTCTGTAGGTCCAGCTGCCTGTTATCACCTCACTATCAGCTGAGGAAAGTTCCAGTCAGGTGGTGTGTTTCATTTGGATGATAGACTAATGAAGGACAGGACATGCACTGGCAGGAACATGGTAGTAACATATGCCAGTATGTTACACTTTATCTCTCTGAAAACAAAACTACTCACATCAAAACACAGATCACCTGGACTCAGTAGCCACTCTGTTACAGTTGATGCATATTATCTGAAGCTTGTTTTAACATCCACCAACTGCTGGGTTTGTGCTTGAATGAACCAACACGCAGGTCAGATAAGATAGACAACATGGGCCACATTTGGGAGTCTATTCTACAAAATGGTAAAGTTAAGGTTGTCAAACATACTATGGCTCATGGGCTAAAATCAACCTGCCATAGGTGACAATCCAGGCCATGGGATAGGGTTGGTGGGCTGACAAAGTAAAAGAGAGTGATTTTGTGGAAATACTTCACCTTAGATAAAAAAAATAAATAAAAAATGGCACGGCCATCTTAAGACCGCAGTAAATATATATTGAAAAAAATATTGAATACCTGACCCGCTTCTCGACCCACATTTAAAAAATTTAATCAATGGTCTTTTTGAACATGAAATGACCTTACTCACATACCTGCATTTATTTCCGTGTTAAAATCCCATGTCATTGGGGTCGACAACCTGCAACATCCAAACCAAAGAGACATTTGAACCTGCTTTCCACAGAAAAGAAAACCCTGGGAGCCGCTCAGCATCTTTAAAAATCTCAATGAATGTGTCCCAAACCTCCCTATTTTGTTTCTATGTTTCTGGAGCTGCCACTCTCCTAACTTGACTTTCTCTCTTGCTCCCTTCATACTGTAGGATAGTTTTGACGTTGTATGTCACCTTCACAGACATTCAGTTAATGAAGCCTATTTACCAGGTTATTTTAATGTTTATCTCAAACAACAAACGATCCGACCGACCTTTCAACAGTGCTGTCATCTTTCAAAAGTGTGAAATTTAACAATTGACAATGTTACGATCCTCTTTGAACTATCTCAGAGTGTTGAAATTGTGTTGAAAGTTCTGAACACCACCACCGTCCTTATGTTTGAATTTTTACTTCTTAATTACTGATGTTTTACCTCAAGAGAGTCTTAAGTGAAGCCAAGTGAAGCTGCGTCCAAACCTGGATGTTTTTTTTTTCAAAGTGAATTCAAAAACGAAACGACACACGACTGAGTGCAGTGCCGAGGGTGGCGCAAATTATCCGAAAGGGGTTCGGGGTGGCATGAACTCCACCCATGGTGTCCTGACAGCCAATCAGCATTGATGTTGAGGCACATACAGGATTTTGGTGTTTGGAGTTGAGGCTGCTTTTTTTCTGGGTGTTTCGCCTTGATTCCAATCGGACAGGATTATTTTACCAGCGCAGACTGGTGCAACCAAAGTGAAGCAATACTCCTACTTCTTCCATTTGTGACTTGTAGAGCTGGGAAAGTTCTGCTAGTTTGAATACAAGTGCTGTCTGGTCTCTTCTATGTAAAGTACTAATTCAGCAAATGCAACACCAGACGTTGTTGCTGCATGTCCCTGGCTATTATCTTCAAGACCTTTGAAATTAGCCTTTCTGGCACAATTACAGAGACCTACTGGACATTTGGGGTAATCTTTAGCTTCAATAGCCACCACGTCCCCAGCCAAGTCACCCAAGTATCTCTGTGTCTTGAATTAGGGATGCACCAGTACGTACTCGATTGTCCAATTGAATTGTTGCAGCCTCATGAAGGCCTTCATTGTCAGCAGTCTGTCCACAGAAGAAACATGTCTTGTCTCATTTCGAGCCCAACTTGGCTGGGACTTTTGTAGTTTGCATTCTGATTCTTCATCAGAACTTTTACTGCATGTTCGCTATTTTGCTCTTTTCAACATGCTTTCATTATACTTCAGCCTGCATGTATGATGGTATTGAGCTTTGTTCGTAACCATGGCTGCTTTAATACCATGACCCTCATCCAGTCGTCCAATCTGGAATGTTGAAGGAAGCTGGCCAAGTTCATTAAACTGGATTAAGTGCTCTGCAAGTGAAGTGTAACTGCACTTATCTGCTCGCTTGGACTGTAAAGGACATCTCAGTGCCTCTGCTGTGTGTTCTTGGCATATAATACAGAGCTTCCAGTCAGTCTTGGCTGTGCAAGAAGTTGATGGTCCTTGACCATCAAAATCCACAAGTTGGAATTTATTAGACGTTTTTTCATCCAACAAAAACTTAGTTTGAGTTAGGTAAATACTATCCTTTTACCACCTTTTACTCCTTGTACTTTTACTACTTTTTACTCTGTAAACACAATAAAGTATGGGATAAAACTAGGTTCAGATAATTGCCCTACACCTAGCCAGATCATTCATCAGTACCATTTAATTCCTGTGCGATCTGTACACTATCTGGGTAACTACATGAAACATATAAAGACCTTGTCACCCTTGGCTCAGCTCTCCCACACTGGCACATCTTGTCCATTTAGGTGCAGCTATCTAACTACATCTAATGTAAATTGTAGGGATGTGAGGCTAATATTAGTTAGCATATAAGAAACTAAACAACACTACAAATATTAGTATAAAAAAGTAAAACTTACATGATAATAATAATAATAATAATAATAATAATAATAATAATAATAATAATAATAATAATAATAATAATAATAATAATAATAATAATATAAACAAATATGAGTAATCTAACAAAGTGCAACTATGGAAATATTCTGCATAATATTGTTAAAATTGCATCACTTTTTGTGTAATATAAGGTTATTCATGGTTCATATTATTCACATTTTAAAGGCTAGTTTGCTGAAGTTCTTATATTAATATTTTACTAATCTGGTGCATATCATCATATTACATCATTGTTTATGGCTCTTCAATTAAAATGAGCTTGACACCCCTGGTTGTGGCGTCTTGATTAAAATACATGCCTTAAAATAATAAACAAAGGGGCACATTTATCTATTTCTGTTTATTTATTGTGTTTCAGTTTTTAGCTCAAAACTTCTTGACACTTAATTTTTATAGACCTCAATGTCCCATTCCTCTGTCCAAGTAGAAAAAAACAACATTAAGTTTCTACAAATTTCTACTACTATTATATATTTTGATTGCTAGACTTCAATGACAAATGACAGTATTATATTGTTCGTACATGGAGTCCAGGGATTTTCTACAAACACCTTCAGTCTGAGCAGAAATGTAATTATCTAGCATAACCATCATGCACTAGGCCTTTAAACAATCAGACAGCCATGAATGTCTTTGACTTAAGCCGTGATAATGTTCACTTAATCCACAGAAACATCCAAAAGGTTATGTTCAGATTTTCAGGAACTGGCAGTAGGGAAGTTAATAATGTTAGGTAAATGTTTTATGGTTCCGGACCTAAACCACAAAGGTCCTTTAACAGTTAGTGTTTCTGAAGTTTGTATTCAACCTTCGTCTTTTGCTGTTTGTAACTGACAACAAACTTAAATGTTTCACCATCTTACAGAAGAAAGTTAGTATTACACTTTCCCTCAGGATAATTCTGACTTTCAATGTACATATTTACACAAAAAAATTGACATTTTTAAGCCTTTAGACCTTTCAACCACACATTTAGTGTTCTGTGAGACCTGTGTTTATTTAAGCAGACTGGCCCATTCTCTTATAAATTGTTTTTGGACAGACATGAGAGATTTGTGCAGAAGAAAAAGGTTGTCAGTGTTATGCTGGTCAAGAAAATGTCATTTATGAGATAACACAGTTTTTAAATGCAGAAATCTAATCCTGGTGGCAGACCAACATGTTCTCAGTTCTCATGAAGTAGCAGGAAAGAAAAACAGTGTGACTCAACAGTAAAAGTGTCCACACTTCTATCACCCTGTCTTACATCACTTCCTGCTGAAGTAGCCAGTGGCTACAAGATAATGCAACCAAGACTCAACTTCTACTTCATAATCCTCATATTAGAACAACACACTGTCATTTAAAAATATATATATATATATTCTTACAAAATGAGGTCTAAAATATGTCAGCTCCTAAATAGTAACTACATAACAGGTGGAAAAATGTTTGTCATACAACTTTATCTTACATCTTTAGCATGTTTCAACTCTCCAAATGTTTGACATAAACATAGGGTAGTGTCCTCTGCTTGTATTTGATTTAAATTTGCTTATCTGTTATTGCTATTATCAGAAGCATCATTGAAATTTCATAGAAAGAAACTTTTTTAACAGTAAGGAGGGCGAGTAAATTCAAATGACTTTATCCCACTATACTTTTTTATACTACAGGCCATTAATACCTACCTAAAAATACTGCTTCTAATACTACTGAATTCTTAATACACGGTTGTCTATTGAAGTTAAAATTCAATTTCTGAAAGAAAAAAAAAACACTCACTCATGAGGTTTGATTCCTTGAGAATCTTCATCAAACTGTTATTTATTCAACCACTATTTGACAATGCCCTGTAAATTGAGGGAGCAGGGAGCCCTAGTGGCCAAACTGTGCTATTACATATTTATGGGCTTGAAGAAGTGCACTTGCTGTTCAGCTTTAGTCTCCATGGAGACACCTATTGGTTAGTATGGGTGTGGGTTCATTGCTTTTATCCTGAACCACTGCACATTCATGGAGTAAATCATAATGCAAAGCTACCCCATAATCTTAAAGGTATCCAAGTTCTTAGAAAGTGGTCTAAAACATTGTTAAAATCTGTATGACTGGTTGTTCCACATTCAGGTCAAACTACTCCGATCATGAAGAATCCCATTTAACAAAGCTATAGCAGTCCCCGATTGTTCGAACACTTAATTCTGCAGAAAAATAGGTAGATAATATGAAGATAGTTGCCATGAAATAGAGCCATGGAAGAGCTCCCACTAGAATGAGTTTTGAGGTGCCAAAAGCACTATGTACTAAGTACTATGGTGTGTTGTAGCATTACTTTACAATAAAAAGTGAACTACTTGGGCGGCACGGTGGTGCAGTGGTTAGCACTCGTGGCTCACAGCAAGAAGGACCCTGATTCAAATCCCACACCAGACCTTTCTGTGTGGAGTTTGCATGTCCTCCCCGTGTCCGCGTGGGTTTTCGCCGGGCACTCTATGTATGTCAGCCCTGCGATGAACTGGCATCTCATATAGGGTGTACGCCGCCTTCGCCCATTGTAGCTGGATTAGGCCCCCAGTGACCCCCGCGACCCTAGTGAGGATAAAGCGGGTTCAGATAATGAATGAACTTGCAGAACAATCTGACCTTGCCATCAAGTAAAACAATACATTGATTACAGAGTCATTTATGGAGGAATCTTCCCTGCTGCAGAGCAATTAGCAACATTTATAGTCTTACATATATCTTAAAATGGAATATATAAATGAAGAAAGATTAGTTAGGTACATGTAATGTCGCATTAAATCCAAAGTGTGAGAGTTGTTGAAACTTGACTTGGTATCTAAATTAAAATTAACAGCCAGGATCTAAATGTGTGTTGCTGTTGTGCCTTCCTGTTACATCACTGCATACCACATATGTGATGCAGCTTTTGAAGGTTGAATTACACGGTAATGCATTTTCTCATGCATGCACTAGTCAAGGACTATTTCTCATTCTACAGTATTTCTCCCTATTTGTGAAACATGTAAAGAGCCCCAAGCTCAGTCACACTCAACAAGTCATTCATTCTTTGCCTTGTGACATGTACACAATGGTTCCCTGTATGTACTGATGCGCCGATTCAGTGAGGCGTGATCTTTAAGATTCAGCAATATTGTGTTGAGCAACTGTGAGAGACAGATTCACATAGTCACAGGAGGACACAAAGCCTCAATGAACTCAGCCATGTTGTTGCGATAATAAGATCAGATCACATGTTGGGAGATGTACACAGTTTGTTCATGAAAAACAGATGCTTATATTTTTCTCTTTAACCGCCTGGATGCACACAAAGACGTCTGGGGTTAATCTCCAGCATAAGTGCACAGCTAACGCAAGAACTCCTGCAGCATCTGATGTGAGGAAAGAGTAGCAACAAAAGTGGAACAAGCAACAGCAGTGGGGGTTTTAATATTACATCTTTATTGTTGGTTTAATAGAAAAATGTGCCTCTTTTGATACAGATTCAAAAATTACTTTGACAAAAAAAAATGACATTAATTTTCTAGCAGCATGACCTATTTTCAGATCTTATGAAGTCACTGGCCTCATTAGAACATTTTGCAACTTAGAAGAGAAATATATATGATTTTTTTTTTATATATATAAAGATAGAGCTTGCATGGGGAAAAGAAGCAGACAGCTCATAATAAATGACAAGAGGCAATAGAGGTGAAGTGAGGTTTAACTGCAGCAATTTTACTGGAGGTTAGAGAAGGAAAGTTCAGCAGAGCCTTGCACTCAATAAGATTCCTACTTCAACATGTAAGCCTGTGGGAAGGCCTGGACATACAGTATAAATCATAACAAAACAGCTGGAATATTTGTAACCGTGGAGGAAAAAAAAAAAAGATACCTGCAGCAAAAGCTACATGGTTTTGGAAACACGTGCTGCATCTATGCATCATTCATTTTTGACTAATGGCAATTAAATACATTTACTACATAAAATTGAAAAATGATGACTGATACTGGCAACAGCACAGGTAAGGGATTATACTTGGAAGTGGTTCTTAGCAGTTTGTGAGGTATTGACTTTTGCAAGTCATGGCTCAGCTTCATAATGTATCATATATGCCTTCAGTTACCCTGTGTCACATATTGAATAGATGGTTTCAAGCTGAGGAAAGTGCTCCAGTTACACAGTGACAGAGGACTGAGGTCAGAGAAGCAGAGAAATGGCACAATGAAAAGCAGACACATGAGGTTGTCTAACAGTGAGACAATAAAGCCAGGTTTGACTTTCTAAACACTTAACTAAAAACTGATGCATATTTCAGTATTTGATCAAATATGTATGTATGGCACATTAGTTGTTAATGCATACCCTCTGGTTTGGCTTGGTCTAGTCTGGTCTGCTGAATGTGTCTCTCTGTAGCTCTGACCTGCACACTGCATGTCACAGGCAAGAACCGATTGAGTAAAGACAGCGTATACAGAGAAATGGTTTGAGCACCGTCACTGTGGTAAGGAACCAATAGCTCCATTACAGCTCAAGAGCTTCCTAAAGATTAAAAAAAAAAAAAAAAAAGGCAAAAAGCAAAACAAGCAGGAGGTCCATTATAAAACAAGTAGTTGCTTTAGTTAGGTCAAATACAAAGGATCCTACAGGTTTAAGTGTTTGTGTATTTACTGCATGTACAGGTGATAAATGCAAACTTGGGAGTACAAGTAAACATTTACCGTTAAGAGTTCGACATGTCTGAACTTCAGAACGTGAAGTGGACATTGAAAAAGAACCATGAGCCCATCAATGCTGCATAGACAGTAAGACTTTGGCAAAATGCCATGCAGCCACCCATGAGTACGGTTTCATTCTTCAGTACAAATTTACAAATTCATGGCCTCTACTTTTCCCACTTATTTTTTTATCACAAGTAACATCAGAGCCACTAAAAATCAATGATTAAAAAAAAAATAATTAAATCAGAATAGTTTAACGTGAATTACAAGATATTACAAACTATATGAAGTACATAGTTGATAGATGTCAGTTTTCTCTAGTTAAATCTACAGCAGATTTATGTATATAAACGACCACTCATCTGGTTCTAACCAGAGGCTGGTTGGAACCAACTTCGGTCAAATCAAGTGGAGAATATTAAACTTTCAGGACTGATAATGACTATACTTAAATCCATTCAGATACAGTGTCATCATACTTTGCAGTTGTATCTCATATCTCACAGTCAAATGCAAATGCTTAGATGGAGGAAAACTCAGTAATCCCAATTAATTAACTGCTCAAACTCTAAAAATCATATAAGGCAGATCTGTTTCTAATTGAGGTTACTACTTTCACTCGAGGGTCTTTTTAGAGCTTCATGCTACTTGGTGGGGACAGTTACGGTAAACCACTAGCTATCAAAACAACAACATAGAGTAATCAAATCAACATAAACTCAAACAGTGACAAATGTTCACAGTTATATAAAAAGGTAGTGTTGAAATATCTACACTTTGTGCATAGAAACAACCTTTTAGAGCCAATATGGCTGTCTGAGGGTAATCCCTCTGTAGTAGTTTTTTATTCACGGATTCAGTTTGGATTTTTGAGACTCAGGCCTCTAGTTATATGGCAGCAAATTAGTGCATTTAGCTGATAAGACTCAGAACCATGTTTATAAAATATGTAACAGAATTTCAGATGAATGGTCCCCACACTTCGCTGCACATGAGTGGGAATTGCATTTAACCACTTGCAAAGCCTATACAATGCAATATTACATCTGTCACTACTGTCTGCTGTATAAACTGCATGAAATCTGCTTTACATAAGTTAACAATTCCATAAATGTCCACTGTTTATGGTTTTGTGTCCTCAACCTTATGATAGTAATATTACAGATTTATATTACTGCACCACTTCTGTTCGATATTAAGCTAATTCACAAAGAGAACAAAAAGCTGGACAGGAAAAATCAAGAATGGCGAGTATGTTCAACAATGAAGGGTATGGTTATGGAAGTAAAATAAGTAGTCTGTATACGGATGGAAGTACAAACATTTTCACAGTTTTGTGGTACCTAGCAGACACTAGAGGTTTCATTGCAAGCAAGGCTGATTGAAAACAGGCTTTTGGCAGCTTTGCATCTCCGAGACCTGATTCAGAGATGATTCAGTATGAAGTTAAGAATGTATGTTCAACTAGTTTGGTGAGGATTGTTTGACAACTGAGGTATAGTTGTTTCTTACTCTGAACTATTTTATCCCACTGCATTATCCCAAAAGCTACACTCAGCAGTGAGGTTTGTGTAGCCTTCAGACCCAAAACTGTTACAAAAGCTGAATGAATATGGCAGTTAAAGCCCAGAGGTGAAAGGTCAAGTTGAACACTTGGTCAGTGAGTCATGTTATGTCACGTTCTTAGACAATGTGACCCAGCTCCCCTCTCTGCTATTTATCTACTGTATACATGTAACCACAGTGAAAGTCAAACAGCATATTATTGCAGCTCTACTTCACATTTGTTCAGAAGATCCACTAAACTGAAGTGTGTAGAGGTAAGTGGTCCAAATGTTTAGTGTCGATCGTGGGTCAAAAGCCACTCAGTATGATGCCGCTTTGTGAATCCTGAGTGATGTTTCAAACTATGTTTATGATTAACATAATTTGTTACCATCAAAGATGAGTCTACCTGGTACCAGAGACATTCCATTATAACTGATAAACAAAATCAGATGATGTATGCATGTGGTATTTTGCTGTGAGGAACCTTACTGTTGAATCTCTCTTTGATTGTAACGTCTTTCCTGTTGCGATTGTACTAAACGGACGGTTGCCACAGGCATAAAAGAAAATTTCCAAATGTAAAATAAATGAACTTAAGTAACTAGCATACAACAATAACTGCACAGAAGTTTTCTTTCATTACTGCATTCACACTGAGCAAAATCTTAATCACGAAACCAAAACAGCAAATCATCAGTTTGGATTATCAATGAGACAACCTGATGAGGCCACGGTTTAGGAGCCTTTATCTCAGTAGTCATCTCCAGTCACAAATTGTAACATAGTAGTTTTGTAGAATATGACTTTTTTTTTTTTTTTTTAAATCAAAATCAAAATACTAAGGTGCAAGCATTACCATACAAATAAAATCTATGTTTTAATCCTCCGTTAAGACTGCATGATTCATATGTCTCAACACATAAACAGAGCGCACATTTCAAAAAGCTGTGTCAATTATTTTTCAAAGCCATAAAACACAGTTTATGCTGAATTGTCGAGCACCCTGCTAGAAACACCATCAAAAGGTGAAAAAGTTAAGGCTGTACAGTCAGATCAATCCACAGCTTCCACTTGTAATGAGTGATGCCATATAGAAACCTGTTGAAATCTGCAAAGTCTCTGTGAATAATCTAATTCTTTATATTACACTGGGTAGAATTCAGATTTTTCTGGCGAAGCCGTATCAACAGCTGCCACACTGACACATCTGTCTTCTGAGAAAAGATGCTGATAGAGTACTTCTCATTGGTCCTTTTGTTGAACTTGTCTACCCTGGCTGTGAATACAAGGAAGAGCAGTGTGCAGTGGAGTTTAGTTGAGGTGACTGACCGTCTGTGACATTTACAGCAGACGCATTCAGCATGTTCCCAATGTAACAGTACACTACACAGTCTATAGAGACATGAAGAACAAATGAAGTCTATAGATATTAACAGTGAACTAGACAAACTCACAAACCTAAATAAACTGTATTATGCTGAAAAATTAGATGCATGAGGTACTATATGACAAAAGTGTGAACCCATCCCTTCTCTACTTTTTATTTTATATGTCTCTTTGTTTAACTAGGCCTTTCTATTTACTTTAAAAGCACTGGTTTATAAAGCTTTGAAATATGTAATTACCATTCTTTTTTTTTCTTTTTTTTTTTTCATCTCTTCATGAGTTTCCTCTTGGGGTATTTATTACTTTTGAGTCTCAACTGAAGCCTAGGTTAGACAGTTGTGCTTATCTCAGATATTTTGATAATCATACGCTGAGGTGCATCCTCTTCATCTTCTCTATGGAATTTTTCCAGAGCACCCACTTCGATTCTTCTTAAGATCAAAATAACAAATATCCAATGAATATGCAAAAGGGCAACAAGTTAAGGTCAGGTAACAGGAAGTCCATGGTTAGATGAGGCCCAAATGTGAAGCTCTGGTGGATGAATAACAGATGCTGGTGGCTGAATCCCTGTAAACCGGTGAAATGAAATAACACCATGTTAAGCCAACAGTCTTTTGAGTGAATTGACCATACACAGTGTGCTTGATAAGTGTTATAATTAACCTTTGTACAGTGCGACTCAGATGTGCGTTTCCACATCTGTATAGCCAGGTAGCATGTCTCCATTGGAGCAGCTCTTGGACTCCTCGGCTACAGGGGCGGAGGGCAACATGTGTGTTGTTGAAGGCGTCTCCTCTGGTGGTGCAGCTGCCTGGTTGCGCTGGAGTCTGCGGTGTATCAAGGGCACAAAGAAAAGTACCACACCCCCCACAATAGGAGGTACCCCCGCCAAAGAGAAGGCCACCAGGTAGTTCCCAAAGTAATCATGCAGGAGACCTGGAGACAAAACTCAAAATTAGATCATCTATCAATTCAAAAACACCCTGTTGATTTTTTTCATCCAGCAGGAAAGTTGCAATTTTCTCAGCTATGGTGTATAAACATATACTCCAAAACAAATGGTGCCAGGCACAACAGACACTGCCCCTCACAAATATTTCACCCATTATAGGTAAACAGGAAGATTTATTTATTTATTTTTAAATCATAAAAAACTTTAACTTACTTTCTCCAAATATAATGACATCTATTCTGAGTTACTGGCAGTCTATGACCCAAGGTGACATGAATTCAACCAATAGTTTTGCTCCTGAAGGGTTAATAAACAAGGAAACAAACAGACTAAAACCAAAACCAATACTCCTTGCCTCTCCTTCAGGGGGTTAAGTTAATATGTAAAAAGTCCTCTTTGGATCCAGTGTTTACTTTGTCCATTCTGGGGTTTATGTCTATGCAGATATTAACTTTGATCCAAACTCAAACATAATATGTTACTAGTCTGGCTCACAGACAGGATGTTAGCTGGTGTCTCCTGTGTTATGCTGTATGCTTGTTGTACGACAGTCTTGAAAGTTACTCACTAAAAGAACAATAACCACATTGGCATGGCAATTACAAACTGAAAATCACAACTACTAACAAAAATGTGCACCTTTTTTTTTTTTTTGCATTTTCTTCAGCACTGAATGAGTAATTTTTATGTTAACTTTAATACCACAGCTCATTTGTCTGTGTATAACTGGTCCATCAGGTAAACCTCTCCACAAACAGTTTTGCAAATATGCTGCTTGTGCTTAACTCTACTCAAGAAATGCAAATTAGCCAAACCACCCGGTGAGTTGTTTTTCCCTGCCAGTGGGATGGCTTCTATTATAGGAATAAGCAAGTTGTTTTGCTGACTTACAGGAAGATGATTGTTGATAATTATCATTTTTACATTATAGTGACTTTATGTGCATGTATGTTTCACCTGATACTGTTCATCACTCAGATTTATTACAGCTGATTGGTCACAACTTGTTCCTATTAGTGAACTCTATTCCAAAAATGGGTGGCCCTCTATTACTCTATGGTTTGATAAACGCTGCAATTTATGTACGTGTAGCATAGTTATTTATCTTACAGTGATATATGGGTTATATCACTATCTTACTCTTTTTTAATATAGTCCTCAATACAACACTCAAAAGATTTTATGTTGCAGCTGCCACCTGTAAATACTGATCATGAAAAATGACAAATGCAATATGAGACAGTCGCAGAAAAAGCTCAAGATTGCACCATTTATATCCTTAGAGGAATTAAAGGATTTAATTTCACCATATTTTACCAGTTATTGTGGAATACACTGCTCCGACACTTTAGACAGGCATCCTCAATAACTAAAAAAAAAAACAAAAAAAACTTGTTGTCTTTGGGTTTTCACATCATGCCAGTTGTTGATTTTATGTGTACAGATATTTTATCTGGGGTAATCCATGTATCATCCGTTCATTCATTTTTCAAAATGAAACCAAAAATAAGACAACTAAAAAAAACTACTTGTTTCTTCATTATTTGTTTACAAAACCAAAATGGAAAAAAATGGATAACCATCCTTTTTTGCATTTTTCGTTTTTGTGTTTAAATGAATAATGGAAAAACGGATAACGGCAGTTTCCCGTTGTAATGGAAATGTATTTTACCTTAACATTTGTATTATTTCTTTTGTCTTTGTGATTCACATCTGACAGCTTTAACTGTTGACTGTGTCAGTCAGCAACAGTTTTTATTGCTAGTTGTATTAGCTGAAGCTTGTCTAATTACTATCCTTACCAACCTTCCTGTGACCTCCTTTTCTTGCTAGTTGTATCTGTTGATTATTAACTCTACCCAACTTCTTGTGTCTTCCTTTTATTGCCCGTCGTATCTGTATAAGGACCTGTGTCTTTCCTTGATCTGGCAGAGATCTTCTCTACATACATGCTCCTCTGTATGTGTGTGTGCTCTGTGCTGAACAGAACTTATTATAATGATTATTCTAAAGATCATTCAGATTCCAGCTTCGTTCTTAATTAAACTGAAATAATTCTGAAACACCGTTTTATCCAATTTTGACCTGAAGCATGTTGAGTAAACCAGAAATTAATCTTAACAACCGAAAGAAACATGTCCACCAGACTTGAAGATCATTATGGTATGATTAAACAGCTGTTTTAACAATGGAAAAAAACACATGCTGAGGTTTATAACACACTAACACAGTTAGGTATTCAGAGAACCTCGGAAATGTCAGTGAGAAGTCAGATGCAGAACTGGAAACGGTTATCCTGTCATCAATACTTAAGGTAAGTACAAGCTGTACACATATGCAAGAAAGATATACATATACACTTATCATATAAATATTGTTTGTGTGTTATTATAAAAAGAACATACCTAGAATATGACACTAATTTTCTCCATGGTCAAATCTTCAGGGCTTAGGGTGACCCTCTTAGTTTCCCGAAATAGGACATAGGTTTCTATCTTTGTCACTGCGGGTCACGATCATTTCTGGTTTACTCAACTTGCTTCAGGTCAAAATTGGATAAAATGAGAAATGGCCATTATTTATTTAAATACAAAAACAAAAAATTGAAAAACTGGTCGTTATCCGTTTTTTCATTTTGGTTTTGGAAACAAATAATGAAGAAACAAGTTGTTTTTTTCATTGTCTTATTTTTGGTTTTATTTTGAAAAATGAATGAACGAATGATACATGGATTTGGAGTGAATAGCCCATTTATTTATGTATGTATTTATAATGTTTTGTTGTGTTTTTTTCTTAGTACTTTAACTCATGCTTTTATTGTGTTTATTTTACTCTACAGCACTTTGGAAAACTTTGTGTTCATTTAAATATGTTCTTTATCAATAAAAATTTATTGGAATTGATCATTGTTCTTGTCTTTGAAAAATTATAAAAATAATAAATAGTTTTTATCATTGTCTATGTACTTTGGTTTCAATAGTTAACTGTGCCTTTCTTGTTTTTTGTTTTTTTTTTCATCACCACTGAATGATATAATATTCTAATTTCATACATTCCAGGTTATATATAGATTTTTTTTTTTATTTGGGCTGAGAGGTAAGAGCTGTGAAGACAAAGTGAATGCTTGAAAATTCTGGCACCTTTCCCCTTGATTTCAGCTCCTACAATTTTCCTCCTACTAGAAAAGTTAAATTATAACCTACCAATACAAGTAACAACTCATCAAATGGCCTCATTAATTTAGTAAAACATGAAAATGACTAAAACTATGTGAATCTATTGATCTACTAATATACTATTAAGATTATTAAAATTCTTCAAGTTGATGTACATTCCCCTGAGATCCTGTCACTGTTAAATAATCCAGTAATAACCTCCACCCCTTTAAACCCTGCTCCACATTTGTGTCTGTATGTGATGTAACATAAACTATGTACAGCAACAACAGCAAGTCAGTGAGTTCAGCAGACAGCAACGCTATGTGTAATGTTCAGCTGGCCGTCAGACAAGAGAGCAGGGCAATATGCTTGCTTAGCATGTATGTTAACTGTTAGGTATGCACTCTTGCTAATGTACAGGACACAGTGTACAGAACAATATTTTCTATTCATGTCACTCAGAAAAATACTTATTTTAGTATAGAATGAATCAGTGGTTTTTAAATTACCTTGCAGTCAAAGTGTTTAACACAAATAGGTAGTATATTATTACTATGTATATACTGCTGGACCCATTTTTCAATACATAAAGTAAGCAAGAGAGTAAGTTTATTTGCTATAACATTTTCATTGAGGAAGAAATATATAATATAAAAAAATGCTTTAATCCAGTATGCTTTAAATTAGTAGATTAACCCATAAGGACCCATTAGTGGCACTTCCAGGATGATTTGTTCTCTATATTCAACTGTCCTTAAGGGACTTACCACCATTTACTGTTCTGCATTAATGTTCTGCATTAATGTTCTGCATTTTGTGTTTTCTTGTGTTTTCTTTGGTGAAGATCATCTATTTTCCTCCATTTAATTCACTTATGTAGATATTCATAAAAGGTCAGTGTAAAGTTGAGGAATTATTGTATCAAAAATAGAGAAAACTGCAGACTTCCAGCAAATATATCATCAAGTGAACATAAACCCTGTATATCTATCCACTGTCATCGATCTAACTCCATGTGTTTTAGTGGTGAATCCTTGTTATAAAAGATGACGGGATTTCCACAGTAACTATGGAGTCTCTGAACGTCAAAAATTAGTCATATGTGACGACCATGAAAAGATGAAAAACTGCATTTTACAATTAATTTATTGAATTTATTAGTTGGTCGCCAGTAAATGTTTGGGTCTTCATGGGTTAATGCTTCCAAAAATTCATTAAAAGATATCTAGGACTATGAAGTTTTTTCCTCAGCTAAAGCTTTATTTGTCTTTGTTTTCCCAGACTTCCACAATGAGGACGTTACTGAGATGAGTTCACAAAAGACTAACAGAAGCTTTTGTGGAAAACAAAGTTCAGGTACATGTGAGGTAAAAGGGGTTGGCAAGAGGCATCAGGAGGAAGCTTGAGTCATCAAATTAATGGTGTACACTAAGTGTTCTTCTATACAGCCCTGTTATTAGAGAGGGAGGCAGCTGGACAGCAGAACAACAGTTAAGTAAGAGAGGAGGCAAAAACAAAGAGAAGTGGGTTCTTACTGAGATACAACTCAGATATTGGCGAGCTTCATTAATCCCTAAAGGAACCTCCATCATCTCTCGACAAGAACAAAAGTAAGTATTCAATTAATTATTAAGGGAATTTCAGTGTCCTGCATTTCAGTTCCCTGTCTGTCGGCAGAGGAAATGAATGATCTTCTGTAACATTTACTTTTGTATCAGAGGTTGAGCATTCTCTGGTTTGTCATAATGTAGTGAAGATGAGGAATTGTCCTAGATGTCCTCCACTTATTCAGTGTGCATCTCTCCACCACAGTCTAGGTTCTCTCCTAACATTTCTTTACCAGTTTGCGCCAGTTCGGTGTTTCCTCCCCAGCAGATCTCACCACTCACCACTCAGACCACCACTTACTGGACAGGATCTAAGCCTCCTTAGGGAAAACAGTCAACTCTCTGTCCTTTTGCTAATGTACATGTGTACGCTTGGATTAGTCTCCTTTGTCACACCAAGATATTTGCATGTTTGTTCAGAGCCCACCCCATACATTTTTACACATCTGAAAATCCACCACATTCAGCCTGATTGTTTGACCCCAGTCACAGGGAGCTTTGGTCAGGTCTCTGTCTTTCTCTTTAAGTCCATTCCTGACCCACACCACAATGGCTATGTCATCAGAGTATTTCTGGATGTGACAGAGTTTAAGTCCACTATGTGCAATATGAACAGAAGAGGAGCCAAGACAATTCCCTGTGGAACCCCAGTGACACAGATACCCAGAGAAATGAATTGCATGACCTTTTTATCAGGTAGTCTGTGTACCAGGACACAAAGCTTTTCTGAGTATTTTCAGGATCTGACTCCGAGTGGGCTTTAATGTCCTTAAGACAAATCCTTAAATACAGCCTGCTGTTAGCTTGGAGCCCAAACCTCTCCAGAGATAATCTGCTGCACAATACTTCCTGGTGTACTTGATCTTTTTTCATATTGGAGTGATTGAACCAAGGTTCATACTTTTTTATGTTGTGGAATTTTAGTAGAAAAATGACAGCTCTTTTACACAAGAAATTTTAGAGGATACTTATACACCCTGCTGTTATAATCAATAAATGTAATAAGTTAATTAGCCTCATGATTAATTTCTGTCTTCCATTTGTTTTTCTTCTGTTTTGTAGAAATTCTCTGAATGTCACAACTAGTTAGGAAGGAGTGAAAGTGTCCTTAGTCTTCTTTTATTCTTAGTATTTCCTGGCATTGTTTGCTCCTCATCAATCAACATGTTGTGCACTGTTAATGCCATACCCTACAGCCAGTGTGTACTCAAACAATATTGAATTAACTCCGTTGAATACAGTTGCTGAAAATCCCAAAAGTTATGATAAGGTTTAGTGCTTTGTTACTCAAGAAAAGTTCAATCCATTTGTTTGTTGCAATATATGAATTGTGAAGTTTCTCCTGTCATTTATTTATGGTACTTTATTTTAAAATGTTCAAATATTACTATTACTGTGAGGTCATTATTTTAATCAGGACAAAAGTAAAAAAAAAAAAAATTGTTCTCTCACCAGCAATGGGAGGACCGGCTGTCATAGGAAGAGCCATGAGGCCTAGAAGATAGCCAATGGCCTGTGAAGCCTGCATTGGCCCGACCAGTTCAAAAGCTATGGGAGCCATCATGGTGAGGAAGCATCCGTCACACAGGCCCAGGAATACACAGACAACCACCAGCCCCTCAAATACCCAACACTGGGGTATCATGATGGACATCAGGCCCAGAGCCATGAAAGACACCACCTGGAAAACACAAGAAAAGTCCATTAACCCTTTAATAATAATAATAATAATACATTTTATTTGTATAGTGCTTTTCATGGCACTCAAAGACGCTTTACATGCAGTAAGACAGAACAATAAAAGTCCAACAGCAATAAAAAACAAACAGTAGAAAACAGAGTAATCAACAAATTAAAGCAGTTAGAATTAAAAGTAATCAAACATTAAAAGCAATCTTGAATAAATTACTTTTTAAAAGGGATTTAAAAGTGTTGAGGTCGGAACAGTGACAGATGGTTGGGAGGAGTGAGTTCCTGAGATTTTAACAGTTCCAGTCAAAACTTTATAAAATAAGCAACAAAAAAGACAATTACAGTCAAAAATGTATAATAAACCTACAAAAATAAGAAGCAACATGAATAAAATAAGACACACATGGCACAAAAGTGAAGGAAAATTATGAAATACAATATTAAATGTAGAAATCTAAAACAAAAAAAGAACAAAATTAACATAAACTAATAAATATTTACAAAATAATAAGTTAACTTAGTTAAAATAAACTAAAATGAAGTATAAATAAATAAACAAACAAACACAAATAAATAAATAATTGGTTCCAGTAGTTTTAGTTTTGGCTTTTTCTTTTTTCTAAATCAGTTGCTTTTTGACACCTGTTTATTTCCAGATATCAGTTCCATGAACAAAACTCTGTAAAAAACTGTAAATTTTTTCTGATTATTGAAAGTAAACCATCATTTCAGAATGCGTCATCGCTGATGCAGCAGGAGTTGAATAAGGCTCAAACCAAGACCATCAACTTCATCTCATAGTCTGAGACTTTTCCCTGGTTGAGAGTCTCAGGTTTGAGCCTTATTCATTATTTACTGAGATGGACAAAACAACTACAAAGGCCTCAGTTCTATAAGGTTATTCTTCTCTCAATTTACATTTACTGTGTACTGTGTACAGTGTTTTCCAGCTTTGGTCCTCTCTACAAACAAAAGCACAGATGGCAGTGAGTAAAATGAGAACAGAAACCCATTTAATTTATTCAGTTACTGTCACTGAATTGTAATACAGTCTGTCAGTAGTTGAATATGGAATCCTTTTGTTGTCTTTGCAATGATTGAATTATGTATTCAACACTGAACAGCAATTACAGTAGCTATTTCTGACACATGTGCAGCTATAGACATACAAGATAAGACATACTCTTTTAACATGTAGTGGGGCTACACTTCTTTCTTTAAATGCACAACAGATTTTCACAATAGCATTTGTCCAAGTCAAAAGAAACCCAAATAATACAACTCTAAATGGAGTTAGTTAGTAAACACACACTGTAGCACTACTGAAAATTTTAACACCAGATATCCACAACAACCACAAAAACATTTCAGCTATCCATAGAGCAATCTTGAACAGAAAGTATATATCATTGCTAATTTAATAAAAAAAAAAATTATCAAAAAAACTAAGTATGACTCAAAAAATAATAATTTCAGAAATACACTATTAGATGCATGGTCACAATATTACTGAGGATATTTGCAAACAATTATATTATGGATGTCTGGAATGTTTTTTCAGGTTTGGAAATATGATATTAAAACTGTCTGGTAACATTTTACATTAGATTGTAGGTATTTTTTCTAAATAAGGGTTATTCCTAGTAAGAGTTTTACTGTAGATGTTCTATCAGACTATCAAAAATGAAATTGCAGAGGTCACAAACTGAAAGGCCAACAGTTGTGAATGATACAAATTATGTAATTTGTTTTAGGAAGTATGTTATTATGAAATGTTCTTCTTTATAAGAAAAAAACTGGATTAAGCAAATTGCCTATATAGCCAGTAAGAAATTACAAAGACTAATATACTTTCATTGAACAAACAAAACGTAATAATAGACTTTATCAAGATCAGAATCTATGTAGTTTATGTCTTGGTTAATTTATTAGAATGCAAACTTTTTCATATTAAATGGAAATACAAATAAGGCTAATGGGAGTATCTTTAGCCTTCCAGGTATCTGATCCTAAAATTAATCTAGCAATGGCACAGAATTAAAAGTTAAATCACTACAATGACTGAAAGTCATCCTATGGAAGATTAATATTGTACTAAATGTCATGGTAAGAGATATTTGAATATTAATAGCATAAGACAGACAGGCAGATGGATTGATTCAGTGCCTTCGAAATATGAATGTCTGTAAAGATTAACGGCAAACCATCCTGTGGGGAGAAATTCATTATGACTAATAATATTGATGATCCTTATCACAGTTGTGCTTAAGCAGAATAGACAATGATTAATTTTACAGTACAGCCACAGGTACATGGATCACCATTCCAATATGTGCACAGTCATTGTTTCTATCTAAATGTGCCACAGTTTTAAGATTGTTTAAGTGTGCTTCATGTTTTTTAACTGTTGCCAAGTGCTGCCCACCTTCCTTTGTACTAATTCCACAAACACTCAGGTAACAAGTGTTGCTCAGTGCAACAAACCTCACCCCCCTTGCACACATTTTACCTAATTTGCCACATGTGACCTTTGACCTAAATTCATCAAAATTCAATGGGATCTATTCTGGACTACCTCATTATAACTTTCCTGAAAATTTCATGGAAATTGGGGGGTTTTTTGCGTGCAGTGGCAGAAACAGAAAACAAACAAAAACAAGTGGTGCCAGACACAACACACCCAACCCCTTGCAAATGTTTTAGCTCTTAATGGTCAGAACCCTCTCCAAGTCTGACACTATAGTTTTGACCTTTGAAAGTTGCTCAAGGGCAAATTTTATGATGCCATTTTGGAGCCTACATGTAGTTTCCTGTCCATAAACAATAGTAACTGAGTACTTATCACCAGTCTTTTTGGAGTTATGACCATTTAAATACATGTTACTCAAGGTCAAAGGTCATGACACCACTTTGAAACCCATGCCAGGTTTCCTATCTGTCAAGAATAGTACTCCACTTGTTTTTCCATGATAGTCAAATGACAATGGTCATTTACAGACAACGCAGCGGTCCGTTTAGGTGCCTTTGTTTCAATGGTCTGCTTACAGTATGGCTCTACTTCCTGCTGTTGCTCTGAGTCATGGCTTGAGTTCAACATGAGTGGCTGAAGCGGCGTGTCAGTCAAGATGACAGACAGATTCTTCATCTAATGACATGCAAGAATTGTAGATAAGGCCCCTCCTTTGAAAACGGATGGGTTGTGGAAGGGTCCCAGATTGTATCCTGATACCAGATGGCGACAGTCAGCTTTACAGAAATACAACACTGCCATAATTATATTATATTTGGATAAATAATGGGATTCATATGTAACAAAGACACTTCCTTGTGGTCCATGATTGAAGTAGGTCAAACCAAACTCAACAGTGATCTTTAAACACAAACATAATCTTTTCTGAATATGTTGTACAATATAAACACTGCACTACAAACTGTTCTTTTCATCATGTCCATGTGTGCATCCGTGGTGGATTTAAATATATATATATATATATATATATATATATATATAGCCACAAAATTATCTGAAATGCTCTGCTTTTCTTTTCCTGTTCCATTTTCTTGAGTTTAAATAACCCCATCCACTTCCAAGCAAGGTAATTTGTCTGACAACAAAAAAGCTTTTCATTCTGACACGGTAAGTGCACAAATATTACCATATGAATCATGTTTATCTGCAGCCAAATATGTGAAGATGAAAGCACTGTGGGTTTTGGCCAACCCAGTGACAATAAAAAACACTTAATTAGACTCACACTGAAAAAGCTTTTCAGTTCAGTGCATCAGAGGAGGCAGATGAAAAAGGAAAAAAATGCAGTGCGGAAGAAAGGAGTCACAAAACAAGTGCATATAGAAGCCTGCAGGTTTTCTTCTTTTGATAAAAGTCTATGTGGACACTTTTGCTTCAAAACATTTCTTCTGTTAACACCATTTTGGTTTCGGAAGCTGACTCCTACTTATTCCTTACTCCTCTTTACATCTTACTCTACATACAGTAAGCACCTTAGAGAAAAGTTACAAAAGACAGTCAAACAAAAACACTGTTTAACCACATGCACGACAATATTCATAGCCAAAAAGGTCACATGGACAATATTTTCTGTCTAGGAAATATTTTATGCATGCATGTTTTATATTATGTATGCCATACAGGACTTAACGGTTACAAACTTTCATTTCCATTGCAGTCATTTTTCTTCAGCACCTTATGTTGCTGATGGAAGAGTTACACTAGTATTGTGTAGGAGTGTATTATGCAGAAATGGAGAAGCAGGGTGTGTTTAAAAAATAAATAATAAATAAAAAAAAAAAGGTGTGTAATATTCCAGCAGTTTTAAAAAGCAAAACATAGTGCAACAGAATCATGAACCTCCTGCTTCCCCCATCCCAAAAAGTTTTGGACTGGGGGGCTTACATGGCGCCTTTTTACGCATGAGATGCTGAGAAACACTCTAGTAGTCCAACCACTTGAATTTTCAGATGGTAATTACTCCTGACAAGGTAACAAGAATATATTCAGAATTATCATGGCTTACTTTTTTCTTGTCTGCATTTGTTCTCATTGTTTAACACCACAGAGAGGGTGTCAACATTGTCATGTCAACATTGTCATTGTCATGGCTTTCAACAAGCTGTGCACCATTCTTTTGCCCATGCTTTTTGACAATTAACTGTGCAAATCATGGATGTACAGCTTGCTGGTTGATGTAAAGTTTTCAGAAAATTCTTAAGATTCTCAATGGGCTTCATGTCTAGACTATGTAGCATCCAATCCATGTGTGAAATTTATCTCTCACACTCTATAAGATACGATTTCACAATATCAGCCTGATGTATCATTATATTCTCAGTATGCAGTTAGAAAAATCCACTGATGGAAAATAAATGGCCCTTCAGTATACTCAGATAATCAACCAACTTCATTTTGGACACATGATTACCTTGAACCTTGACCTAACGAACTGAATGAACCCCAGATCACACCACTTCCCCCACAGACTTGTACTGTAGGTAATAAGCATGAATGGTAGTCCTGTCATCCAACTCTCTTCTTATGCACATGCATCAATTCCTCTGGATTCATCAGACCACATGACCTTTTTTCCACTGGAGTACACTTATAATCTTTATGCTCTCTATCAAACTTTAAAGGAGTCATTCCATCGTTATTTCATTAATATTGCTGTGTTCACCATTGTTATTGAATGCATTGTGCGTTGGTTCTACTTAAAAAAAAACCATCTGGATTGCCTTGTTTCAAGCTGTTTTTGGAGGGTAGAAACATGACTTGAGGTCAAATAACAGTTTTCCAGTACTTCCTCATACATGTCCATGATGCGGTGATGAAGCATCTCTGATTGGCTCAGAAAATGAATGGGTGAACGAACACTCCCCCCTCCCCTCTGGCTCTGTGTGTGTTTACCATCCCAGAGTAGCATCCAATTTGAATATGTGCAGGAAAAAAATAGGTGCTTTATTTCTACAGAGAGCACATGAACCAGTTTCTTCCACTTTTTTTTTTTAGATTGTGCACCAACTGTGGCACCATCTTCTCTTGTAGCTGCTAATGCTAATGCTACTTCAGATTCACTGCTTAACCCCATGTGGGTGACGCAAATATCCACATGACTTATTTTGGACAGGCTTCTTCTGAATCACTCATTTCTCTGTTGTTTTCTATGAATGGGAAATACAGCCAGTGGAGGTGACACACCACTTTCAAACGCCGTATGTGTTGGTAACTCGGGGTGACACATCAGATCCCAAAAGGAGCGTGGACAAGTGGTTTACAGCAGAATGACACCTTTAAGAAATGAGCAGCTAATCACTGCATCAGTTGTGATCAAATGACACCTTGACAAATATATCAGAGCAATAATTCTTTTATGAAAGGCTGTAATTGTTTTAGTTAAACCCAGGTGGTGACTTTTTTGGATGAGATAGTAGCTGTATATTTCAAAAAAAGAAACATATGGGGTAGCATGTTCAGACTTAAGGCAGTTATTCCAATGACTCAGATTTGTATATTCCATGAACCCTATGCTTCATCCTACTCCTTTTCCGACATGTCATTGTGTATTATTATTATTATTGTTATTATTATTATTATTGTTGTTGTATTGATTATTGTTGCATTCTGCACATGTTCGAAATAAAGCATTCAAATCAAATCAAATCTAATTTAACCCCTTTAGGAACAGATTTACTCACCTGCATGTATATCTTCTTAAGACCAGGAATGAGATCCCCAATCTTACCAAAAGCAAGACGTCCCACACCAGATGAAGCCCCGATACACACCAGTAGCACCCATTCCTTTTCAGTCCCCTTGAACTGCTCCCTTACAAAGTAGATCTAAACACAAAAATAAAGACACAGCAAGTGCGGTCTCTGTTAATAGTGACTGGGTGGTCAAATTCACATTGCATTATTTCTCAACACACAACCTGCTGGAGATGTTTTCCACATATTTTAAAATTTTCTGTTGATCTGCATGTCAGCAGAGTCAGAAAAACGTGTTTTTTTTTAATGGAAAAAATAAATTCTCCATCAAAACTCCGAAGGCAAGGTCATTAGAGAAAAAGCCTTCATCAACATTTTGAACAGCAGGACAGGAAGACCCAACACATATAGGTCAGCCCCTCCTACTTAGTCCTGACCCCTCAAATCAGGTCCAAAACATGAAACCACTCTCTGAAGTCTTTCCTGAACATAGTGGCCCTTGTGAAATATTTGCTCTGCTTTGAAGGCCTCGAGATCCATCAATGGCCATAGGATAAGCATGTTTAGGGATACAGAGAGGCCATACAGGAGAGGTTTCCTGAGGTGGTCGAGCCAATACAAAGGCCGGGGCTGTGTTTACATCTGGGCCTGGGCCTGAAACAACAGGCCTGACAGAGGGAGGCCGGAGCTGGAACATCCGACATCTGGATAGAGGGAGATCAACTTTACAGCCCTACCCTGGAGCTTTACACTTCATCCACATCCCTCACTATCTGACTATTTACCATCTCAGTCTGTCAGGGTCAAGCACACAGTTTGCAAAATACTTCATGAAAAAGGGTTTCCGTTTCTACCAGTCACAGGTAACATGTTTTTGTTTCTTTTTTTGGAAAGATGACAGTTAATGTATTCAAAGCACTTGCACTCAAAAACCCTATTATCTCATCAATAGAGAAAAATAAATAAATAAATAAATAAACTTTCACCACTCCTTCATCCCCCTGACAAAAGCAAATGGCACCAGACCGCCCACAATGCAAAAGAATGAGTCGGACAGTAACTCCCTTCTTCACTGCTTCTCAAAGTTGAGTTTTGTAGTCAGATCATTTTTACTGGCAAAGTATTTTTGTGTCAGGCATGTGATGATACAGCTAAACAAAAGTAAAATGTTTATGCAACACCATGACATAAATAAAAAGACCAGGATTGCTGTATTTCACAGACACACTCAAAGAATGAATGTTGTGAAATCTATATTAGGTGATGTTTATGAATATAAAACAGACTGTTAAGCACAAAAAACAGTTCTATAACCTGTGTATATAGTATTGTAAACTTCAGACAAAGTGTTCTACTGGAAATGCATGAGGAAGAATGAGAAACAACAACAGAAGACAGATTGTGTTTAAATAATTTCATTAAAGACAGGAAATCTACTCACTAAACCAATGATTATAAGCTTACCAGATGGATATATGGCACAAAGTAGCCCAGTACAGCTGTAGCCACTCCAAACGCCCACACCCGGTACGTGATGATGTGAAAAACGCGCAGGTTGAAGTATTTTCTGATTCCAGTCAAAGTCATGGTCCACCTGCTCACCCTCTGAGCAGTATCCCCTGGCTCTGCCTGTTCAGAAGGACCAGGACACATACCTGGTGGCCCCATTCTTCCCCCAGCAGGCAGTAAAGGTTTGAAGGTTAGTGCCAGCATAGCCTGGATGAGCATGAAGAGGCTGAGGATCTGAAAGGTTCTGCTGAGGCCCAGAGGCTGCAAAACTTTGAGTAACACGGGGAGACCCATGGAGAAGAGACTGGCCCCGGCTGTCACCACACCATTGGCCAGGCCTAAACGCTGGCGGAAATAGTGACCAAGGATAACCAATGATGGCTGGAAGGCGAAGGATGAGCCGCCGCCAAACAGTATGCCATACGTGAAATAGCGAACACCCAATGAACTGCAACAGACAAAAATGTAAAAAAAATAAATCAAATAAAATACCAGAATTAGTGTGAATAGAATCAAATTAGAAATTAAAAAAGGGGAGGAAAAGTAAAGGTACTGATGAAACACATACAGTATTGTAAGATTGTAGGGTACATTCATTATAAAGGCTTGCTGTTGAACAAAGAGCATCAAGCAGAGAAATCATTAAATGGAATATTTAAATTTCAGTTAAAGGATGAAATTCATACCCAACTTCATATTGTCTCCCCTTGTTTTCTACCCAAAAATCTGTTAAAGTTTCAGTATTTTATATAATATATATATATTTATTTATTTTAAATCTACTGATGAATTTCAAGACTGTCAATATCTGAAGACACCTTCCCTCATCCTTCCCTACAGACCCCATCAAAGATCCCAAAAAGGTCCTTGTTAGAGGTAGTTATGGCTTATCTGTTTTGGTTTGGTTTTTAACTTGTTTGGGTTTAATAGCATAGTATACTGTTTATATTAACATAATAGGTGACAATAATGAATGTTGAGCATAACATGTTACTTTGTGATGACTACCAAATACATTTTTCTCTACATTTAACCTTTCCTATGTTGTTCATCACCATTCATTACAATATTACCCTTCACATTTTGCATTTGCCAGTGAAAATTAGGTATTTTCCTGTAGTGAATTTACTGATGATGTAAATGTTCATTAAAAAAATTAAAAGGTTAATAGTTCAAGCCACAAAAGTGAGGAAAATTTTACATTTTCAGCTAAATATGTCACACCTTAACATAAAAACAAATATGTACAACTACTGTCATTTGCATAACTACATGGGTTTGGTGAACTAATGTTACAGAAGATGACAATGTTCAGATATAGAACTGAATATCAAAAAAAAAAAATTCTAAATCTCACTGAAAAGATGACAACCTGCTTTTTTACCTAAATTATTTCAACCTGTTGGATCAGTAGATGATTTTTGGTCACCACTGGCTATTTACATTTTCAATGGCTAGACAGTGGACACCTGAATAATTCCATTCTGAACAATTAAAGACACATAATGACACAACATATAAATAAATTAATAAATAAATAATATTTAAACAAATAGTTCATACGAAGGTAACAAAAACTCAATTTCAAATATGTGTTTAACTGTTCAATAACTTGCTTGTAAGATTTAGTGTAAATGCAACAAGTCAAAGGAAAACAAAAACAGGTGTAACTATAGACAAAATCTGAAATGACAAAGAAGCCATTACATAGTGTTGGTTGTGATTGATTGAGTTAAGAATTAAGTATAATTTCAAAACGCCAAATGTATTCCTCCGAATCATAGGTGTATATATAAACTGAGTTTCAGCTCCTTTGGGCTCAGGTCCTCTACCAGAGGCCTGGGAGGCTGATAGTTCTGTAAATTAGCTGTTCCTAGGATTGTGCTGTTTTGGACACAGATCTCTGATGTTCCTGGTATCTGCTGGAGCCATCCAGTCAGCTTGGAGGTTACTACCCCTAGTGCCCTGATCACTATTGGCACCACTGTTGCCTTTACACCCCAACATTTTCTCTATCTCCTCTTTCAGGCTGTTTTTTTGTTGTTTTTTTTTTTTTTTACTTTCAAGTGATTCAGAGTATATATGATATAGTCCTGATTATAATCATTTGTTTAATGAGAGAAGCTTACTTTGCAAAGGATGTACTGAGCAGCCCTATAAAAGCCAGTGCTGCCCCACCAACAGCTGTTTTCCTACAGCCAAAGCTGTCTGTGAACATGCTGACCACTGGTGAACAGAAGAAGATCATTCCCATGGCCAGAGCTCCCACCCAGGCTGTAGAGGAAGAAATGAGGACAGATGAATCATTGTGAGAACTGTGAAAGTGCCACTTTCCCTTCTATGCTATCACACAGATTCTGTGCATTAAATAGGGTCAAAGTCCATGTGACATCAAATGAAACTCAAAATGGTCAATGGCTAAACTGGATACAAAACCAGTTGTGTAAGTGACAATGATTTAAAAAGGGAAAAAACTAAATTAATAAGCTCTTCCAAAAATTTGTAAAAGCCCAAGTCAGCTGTTGTGTATTAACAGTTTTATTAAAGCAGAAAATAAAATTTAGATTTAGTATGGTAAATCAGGATATAAAAATAAACTGAATAACAGATTGTTTGGTGTAAAAATAATACTATAGTTTCATTTAAAAGCGCTGAAAACCCCTCAAGTATCTCTTTTTATTCCTGTGATGCAATTTGCTGTTACTATAAATGGATGGAATTCTGCAACCGTTCCTCATCATATCTTTTCATTAGCATTGAACATATTTTATGTGGAATTTCCTTTTATATAATCAGATTAAACATTAATTACATTGATTATCTCCAGCCAGTGGGCCAACAACTACTTAGTGTTAAAACATATCCAGTCAGATTCATCCAACAGACACAGCCTACTCTGAAGTTCAAACAAACAAACTCCTGAGTGCAGTGTCATGAGGAGCAAAGGTAGCTTTAACCCTTTGATGCATTAGTCAAGATTTTTTTTTCCCCCCAAGTATTTTTATTCCTCTATAGGCATGAACAAAGCACTTCAATTTAAATCTTTTTAATGAACTTATTTTTTATGGAGTTACAAAAATGCCCACTCAGCTGGACAGCATTGTAGCAAAGAAATGTGTTAAAACACAATATCAGAACACGATGAAATAAAATATTTTTAATGCGGTTTTGTTTAAGATAACTGTTAACTACAGTCTAATAGCAAGCAATTGATTTACACGTAAACATATTAGTGCAGATCAAGTATTAAGAACAGACCAGTTACAGTAATGATATGAATTGACTGATATGGAACTAAAATAACTAAATCCATGAATATACAAAAGAACAAACAAAGGGTTAATGTGTACCTTAATGTCTGGACATTAGATCACACTAATCAAACAACTCAGTGAGAATTAGACCAGAGGCAATGATAAAGAAATGGATAGACTGAGTTATCTATGTACACACATTGTACAGCCAACATACAGTATCAGCATCCACACACACACACACACACACACACATCAGTCTGGATTACATAGGAGTCTTTATGGTGGGTGCCAGCTCAAACTACATCATAGTTGTATATGTCTGTACTTTACACAATGTACACTATAAAATCAGTGTTTGCACAGTGTCAAGGTTGGGGCAGCACCTCGAAGCCTATGTTGTTTATTTATTCAAATGGGACAAAAAGAAGACAGTCTTTCATATAGTATGTACTTCAGAAACTTCATGGGAGCGTAATTTGCTATGGAAAGGGTTTAACTCTATGACCTAAGTATTAGCAGAGGTGGAATTATTTTATATTACATCTGAAGGCAAATAGACACCTCCATACCCAGAAATGGATTTCAATAGGTTCCACCATGAAACAGACCAAAGGCTGTATAACTGTGGCTGTATATACCATATGCCTCAAATTCAATTAACGTTCCATCCATCAAGAGCTACACTAATGAGGGAATGAAATCTGTGCCAAAGGTCAGATTAACCCACTTTACTTAGCAAGCCAAGAAGTTTGGGTTTGGCTTCCCATAATCACCTTAGCATTATTGAAGCATATTGTTTCTCTGATTTACAAGGAACAAGAGAAGTATAAGGGCCTTAATATTCCTCAAATAAGGAGCTTGTTAGCTTTTTTTCAGGACAAAACAACCAGCCCGCCTGTTGTCAATTTAAGTAACTTTCTGAAACTCAATAAGAGTGAAAAGAAAAAGTTCAAATTACTTTTCTTAGACTTCACACTACTACTTCCATTCATTTTTGGGTGTCAAAGTGAGAACTAATTCTATGACTAAACAAGTTATACTTGTGCTGCAGTTTGCATTTGGCTGTTTAAACACATACCTAAGACACCCAAAGGGATAATCATATGACTTCCCACTGTGGAAAGAAGACTCTTATGGGAAACCAAACATGAGACTGTTTTTTCAGGGTGGTTTCATATTAATCAAAATACAAATCAGCTTTCAGCCAAAGTGAAATCTAAAAACAAACGTATGTGGTACTGGATTTTCATTTCATTGGTGTACTTTGGTAAATTGTGATATACTATTGTACCGTTTACTCCAGGCTCTATCTTAAAGTATCTTAGTAGGCCTCATTGTAGGACCAACATGCTGCCTTATAAACTGTAAAAACTGAAAAACTGCATTCATTGTTTGGCATAAATACATAAAATCAATCAATCCATCAATCAATAAATACTTCTACGGACCCTACATCTTCTGAGATAGTTAAATCAAATCAGTAGTCCTCCTCTACAGTTGGGATCATTGTGTCCCAGTACTTCTCACATATGTTCCTGAAACCAAGGGTTGGAACAGTCTACCTCTAAAACTGTTTTTTGACCATTTCCATATGTCCAGCTCAACTTTTCAGAAAACATCACTTGAATTAGAAAGAACGCTACCTGATGTTATTTCTCTTAGAGGTTCATGCTTGGGGACTCAGTGTGGAGACCAGAGGAATAAAATGTTTTGCAGATTTTATGTCAGATTTGATTAATCTTAAACCTATGCAGTTGATTTTGAGTTGAGCTTCTGGTAAACATTTCACATCCTTTTTGTGAATTCCAGCATATTATTGTAGAACTGCTCATTTCTGTCTAGGAGGGTGTACATGTCCCTGTAGTGCTGAATATTTTCTGGAGCAGTTTAAATGCAGTCTTCAGTGTACACAAGCAAAACAAAACATTTCCCACCCATGTGTCCACATTGAATAATCACAGACCAATCTATCATTACAGGATAACAAAATAATTCAACTGTGTCTCATCCTTCCAGCTTTTTTGTACTTGCCAACCCCATTTTTTTCCCCTCTGCCCTAGCACAAGCATATGACTGAGTGGTGTGTACTCATTATAGACAATTAGCTCTGAACACTTCAAAACAAAACCGAAAAAAAAAAAAAAAAAAAAAAAAATTGGCGACGACAGCTTAAGCAAAATGAAAAGATGTGTGTGTACGTGTGTTTGTGTGCAATGTTGAAGAGACTTAAATACAAAGGCTTTTTATTTATGTGATGGATGTAACCTGACAGCGAGAGAGAAAAACGCAGGCTCTATATAGAACTCTCTGTACATTGGAAGGACAACCTTCTTGAAGAAACACTTTTGGGTTTTTAAACACACAGTCCAATTGAGTCTACATTTAATGCTAGTTTGAGGGCATAAAACATCCAGCATGATGGGTAAACTGTTACTACTCCACCAACTAATGGAAGCATTGCCAGCATTTATCTGCCTGTTTGTTTGTCTGTTTGCTGTTAGCAAGATTACTCAAAAAGTTATTGCCTGATTTGGCTTAAATTTTCAGGAAATGATACTGGCACAAAGAATAAATGGTTACATTTCACTTGGTTGGTTGGGACAGACCACTGCTCGCAGAATGGGGGGGGGGTCTGACTTAGCGGAGTCATCACTCTCCAAATGCTTTGAGTTTCTTTATCTAATAGTTAGTTACTCGTGCATGTACTATTTCTTTCAAGCACGACAGTGTTTGTAAAAGGATATTTAATTCAAATTTAATGTAGCCAAGACATTAGCTGTTAAAAAACAACAAAGCTCATTTGGTGTGGCTTTAAATACTGAATAAATACACACATTGACTAAAAAGGCACTGTTTCATGTACATGCCGGAGATACTGCAGTAAAGTAAAAACAACCACGAGCATACAATCACCAAGTAATTTGTAATACAATTTGCAGACAGTTTGAGGAAAATATTTCATTGACTAAACAATAAAATATCTGTTTAATATTGTATTGGGCTTTACATTAACAATAGCCATACATGTCCATGTACGGCTCATGTAAAATCAGTTACAATACTTCGCAAGAACCTATTACATCCAGGACTGCGACCCCCTCACAACCTTTTTTCATATGATAGTAACTACTTTACTGTTAAGAAAAAGTAATGTTGCATTCGTTAACACCAATATAAAGAAACAATGATGTGATTTTGTTTGATTCATGGGAATCTACACTGCAACAAACTATCACAGCCTTACTGAAAAGAAAGTAAGACATCACACATCCTCCGTCAATGTTGCCACCCATATTTGAAAGTCAATCTGAATTTTCGCCAGTTTAACATTTCTTAGCTAGTTCATTAATGAGATACACAAGTGGTTGAAAAACCCACCAACCATCATCTCTACCAAATGTAATACTATATCAACACCATGTGATGTTGTTGGTGAAGGAGAGACCCTAGATGACAGTCTGGGTTGGAGGCCATAGCTAGTAGCTCAGCAGTCACTACAGACTAACTCTGGTCATAGCCTACACTCTTACCCTAACTTTAAGAGCTTCCACAGCAATGTCTGAAAACTCAATTTTCATGAGCGTCACCATGGTAGACAGACACAGACACAAAGCCCAGCTGATTGAGGTGTTTTTTTAAAGGACACCAGTCAAAAGTTTAAGTTCAAGGAAGGAATTGTTTCTGAAGAGACTGAATTTGGAGAAACGCCACCTCCCGCTGTACTGACACAGGAGGGACTAAAGAATAATAGAAAAAATAGATGACAGCCGTTTTCCATTTTATCCAATTTTGACCTGAAGCAAGTTGAGTAAACAGGAAATGACGTTTGACCCGCAATGACAAAGACGCAAACCTACATCTTATTTGGGGAAACTAATGGGGTCACTATAAGACCTGAAGATACACAGAGAAAATTGGTGTCATATCATACCATAATGATCTTCAAGTCCGGTGGTCATGTTTCTTTGAGTTGTTAAGATTAATTTCCGGCTTACTCAATTTGCTTCAGGTCAAAATTGGATAAAACGGAAAACGTCTGTTATCCGGTTTTTTGGGGGGGGTTTTTCAATTCTTCATTTAAACACAAAAAGGAAAACTGAAAAAAATGCATCACTATCAATTTTTTCATTTTGGTTTTGGAAACAAATAATGAAGAAACGAGTTGTTTTTTCGTTGTTTTAATTTTGGTTTTATTTTGAAAAAAGAATGAACGAATGATACACAGATCATTGCACCCTGCAATGCATCTATGCATAGAAATCTGGCAATGGGTCTGTCCAGGACATATTAAATCTTCTGACTGGTGTATGTGCTGTGAATAGTACTATAAGACAGATACACTATTGTACTCTGAACCATCAACAACTGTTAACATATTCAGTGGAATGTAGTCATTATAGAAAGCTATGTATAACCCTGGGCTTGCAGTGCGTTAATTACAGAAGAAAAAAATAAATAAATCTCAAAAACACTTTTTATGCTTTGAAGAAAACAGATCTGTCTCATGTTGGATTATATAAACAAGAATATGGGTTTTTATCAATGGTCACTTAAGGAACATAGCAAATAGATCCCTTACTGGATAAAATGAACAGAAGGCTTTTATTATAATACTGTATATGTTCAATTACAAACAATTTTGTTGTACTTAAGGTAACCATTCGTCCGGATTTTGTCCGGACAGTCCGGTTTTAGAGCCATCTGTCCGGCTGTCTGTCAAGTGTCCGGCTTTTTCACAATTTGTCCTCCTTTCATACAATCGTCCGCCACCATTGCATTAATCGTCATAAATCCCCACCCGTTATTTACACTTGCTACTCTGCGATGTTTACAGGCAAATAGCATGTCGTAGGCTATGCAATGTAAATATTCCTGCAGCGCGCACAGCCGAAGCAGCGCACAAAGTGGACACAATGGTGCCCCCCCCTCCCCGCCCCGCCTGTCCTAACTTTAGGGCTTTTGTCCTCCTTTTTGGACAAAAGTGTCCTCCTTTCCTCTTTCATGCCAGTAGTCACCCAATAAGTACTGCTACAATGATTGCTACCATTGATATGTATTGTACTAGCTACTCTCAATGATAGCCTCACATGAAAGATCGTTTTTCTTCAAATTGAAACAGTAACAACTTAAACCTTCAGGCTTGGCACAATCACATATGCAAGTGCACATTTCCAACTCGCCCTCAACAACTGCAAAAAGTTGCAGTGAGCAATTTATTGGCTAAAATCCATGTGCCTCATTTATTTTGGCACCTCTCCCTCTTCCTGTATTCTCTAGTTCATGACTGATCACGCTCCTGAATATGAAGAAAGCCTGCACAAATATGAAAGACTGCACTTTGAGCTATATGACCATTAACAAACTGTTCTGGTGTCATTCATACTTTATTTATGTATAGTGGCCTACAAAAGCACTATACCGTGATATATACTGTATACCACCAGTGGCTTAAATTATACCAGGATATACATTTTTGGCCATATCACCCATACCTGTCTTGAAATTAGTTACTTAACCTCAAGTGATGCAGTAGATATTTTTCTGTAAAGCATAAAGGCTGGACAGGGGTGAAGAAGTTGCTCAGGGAGTTCCATGAGACATAAAAAAAATACTGGCCTTAAATGAGATCTGGACAGAAATAAAAGATTATTATCATTATTGTAATATTGCATACATATTGCATGGTATTAAGGATGCAACAGCAAGTCTGTCCTATGTATGTGCTTGTTAAGATGAAAACTCCCCACTTTTGATTGAAACTGTTCTGGCCGTCTGTCCATCTGTGATTAGGAGTCTCAAGTCTTGCTGACCTGAACCCATTCCCCTGACCTTTGGAATGCCAAATATGCCACAGACCTCCCTGATCTGCCAACCTGGGATTTACAGCTGCCATGGAGATGCTGGTGGAATCTGGGCTTGCAGAACTACAGCTACACAAACCACAAGAGAGAAGCTCACTTCTGACAGCAGTGGGGAAATTCAGTTTACAATGAACCATAAAACTTAACTGTCACTTAAAACACAGCTAATCTTAAAATAATGTAATTAGGTTGCCTTTTCAGTACTTTTAGTGCCCAGTTATGGTCTAAATGTTGTTTTCAGAAAATTATCCTGGCTATTGTGTCAGAGGAACCTCACTTAAAAAAATAAAATAAATCAATGATGATTTTCATGGTTTGATGCTGACAATTGCTTGCCAAATCAAATAAAACAAACACAAACAAGGTTTCACAAATAGTACATATGCTGTGATGAAACAGCCACCATGACATTTGACCACATTAGGAAATTTTGTTAAAAAAATACATGAAATTTGAAGTCGAACTCGTGGAATGGTAATAGTAAGATGCTATCTATGTTAAACTCCTGCATACAATATGGTGTGTTATTAACTGTGGCATAAGCATGCTTCCTGTAACTTTATAGCATTCACATACCTTGGCTATCTTCTCAATAGGGGATAGTATAAGTATAGTTTCATATGTAGAAAACCAAATATATAGCATATTTAATGGAAAACACTGTTAAAATGATACACAGACTCTTCAGTTAAAGTTGGGTGTAATAATAATTTATCTTCCTTATTCGTGAAGACACTGCAGTGCTGATAACGTTTGGATTGTCTTGGATTAAATAAGTATTTGGCAGTAATTCTGAAATCAGTATCTTAATTAACATGCCAGAGTTCATGAGAATAAAAGAAGAAAGAAGAAAAATGTTCAGAAGTTAATTTTACATCAATTGAGCTCAACTTGGTAACTTCTTCACCAATATATTTTGACATGAACAGATAGATGTCCCTTACAGCAGATTAGAAAATATCACTGAAAGGTCTTCTTTTCTCAATCTAACTCTATCTCACTGTGGTGAATTTATGTAAAATATTTCCAAGACCAATAAAAAATTAATAATCAATCCCTTTCTTCTGCCTCTTCACTCACATCCTCAGTGCTGCAAACTCTGCTTCAGCAGAAGCATTTTAAAGTTATGGATGCTCCCATGTGTGATCGCACATCACATGGTCTGACCCCCACTGTTTAGGAAAGCATCAGCATTGTTGTTTTTCATTTGAGTGGAATGTTGCGTTTGATAATCCCACCTTGACATATGCATATTTTTATGTGGGGCTACAACAGGTCTTTGACCCTTGGTTACAGCCACACTAATAATCATAGTGCAAAACAAATCCATCTGCAACCGATATTCCACTTGCCTCTGCTATATTGTAGTCTTCTACTTAAAAAAAAATGGGGGGTGGTCTATTCTCATCTCCCACCTCGATACATCTGAACTGTTCTGAAAATCTCATTTACCCCGAAAGACTTAATAAATGCTCAATATAATCAAGCTCTGTTTAAACACCCAACAGTAATCTGATTTTATTTTATTATTAGATTCCGATTTCATTAGATCCTCATATTTCCTTGTCACCTCTTCTGCATATGGAAATACTTTATTGCTTGTAAAACATGTGACATGTTCCTTTACATTTTTAGCCAAATTAAAATAACTTCTCCTGACTGAATCTACTTAGTCTGCTCTCAAGGAACCTTTACAAGAGAGACTATTGTAGTTAAGCATTGCCCCCCTGTTTTCTTCTGTTACTGAGGGGGAAAGGATCAGGATTCAGCCTACTTGCTTAATCCTTCTACGAGAGAACATGGGACCACTAAAAATTAATCCAAAGCAAAGAAAGGATGGTGATTACATTCCCAACAATAAAACAGGAGAAAACACAATATAAACATTTGATAACAACTGTCCTCTGTTATCTGGAAAATATGAGAAATGACTCTGGTCTCAGATAACTCTAAAAGCATCTACCAGTTGTGCTGTATTAGTTTTCAGCATCAATACATTTGTGGTTTTCAGTGTTTCCATCACACAAACCCTAAAAATAATGTGATGCTATGTTGTGCAGCTAACATCTCAGCATAAATAAAAGATGACGAGTCTCAACAATATTCACATGTACTTACATAAGCAACTGAAATGAACCTGATTATGTCTGGTTTCACACTGAAGTTGTAGATTATCTCCTTCCCACTGATAATGTCCTTCATACTGTTGACAAAAGGTTGAATTTGTTCCAAGGAACAGTCTTAGATGTTTAATCCCTTCCCACATTCTGACCTTTACCTTTGTTCATGATTGGGAAGTGTGACTAGACGATAAGAAAAATACCCACTCCTGTTGAGCTACTGTTCCAAACCATCTCTCCATAAAAGAAAAGCAGACTATGTAAGAACTGTGTTTAGAGCACTACTACATTTTTAATAATTCCTAATTAAGTTTCTACTTCAACAGATGGTTAGAAGTGTAAGACTAAGCATCCAAGAGTGCAAAATCCAAAGTACTATGTAAAAATAACATGCAACCAAACCCCCATGCTGCTGTAAATTTAATAATTTACATGCTGATTTTCTCAAAGACCTTCAGACCTTTTCCCACCATAGCCATATGCATGAAATAATACTGCACTACTTTCAAGTTACATTACTGATTTCTTCAGAAGATTGATTCTTTGTGTATTCTTTGTCCTGCTTTAGCCCCCATGAGTGCAGCTGAAACCATTGACAACATAACAAAAATATCAAGCATGTGATAACAGTTCTTAGCAATTTGTAGTCGAAGACCCAGAAGACAATATAACATGTCCATAAAGAGGCCAGCAAAAGTGGAACACTGGTTCTATTCTGGTCATAGTATTGTCTACAAATATAGAGAGCCAAATCAGTGGTCAACATCAGGTGAATTGTGCCAGTTTCACTAAATCCCAGAATGCATTATTACAAGTTGCATGTCAGCCCACTTTCTCAGTCTACAGGTGACTTTTTAGTTCAGATTTTATTTATTATTCTGATAGAAATTTAAGCTGTGCAACTGTTTACCAATCAAACAGGTAGATAGGTGATCATTTTATTTACAACTTGCTTTGTCACAAGTGGGTCATACAACTTTCACTGATGGATTTTACTTTCTGCAGCTTGTAGGGCAAACAAACAATAAAATCTGGTCAACAGCTGGTGAATGAAGTCAAAACAACAGTGGTGTTAATTAATAGATAAGCAGAACATATTGGACTCATAAGGACCTGCAACTGACCACCATGGAAGTGCCCTCCAGCATTTTCCGGATGTATTAACTACTTCACGCCAAGCAGAGACGTCACATATCTGAGTGAGGAACTTATTTTGTGTTTTACTATGTATAGCGTGACACATATAGGACAGCATACAGACATAAACCCACTTGAAACTGCATCTTGATGACCCATATCTTTTTTAGACTGACATAAACCTACTGCAGGCCTACTATCAACTAATACATGACCTGGTGTAAAGTTGCACTGGAGCATAAATGTTTAAAAGGTTGGGTTTTGTTGTATTTTGCAGCAGCTCCTGCTACCAGTTGACATATTATTTCATCTCACTCACCCACTTTAAACTGAGATGTCTTGTCATCTGGGTCTGCGTGTTCATTCACCAACATTGTGTGCAGGATGCCGAAAGAGTTCTGAATCCCGAAGATGGATCCGTTGCACCAGGTTGCAGCAAAAACCACCAGCCATCCGAAACCCCCTTCGGGTGCGACGAACTCATGCTTGTCCTGGACCCTTGTCTGGGACTCTTCACCCGGGGAGAGTGGGGGTTTACAGCCAGCCACCATCAGCTGAACGGAACAATCCTCCTGCGTGATCGTACACTCGCTTCCCACCGCCTGGTCCCCGGTGTTCTTGTCGGGTTCTCGGGGGGGAGCATCTCTCTGCTCCACCTGAGGATCCTCGGTCCGGGACACTCCGCCTGCTGGCTGCGCCTGGTTGTCTACCCCGTTGATCCCCATGCTGTTCGGCTACTGTGGGCTCTTGGCGAACATGCATGAGATATAGGTCACTGGCATAAGCGCAGAGATTTAAAGTACAGACTCTAAATGCACAGTCCAGACGCTGATCGTTGACAGACTGACTTACACGCGGCTTGTAACCCAAGTCTGAACATCAGTAAAATCCCAACCTGCCGACGCAAAGGCTTTCATACTGACCGGAGATCTGTAGTTTCACACAAATTAACTAGAAACACCTATTTCTGTAATTAACGTCGCATTTCTAGGAAAGGTACCCAGGGACCACACTTGTGCTGGGTCTTCTCCAAACACCGATCATCAACCTGTGAAACCCTCAGCTCCGTTTCGACACTGTACCCTGCTGTCACACATTCGGCACACGGCCCGACACATCCCCCCGGCGTTCATACGGACAAACAAAAAAGAACACCAAATACTCCTCCTGTTTCATCTGAAATGTTTTTCAGTGTATAAGTGAAATAGGTAGGCCGTGTGGAGGCAGGCGCTCTCTCTCCCCCACTCAAGTGAAGTGTCAACACACACATAGCCGTCATTCAATAGCCTGGCCCCGCCCCTTACCCCGGCGGATGGGCGGTTTGAACCAATGGTGGAGCTTTGCACTTAGCATTAGCCTTGTTTTATGCCCAAGCTAGCTTACTTCCGGTTCGTTTTGGACGGTAGGCTGCGAGTCTCTGGTTCGTGCCGGTGTACGCATATGTACGTACTTTCAGTGACGACCATGTTTTCATCAGACAAAAGCTGATAACCAGTATGACAAGTTTGACGGTGGTTAGCATGTAGCCTTACACGCACTGTCTTAACATAGGAGGAGGTGTCTGTTGCTGTTTCCGTCACTGTTTCCGTCACGAAAATGCCTTCGTTCTGCATTAAAATCTTTTCATGATTCTTTATATGTGATTTTCATTTAAATATAAGCTGCATAGAGCAGACAAGAGTGCTACCTTGACGGCACTCCCCAAATAATCTTTTCTTTCTATTTAACCTTCCATAAGTGATTTTTTTCTCCCTAACATTTCTTTATCCTGTGTATTTGGAGTTTTCCCCAGTGGAAAAAAATAAATACATAAATGTATATATACATAAATAAATGTATATATACATAAATAAATAAATAAATAAATAAATAAAAAAAAAAAAATATATATATATATATATATATATATATATATGTGTGTGTGTGTGTGTGTGTGTGTGAGTGATTCTTCAATTAGGGGCACTAAAAACTGATTTTAATACAAAATGTTTGACACAATCATTCCAGTAAGTACAAAACATGCTCTTTAGGACTCACATTCTAAATATTTGCAAGTTCATTTAAAATACATTTTAACAACATGGTCTCCCTAACTTTTTAATATATTGCCTTATCTCAACAATGAAATATTGCATACTGATCAGAATATTTGAATTGCAATGTTTTGTTTTTTTTTCGCAAAAAAAAAAAATTAGACTATTTCTTACAATTTTAATTAATTTCCACCTGCGTCTAACTTCTGCATTCACAGGAAAGTCAGATTTTAATGGAAAATAAATATTTGAATGGTTTGAACATTATGGCTAAAAAGAACAATGAAAATGGTGGTTAGAGGTAAAGTTTTTAAAGCAGCTAAAAATATCAGACAGAAAAGTGAGAATGAAGAACCCATTCAAATTTGAGCTATAAAGGTCAACGGTCACAGTGAAGGTCAACAGCTTCCAACAGGATCCAGACCTACGGCCTCTCTCTCTCGCTCTCTCTCTCTCTCTCATACATCTACTTATGGCTTCCTTGGATGTCTAAGGTCACACACACAGTTCTTCTACTTCACTACTACCTACACTTCTCTGTAACTAACAACTCATTTGGTGCCTTAGTGGGTTTATCAGCACAGTCTCACCACAAAACTCATGAGTTCAAATCCCATCAGGACTCAGTTGGTCACCCTTTTAGTACAGGTATCAAACATAGGTGGAACATTGCTGATTGACTTCAATAATGAACTACATCGCTTTTATCCACATTTTTAAATTAGATAGATAGATAGATAGATAGATAGATAGATAGATAGATAGATAGATAGATAGATAGATAGATAGATAGATAGATAGATAGATAGATAGATAGATAGATAGATAGATAGATAGATAGATAGATAGATAGATAGATAGATAGATAGATAGATAGATAGATAGATAGATAGAAAGAAATAATTATAATAATCATTAGTTACAACTAGTGGTGTGGCAAACAATTTTTACACAAAAGATGTTCTGCCTCTGAAGAGCAAAGTTTTCAAGTGAGTGAACAAAACACCTGCATTACTACAATAATGTTCGGCCATATGAGTTTAGGGTTCAGTTTAACATATATTTAGCTCTGGAGTAATACTGTGATAGAAGCTGCATTATCAGCTCTTTTAGACTTAATATTTTCAAGTAAGTGTGGAGCAGTGGTTAGCACTCGTACCTCACAGCAAGAAGGACTCTGGTTCAAACCCAGCACCACTGTGTAAAGTTTACATGTTGTCTGCGTGGGTTTTCTCTGGGTACTCCAGTTTCCTCCCACCATCCAAAGACATGCATTGATAGGTTAATTGTTTAAAGGATTGATATCATGCCCTTTTTTCATAAATTAACTGGTGTCTCAGTGACCTGTCTGTCACATACTTTTGTGAAAATGCCATGTTGATTAGTGGGTCGTGGCTTCTCGGGCAAATGAGCCACAGCTGATTCTGCCCCTCTCTTCCGCAGGGGTGTGCCAAAACAAGAACAGCATCATGTTACCATGGCAACTGCATAGTGCTGTTACAGCCAGTGAAAACTTCGCAGTACAACCGTATATGTTTAAGCCACAGTCAGACACTGAACAAGAGGCTCCAGAACACATTGAAGAACCAAGGATACAGCAACACGTTTCTACATGGTAAATTCACTTTGTCATTTTTGATGTTTCATTTTCATTTGTTGCTACACTGACTATAGAGTGTTGCTGAACTACTTATCTTAGCGCACTGCTAGTAATTCCCACTAGTTTAGTGGGTGTTAATGTAAGGCTAGCCTCTAAAACTAACCATGTTCCACTGGTAAAAGGGATGCTCAAAGATAGTTAACTGCCACCAGTGTTTTCAGGGTAAAAACATACCCCAAAACTGTCCAAGATGTTTGACAGCTGTAGTAATTTATTTGAATAAGCTTCTAAATATTATGTATTTAACAAATCCCATATTAAGTGATATATACATCATTAAAGTGGCCACCTTTTAGTTGCCTCTCCTAACACAAATGTATTTTGTTTATGCATCAACGCCTAAAGAACCTGAGAATATATGCTGCAGGGCATAACCACAAGTAAAATGACTTCCTGTTGAATTACATTTTAATTCCATAGTCACTATATTTTCGATATGTCACTCACATTATACCAAATAGTCCCCTGATAAACTCACCTTTCTAATGTACTAAATTAGAAGAATGCAGCAGCTTCAGAACCCACCATCATGCATGGTGCATCCAGGGCTTAAGCCTGTTTGAATGTGTTCTCGCTATAGAACATATTCAACATATACAGAGAAAACGATTGGCCTTTATGCTTAAGAGGAATAAATGAGTAAGTGTTATTTAATAAAAAAAAATGCAGTCATTGTAATACAAATATGATTAAGGAAGAAAATCTAATAAATAACTGTACCCTCCACTTGTTAAAACCATAGAATGGTTTATATAGACTTGAGTTTTATTAAACAGACATTCAATGTAACAACACAAAAGTTAAAAACTATAGAGAACAATAACAAATTGTTAGTGTCATTCATTATCTGAACCCGCTTTATCCTCACTAGGGTCGCGGGGGTCACTGGGGGCCTAATCCAGCAGGGTACACCCTGTATGAGACGCCAGTTCATCGCAGGGCTGACATACATAGACAAACAATCACTCTCACATTCACACCTATGGCCAATTTTAGATTAACCAATTAACCTATCAGTGCATGTCTTTGGATGGTGGGAGGAAACCGGAGTGCCCAGCGAAAACCCACGCGGACACGGGGAGGACATGCAAACTCCACACAGAAAGGTCTGGTGTGGGATTTGAACCAGGGTCCTTCTTGCTATGAGGCACGAGTGCTAACCACTGCACCACCATGCCGCCCTTTTCAGTGTCAATTCAATGTTATTTATAGAGCCCAAAATGACAACAATATCGTCTCACAGGACTTTACAGGGTTAATCGGAGAGAACACAGTAACCAATCAATCACAGTAATAGATGAAGTCTTAAGCATCTTCTGTCCCTGTCCTTAGTATCATCACTTAAGTTTCACACAAACCATAAAGACATCACCACACTATGTATGTCTGTATGGACTGCTGCATGTGTTCTTTGTTCAGCTGTTACAGAAGCTTTGGAAGCTGGTGTTGAAGCTTTCTGGGACAGAGAATCAGGGTGGTCCTGCCTGCGAATATGGTCAGAGTTCCCTGACACACAATATGCAATTCAGAAATGAAATATGTGTATACTTTGTGTACCCTTCAATAACCATTATGTTCTGTTGCACAGTTTTTGGTACTTGATTTTTATTATTCATAGTCTATTAATAAGTGTATTTATAATGAAATGTATTCTAAAAAGTCACTTTAATAAAATATATAATATGATAATAACAAATTTTATTTGTTATTTATTTATTTATTTATTTGTTTATTGTTTCTATGCGTGTGTACACATTTTGTGACTGCAGTATTTTCAATAAAAGCTTGGTAAACTTATTGAAGGTTGGTTCAGTTTTAACTGGCTTTGCTGTGGCCTCTCCTTTCTTGGATTTGGGGAAATTTACCCAGAACAACTGTTCACCAGCTGATGGTGTTGTTTGAGGACATCAAGCATTTTCATTGAAGTGCAGCACTGTCAGATATAGTCTGTTGTGGGAAAATGTCATTTATAAATATGGTGGAACCATACATGCATGTATATACACTGTACAATCGTGGCTTATTTACCTGTATAACATTCCAAGAAAAGAAAAGACCACATTCTTGGGTGCTTCATCATACTAGAGGAGTTTCACTAAGAACTATTCCAGTAGAAGAACTTCAACTTCTTGTTATGTATGGAAAGTTTGATCAGCAAAACCGCAGTGACCCCTGCGACCCTAGTGAGGATGATTAGATGAGACGAGATGAGATTTCTTAGTAAAAAATAAAATCACAGTTAATAGCAGGCATTTACCACTAAGTGGAGCTATAGCTCTGTGTAAGGAGTTGTGCAGAATGCCAACAGTAAAAGCCAGAATGTAAATTAAGAACAGTGATAAATAGATTGTCAGAAAGACTTTCACATAGTTTAACCATTGGCTAATTTTGATTATATATTTGTGCAATATATTTAACAAAAACAAGGTGACAGTTTTCCATTTCCAGTTTAACATAATGTTTAAACCCACACATATTGAATGCTAGTTAAATTCATCCTTCAATCCTACTATATCAGATTTCACTTATTTAATTTCTGTTGGCTTTTTGAAATATAATCCAGGTGATGAGGGATTGGACATAATGTTCTGCAAAGTAAAAACAAATTGTACCGACCTCACATCTTATCTTGCAGCTATGATATTCTGCAGACTGTGTTGATGCCTGAAAATGTCATGAGACTTTTTTTTTTTTGCCATAGTTATGTCTGTGTTCGACATAGTTATACTCACTACTCCATCCAAAGTAAATCCTCCATATTTTTTTTTTTTTTATTATTATTTTTTACATATTACACTGGGCATCTTTAACTGGTAATTAGCAATCCATCTCTTTAACAACAGATGCTTACTGTACATTCATAACCACTAAGTCTTTCTGTTGATTCCAACTCTTCTCAGCATGTTCCAGGGTGGAATCCCCCATTTCCAACCCACTCCTTTAAATCCCTTCTTCCAATCACATACACATGCCTATAGGGTTTTGTCATCCAGTGAAGCTACTACATCATCACATGCCCATTTCCAATGTGCCCCTTGAGGAATGGTAAGATTTCTGAGCCCACAATATTTTGGGATAAAAATAGTGATTCGCACAACTTCACAGAGTCTGATTACAAGACTACTCTGGGATTACTTTTGAGTGAAGTCAGGGTCAAAGGTGACAGGGATATATAGAAGGCAGTAGTGTTTCCTGTTTAAAGTGGAATTCTTTAAATCCTCAGAGAGGTGTGGGTAGTAGAGGGAATGAGCCTCTGTATTATACCATTAGTGGGATGTCAAGGCTTGCACACATTGAAGTTGTGTCACACTAACAGAAATGCCTGCCTGAGCGATTGTATTAAACTGATGAGTCTTGTGTTTTCACTTAATGAACAGATGTTTCTGACATTAAGTAGCTTGGTCATAATAACTATTACAATATGGTTTCATTTTGTTGTAGTCATGGCGTAATAGTGAAATTAAATGGCGGCCGTGATACGTGCAATTTGTCTGCCACATTTTTAGCAACGTGCTCTAACATGCTGTGGTGGTGGGAGAGGGGATCTGCACCAGCGTGTCAGTCATTATCTGGAGTAACATGACTCATGCTTTGGGTTCTTTTATTCCTTTGGGCTCAGAAGTCACTTTGGATTGACCTCACAGTCTGCTCTGTTAACGGTAGTGGAAACTGTTATGTATACAACCATATATGATAGTTCTTTAGCAGTGATGTGGAATTTTAAGAAAAGTCCTGAAGCACAGTTTATACGAGGGCACTGACAGTGTTTCCCCTGTCCTCCTTTTCTTCTCAGTTGTAAAATGGCTGAAGACAAAACACTGAGTCATATCAGTGGTACAATCAGAACCAAGGTATGTGTGTACCTGTTGTGCTTGGTTACACCTGAACAGTGAGTGTGCATATTAACCTGGGTACTGTATGATGATGAATATTATACATTCATCTTGTTTTTTAATCTCATGAACACTTGATGTTTTAAATGCGGTAAATTATTTATTTCAATCATACCATTTGTTGGTTAATATAGTATATAAACCTATTTTATTTTTTTTATTGGTGTTTTATTTTATTTTAATTCAAGATTAAGAGACAAATAAAAATGTAAGTATAAAGAGTTTGTGGACACTTTCAATATTTCTAATCCTCCTCTGCCTTTTCCTGTTGCCTTATTTGACCGCAAAGCTAACTGTTTTGTTTTGTGATGTCATCTTTCCCACACATAAGCATGAGATCATTTACACAGCTGGAATATGAATCCATGCCACTGCCTCCAATAGAAAATATGTTTCCAGTACTATTGTAGTATTAATAGTTATATTCCTCATACATCATACAGTAAAATACACCAACCACAAAGATTCATTCAGAAAGAGTACGATGTGACCCAGCAAACATAACTGCAATTTCAAAAAGATATTTTAGCATTTTATGTATAATTTTATAATATAGATTCTCAAACACACTGGAAAAAAGTGAACATTGGCAACCATTGATGTAAGGAAGATTTCTATTTGAACTGACCTATTATCGCTATGTTTCTGGCATTTATTTGGTTTAATTTATTATATTACTTTCATTCAATATAAACCAAGGCCTCATTGGTTCAAAGTAATTGCCAGACTTACAATCAAATAATAATTTTCAATTCAAGTGAAAACGCTGCATGTCACGTGACGTGTGTATATACTGATGTCACGTCACAACCAAACTTGAACTGAACTTGGAGACTGCCATTTTTTATTTTATTTTTTTTATTTAATTTTATATATTAGTGCTTAATTTTACATATTAGTATTTAATTTTATATTTTTTTTTATTTCATTTTTACACAGTGATATTCTAAGGACTAGCCCAGCTCACTTCAAAACCATATCACAAGGTTGCTGTAATGTTAAAAATGTAATAAAAGAAATGTGAGAAGTTGGAACTGTGTCTTTTCATAATTTTATGTTGGCTTTAAGTAATTTGATTACTTCTGACAAGACGACGCAATTTCCTTAGTTTTTCTGAAAGTGAGAAAATACATTGTATTCATACAACCTATTGATTGGAAGTTATGTAAGATTTTGGCTCAAGCCAAAATATAAGTTAATGCAAAGCATACATTGCGAATTACAATTTGAAATTATGATTTCATGGTATTTCAAAACTTTCCTTGGTTTGAAATGTATTTTTGATTTAACATTACTACATTATTTCTTACAAACATTTTTTTTTATTTGAGAGAAACAACAAATTAAATGTGACAAGTTGACGCAATTCGTACATTTTGATCCAAAGCGTCACCTTTTACAGTGCAGTTCTTAAACAGTTGTGCCATGATAAGATGTTGGATACTGTAACTTTTTCACTGGAATGTGTTGTAGAGATTTTTCTAGATACAAATTAGAAATATGAGTCAAACATCCTGGAATAAGGTTTTCTTTAGATGTTGAAATGACTTACTTCAACTTCAGATAAGTCACAGTAACACAAATCACTTTCTGGCAGGTTTTATAAAGTTATCAGCTCTTGATGTTTGCAGACAGAGGGACAAACAGGGGGGGAAAAGATATTTTGAGTGAACTTTTACTGCATGTTACTACATTTTACTCTATTTTTAGAGCTTTTTATACAGTGTATTGTTACTGCTTTTTATTACATTTTACTGACCCATGGGTACCGGAGGAGGTGTGACAGGCAGCAATGCTAAGCAGGAAACATGATCTACCTGTATATCAACTTTGCTTTAACAGCCAAAACAACCTAAAACATCAAGTTACAAAACTTTTATATTTGTGGATTTGAGAGATACGGTTTCACATGTACAGTCACCTTTAAATCACAGTTTAAAAAATACACAATTTTCTTATTTTCACAGTTAAATAAACTTTTCATAATGGTGTAAATGTACGGTTGCCCATAAAATTGGAATCATTTTCTTTTCTGACACATTCTGCTTTTTATTCCTACTCTTACACATCACGAGTCACCTTTGACCAGTTATACTTTATCTCTCCAGAATAAAGCACATTATCACAATAATGTCACGAACAGAGGTAAAGATTTTTTTTTCTAATTTCATGGAAAACAGAGTAAATTTTTGTTACATTTTATGTTGCATGTATGTTTTTACCGCGACTGAAAAAAAATCTATGAGAATTTTTTAAATCTACTTTTAATTGTAGCTTTAGGACAAGTTAAAGCTTACCTCTATTTATTTTTGCTTTAGTTGATTCATTTGTTTTGTATTTTAATGACTGCAAATACTCGTTAATCTTTCTTATTTTAAAATCACTCTCACGATGTTTACATTATTATTGTCATTTTTCTGTATTTGATCATGTATATGATGCATTTTTAATGTTACTCAGCTAAAATGAAGCCTACACATCAGTATTAAAATAAAAGTTGAATGGATTAAAGTGTGCAGTCTAATTTCTTATTAGAAATATGGATTTAATCAATACCTTATTTTTTTTTATAAGACTTTGGAGTGGCTAAAAATTAAATAAGTCACCACTACTGTATGTCTAGGGGGGAAATGTTTTCTATAGAAATACAGTTACTCAGACTACATAGTTTGAACTGTACTTTTCCATTCAGTTTATCTTTTCTGTCTACATAAAGGCATTTGACGTAAGCAGCTACAGCAGGTCTGAATCTAACAGGTGCGTGCTCAGACCTGACTGAAAACAAAAACCATAATTTTGTTTGACGTCGGTCCAGGTTTGATAAGCAAGTTGAGCAACTACCTTTCATGTTGCAGCAGTTCTCCTCAAATAAATTCATATTTGTGTAGTAAGTCATGTAATTAAACTGTTTATCTGACAAACCATATATTGAACCATAAAAATAAAACAAGGATATTTCATCATATTTAGGTGAAGAAAGAACCCTGAATAAATAAAAGATGTATGCCCTGTCCAGTCTAATACAGACATTTTTTTTCAAGCAGGTATTTTACTCATCTGTCTTTAAAAGGTCTTTAAAAAAGTCACTTTCATTATATAAAATATCGTTTTACAAAGGATGAAGAATGTATTTATCCAAACTGCAGATGCAGTGCCTCTAGCTTGTAATATCTATTAACCCTCAAATATGTAGAATTATTTTGTGGTGACTTCCAATGGAATTTGTCTCTACAATCAACATTTACTAATTGGTTTTCAATAATATATAATAATATCCTGTGCTGTTTGCATTTTTCATGAATTTACTGATCATGTAAATGTTCATAAAAGTTTAAAAGTTAATTTAAAGGTTATTATATCAAAACTAAGGGGAAAAAAATAACCATTTAACCAAACTATTTCTACAAACACTGAATCTGTGTTGCAGAAGATGATTGTTGTCTCCATGTTCATTATGAATCCTTTGAATATGATAAAAAAAAGAGAAAAAAGAAAAAGAAATCTGTTGCCAGTAAAAAAAAAAAAAAAAAAAGAAACGAGATTTTACTGAAATGTTTGTTTACTGAAACTTTTACTGACATTTTACCACATGATTATTTTGATTAGTAATTTCAATGTGGTCAACCCATCTGTGGTGTAGAAGAATGACTGTGAACATCTCTGTCAATGCATTTGGGGCAGTTTTTCCACATAAGAAAAAAATGGCCAGTTGATCCAGTGGTGACAGGCAGCAGAACCAGCCCATAGATGTGGAAGATGCTAAACAGCACAACAGCCTCTAGATGGAAGGATGAGGACAAAAAAACAACAAAACTGAACAATTGTTTCAAGTTGGTTTGTTAAAACTGTGGATGGTGTTTAACAAACATGTTAAGTGCATATATATATATATATATATATATATATATATATATATATATATATATATATATATATATATATATATATATATATATATATATATATATATATATATATATATATTCCCTTCTTTCTCAAGTTGTTTGCTCATGCAAAATGAAACACAATTAATATATCTGAAAAATGAATCCTGTTGAATCATGACTACTCAAAATTAACCCACACCAAACCTGTGAGTAATCTGATTCAAAAATGTAAACATTTGGCAGCACTAATATTGATGCAATTGATGGTTAAAAAGTCAGTAAACGGTTTAGATCAATGGATATGTTTTTATTTGCCAGCAGCTGTTTAAGTATTTAAGGGTTAAACAATTAAACATGGTGTCATTTTCTGTTAAACTCTTTGACACGAACCATCTGGCATGAATAAGTATGTTAGCAAAACAACTGGAATCAATTCTAAAACTAAATAATCATTCTGTATAAATAATTAAACAATAAATGGACTAAAGTATTATTGTATTTCTCTGTGCAATGTCAAGTCTCTGACTAAAAGACAATCAAGTAATATCAGTTTAAAGTTTTTGTGAGCCCATCATAACTACCTTAAGCCACTTTGACCACTCAGTCATCTGTTTTATGGTGCATTTGACCACAGTACATTGTACATTTGGTCAGTTACAGTTTGCAGAGCTCTGTTTAAAAGGTACCTTCACAAACACTGCGTCGATTCCAAGCACAAGCGCATGATAATTACCACCAGATCCTTCCTCAGGAATGCTTGACAGAGAGAAAAGTTTTACAGAGAAACGGTGACTCCATCTTTATTTCGGGTACATTCTTATTTATTTATTAGGCACTCTTTACAGAATAAAGTATGCTTGTAAATGCCAGTCAATTATTTGCTGTTTTTACTTCATCATTCCATGTCGCCATTAAAGACATATGAGATCAAAAGCAGTAGATGTCAGTCTGTAGTACATTTGGGTGGGCTCTGGACTATGTTTTTAGGAGTTGCATAAGCTTTTTAATTCTTTAATAAACATTCCCAGTGTCTACCCAGCACAGTCATGCATATACCCACACCACACTCATTCCTAGTGAACATTATCTCTTTTGTATAAAACATAGCATTTAAAAAGTACCTACATCTATCACTTGTATTAATTTCCGGCAGAGCATCTCAGCTATTAATCGTTTGTCCTTTGAGTGTTTATTCATAATGGTATAATTTAGTGTGTCCTCAATCTCAGTCTTATCATCTGAGTGTACTATTAAATATTGCTGCTTGAACATGAGGTGATTTATTTCTTATGATCACACTGAAGTCTCAGAGGAAAAAGTCTTTTATGCACAGAATGAACATACTCTATTTTCAGTCAAATTCAAGTGAGGATATATATTCTAAGAAGTGGCAGAAGGATTGTTGTTTAAGTTTTTAAGCTGGAAAAGAAGAAAAATTCCCAACCTGGTTTTGTTTGTCTCTTGTCTACAATGCGGGCACTTGGAATAAGAAAGGACTTGCCTACTTTGCCAGCTTCTTCCCATAAAAGGATAAGACAGCAGAAAGCTTTTATCATTCGTTCCCCTCCAGTTTGTCACAATGGGGCCTTCAGTTGTGGAGGGGGTCTATAATAAACACACATAAACGCATTCTCAACCCCCCACACTCAAAGGGGCACAAAAACACATACCGACCTTATGTCCTGTTCATTTCACAATAACACCTGCAGAGTATTCACAGGAAGTTTTTAACATAACTCCTTAAGAAGTAATCAAAAACAGACAACTAACACCTACAGATTGCACAAACACACACTGCAACAAGCACAGGCACATACTGCCGCCTACTGCTACTAAACACATTAATATGCTGTGCAGCACATGGTGACCCTCCCTAGTTTTCCAACACAGATGCATTCTTAAAAATAAAAAAATAAAAAATCCAAACAAAGAAATAAAAAAGAGTAAATGTCTCAAGTTGGACGCCCTGTTGGGAATGAGAGACAAGAACGAAAAAGAAAAAAAGGCAGAGAAGAAAGACGGTGTATGCAAGAGTAAAAGGGGAGGGAGAAGCACTGAGGGGAGAAATGTTGAGGGGGTGTTGAGGAGGAGGAGGAGGAGGGAGTCTGAACGAAATAGCAGAAGACAGTGAAAACAGAAAGCAGCAGTGAGTTAACGGTGAGAACAGACACAGAGGAATCAGAGAAGACTCAAGACTTGAAACATCCATCACCAGCAAACAGGTACAGTAAAACACTTCCAGTCCTGACTCTGCTTTGTTTTCTTTCACTTAAGGAGGCAGTGACAGTCACATATCTGTTCACCAGATGGAAAACACTGGAAAGGTTTTTCTCAAAGTTTCTGTCACCACTGTGGGTATTCAGTGGCATGGGAATCATCTTTATGCCATCTTTATACATCTTTGTGGTACTTTAACAATTTAAAAGACAGCAATAAAAACACATATTTCTCAAAGGAGACATATCTTCTAATTTGCATTGGGTTCCCACACTCCACATCTGGCTTGTTGCCAGAAAATGGAGGCGATAATGTGGTCACCCCAATAGTTGTGCTAAGTCTTCCAGCACTTAGCATTTATTTATATGGAAGTGTTTATAGCATGGAAACAGGGACATCACAAATGTTTGATTATTCCCAAAACAGATGTGTAAACTGTTTAAAACTCTTCCTGTAATGAATCGGGTAACATTAATGTCTCCCATATGTCACTGCTCTTTCAAAACCTTTTTCTGACAACTCTCCTTTGTGAGTTATCCAAATGACCACGGATAAAAAATATTTGTTATAGTAACATGCCTGTGTGTTGACAGAATAGCTATTGGCACTTAGCTAATTGTCATTTGGATTACAAATGACAATTAGTCATTGTAATCATTGTATTGTTAGTATCTCATTTTATTTATTTATTTTTAATTGTCCAGCCTCTTCTACTTTATCTTAAGGAGAATTCAGGTAGATTGTATTTAGTCTCCAAAATAAAAACCCACAATCACATCTGTGAGGTGATATAATAAGACTGAAATTCAGATATTTCTTCATGCACTGTTGAGTTAATGAAAGCTGTTTTAATGTAATATTAAACTAAACATTTAATATTACCTAATACAAACACATCTTAGACATACATAAGGAAATACAAAAGAATATGTTAATACTGTTGCAAGCAAGAGCATCCACTATTGATACTGCGTCACATTTTCCTTAATATATCACTAAAAATAGTTGTGTCAACTACAGCAAATTGGTGAACCATGTTTTGTAAGCAGAAAAACTGAATTAATTCATAAATGTATCATATTTTTTGGGAGTTTTGTAAAACTGATGTTAACAATAGTCAGAATAAATTTCTAAAAACTGTTATATATAAATGATTGACCCTATGTGTTTTGAGGTAACAACTTTTCTAATAATTTTAATATACATACAAACAAACACATGGCAACGTGTGGGTAGTTGCTTCTATATATATCATTTTCAGTGACTAATAACCCACACTGTCTTTTTCATCATTTATGTTCACAGAGATGACGTCCCTGTGCAGGAATCCAGTTTTACTTCTGCTTTTTCTGAGCACCTTGACTCCCTTCCTCCACCTCTTCTTTAGTCAAGCCAATCCTACTGCCCGTCCTGTCACTCGTGTACAATTTGTGATTATGACATTAGGTCCAGTTGAAGATGACGAGAGTGATGAAGATCTTATACAAGTGAAGGTTCCCACCATCCACCATCAGCCACGCGATTTCTGCCAATACGACCCATGTAAGGAGGACCAGGAGGCCTGTGATGTTCTTCAAAAAAACACTGGGTGCATCTGTCCTGGGACCAGCGACTCTAATGAACCACCTCATTCTCCACGTATTCAAGAGTTGTTGCCTGTCAACCAAGGAGGTGGCCAGGGGGGTGTGGAGGTCACGTGGTGTGCTCCATTGTCCGTGGTGTCCGGTTACAAAGTGGTGGTCCAGGGACGTGAAGGACAGGCCGTGGAGTTTAAGAACACTTTACGACGAGGTGTCATTGGGTCTTTGGAAGCTGGAACCAAAGTGTGCGTGGAAGCCATGAACAGTGCAGGACATAGTACCGAAACCGAGTCCTCCTGTACACGTTATAACCCTCCTCGCACCTCCGACCACACACTGATGCTTGGGGTTTTAGGGGGAGGGGTCGCCCTGCTTCTGCTTCTCATCATAGGAGCTGTCATTTCATGGAAGTATCAGTTGTGTCAAAAGCCAAAGAGAGACTCCAGTGATGGACTTGGAAACCCATCTTACAGCAAAGAGGGGACTTTGTGATCTAGATGACTACATATGTATAGACATTCCAACCAGTAACACTGAACAGGTCCCTTAAACAAGCAACAACCTGAATGGAAAACAACAGCAAAAAGGCACTCAAATTGTGCTGTGATTAATTACAGAGGTTTATGTTTCAAGGAGCATGTGAAACTGTTGGAAAAACAATTTTGCTATTTGTAAAGCAACATTAACAAATAGTTGTTTTTATTCTTTACATGTTTGGGAGTGTGAACTACAGGTTTGTTTGCAGGCAAATTAACCATTGTAGATTATTTTTTTCTAGATTTATTGTGGGTTTTCATTTTTCAATCATAGTTGAAGTCATTTGTAAATACAGTATTTAATCTTTAGGGTATACTTACTGAAACTTTTCTACTAAAATAAAACATGTTTTATTAACAGATGTATTTTTTTTCATTAAACAAGTTTTGTATATGACTATTTCCAACTGCCATATGGGTGAACAAGGATGTGTAACTCCTCTATATATTTCACAATATATCTATAATTTTTATTTCACTTTATTTAATTTTCAACTCCATCTATTCACACATAATGCTCCATATTATTTTTTGTGATAATAAAATAACAAAATTATTTTAATGCTAAATACATGGGTTGTAATGGCATACACCTTAAAAACAGCTGGTAACAATGTTCAGAATAATAAATCAACTAAAATAATATAGAATACCGTAATAGTAGGGGCTTTCCTGCATTTTGGATTGATTTTTTTAAAGATCCAAATTTTTGTTATATTACATTTACCATAATGTAACAAGAATTTCTGACTTCTTATGAAAGTCATGAAAGACAAAATACATGAAAGTTGATAGTTTATTTAATTGGCCAAAAGCAGAGTCAATCCATATAAGTCCCGCCTTTTTGATGTCTAAGCCAATGGTGTCTCGCCAAACAATATGAGGAAGATAGTGTTATCCTCCACACGGACAGTTGAACCTGCAACTTTCTAACTAACAGAATGGCGACCACAGGTGAGTCCGCAGCTATTTTTACTAGTTTACGGGGACATTCAAAGCAGAAGTATACTACCTGTAGTTTGTTAGGTTCATGAATGACTTCAAAATTCTCAAGCGTGAAATGAAATATTTACCATTAAGTTGTTAGTGCTGTGCTAGCTAGTTAATATCTGAACAAAGGTATTCATTACGTTTGTGTACTTTATCGTGTCAAATTAGATCAGTAACATAACAAAACGTATTCTGTTCACACACAGCTGCGTCATGTTGTGTTCAAAATGACTCAGCAGAAATCTGTTTACGTTACCAGTCACTTTCGTTCCATTGGGTAATAGTTACCTAGGTAACGACAATAAACCATTTGAATCTATTTTATTCCGCGAAGAGGCTAGAAGTGTCTGCATACCACACCATGCTTCATCAAAGGTGATGAGAGGAATGTACCTTTACTCCTGATTTTTAACAGGCACAGGCATTTGTGATAAGGAAAAGCATGAGTGCCAACATGAGGGAGTAATTTTCCTGGGTTGATTGTGGCGGTTGTCAGGGGTTTTTACAGCTCTACCCATTGAAATAGCAACACATAGACCCCTAGGCGTATGGCATATAGTAGTTAATGGTTACATTAGTGAGTCAGACCTGTCAAGAAATGTAGAGGTCAGGGTCCCCCAGGCCACTAAAGAAGACCCAGCCAGGTCCCACTGTAGGGAATATTTACTTATGATACGAAAGATGATTAACCTGATCAAAGTAACTAACAAGTTGATTGTAAAGAAAATGTATTAACCTCGGTTATGAGCAAGAAGTGTGTGTGCTTTCTGATTTTTATGTCTTAATACAGAGTTATTTACAGAATCAGCAGAGGGAAAAAAGAGAAAAAAGGGGGAAGTGAACCAAACAACGGCTCCAAGAGGAGGGGTTAGAACAGACTGCAGACTGGCAGTGGAAAGAAAGTATACACAGAACCTAGGAAAATATTAAATCATTTTGGGATAAGTGACATATTGAAGTAGGGGGGGGGGGGGGGGGGTAAGGGCATATAAGAGCTGTGTGGAATAGAATTGGAGGGAGGTGCATGAGCCAGGTCCATAGGACCTTGTCGTCTAGGCTCATACTGTTATTCCGGATAAGGAATACAGTCTGATTGATTTCGGTCTTGTTTACTCTAGTGTGGCCCATCCTGGGGTAAACATATTCTGTGGTGTGATCACTTCTCTAAACTGGTGTTGGAGATTTAAGGAGAATACCAGATTTGGTCATTCAGTGGACTTTTATATTTGTAAAATCAATGGTGCAATTAATTCATTTAATATCACGGTTTATGAGACAATCCATTTACTTTTGTCACATAATTTTCCCATTCACTTCCAGTCACAAAGGAAATATCGTATGCAGATCTCAAAGCACTTCTGGGAAAGAGCCAGAATCTCCTCTTGATTGATGTCCGCACTAAAGAAGAAGTGGATAAAGGACATATCCCAGGGTCCATACACATCCCAGGTAAGTTTCTTTATTAGTAGTAATAGTAGTAGTATATAATCTTTATATATAACAGGTGTCACTCAGAAGTGATATCACCAATTATCCAAACAATGATGAACCAAGGTTTGGGACAGTTTTGATTAATATAAATAATATAGGAAATTATAGAATTATAGTAGATGCAATGTTTTAATCAATAATTAAGAGACAACAAAACAAAAATCAGTAAGGTCAATACCCAATTCCTAAAAGGTTGAAAAGAGATAACCTCACATTATAGGGATGTAAATTTACTAAAGTGATAGGTGGTTAAATACAATAGGACAGGAGTAAAATAAAGTATTAAAAACAAATACAAATTACTGAAATAGAATAAAGATGGAAATAAAACACTATGAATAGTAAAATCCTATAAAAGCAAGCTGGTAGAACTGTATTTTAAGAGGTCATATAATCTTTTCAGGTAGGTTCTTTCTGAGTTGAGACAGCAAAGGCACCTTTAGATTTAAGCCACAACTGGAGAACAGCTAAAAGGGTCCCATCTCAGTATCTTGGATCACAAGTCAACATTAAAAGTTACATAATTAGAAGTCAGACCCAGACCCCTTAAAAATGATTAGTACACTTTTTTTAATTAGTTCTAAAAGGAACTGGAAACCAATGCAAAGATGCCAAGAAAGGAATGATGAGAGGTTTTTGGTTAAAAACAAAACAAAAAAAGTAATCTAGCTGCTGCATTTTGGCCCAGTTAGAAAAAACTATAACTATATTTTAGAGCAGCCTCATGTTTGATGCGTTTTTTTTCTCAGTTTTTCCCCTGATAATTGCCCCTTATCATCTGCACTCATACCAGAGTCTCCCGGGTGTGTTATTGTTGCACTTACTGGATATATTTAAGTGTGCAGCTGTGGATTGGCGTGAATATAGACTGTTGGGTTTTTTTGTTTGTTTTTGCAACAGTTCAGAATGTTTTACATTAAAGTCCGGGCTGCTGTCTTTTTCACATTGAAGTAATTTCTGCTTTCTTTGTGTTTTCTATCCCCTTGTTTAGTTAACACTGTAGATGAAGCTCTTGCAATGGAGCCAGAAGAATTCAAGTCCAAGTGTGGAGTAACCAAGCCACCGTTGGACACCCCAGAACTGGTGTTTCACTGCCAAATAGGCAAAAGAGGGGCAACAGCCACAAGCATAGCCCTTGAAGCAGGATATGTGAAGTATGTGCATGTATAATGCCATTTTGACTGTGTAGCCCCATTTTATAACATTTAAATGAATAACTTATCTTGACTGTCTAACGTTATGTTTGAAAAATGTCTCCAGATATATGCTTTTCCCCATCAGTAATGTAAACTGTATCTTCTGTCTTTTTTTCAGTGCGTGTAATTATGCTGGAGGATACAAGGAGTGGTTTGAGAAAGAGGGAAAATAACTGAAGAAGTGCCTCATTACCTCCGCCAAGGAGGTTATGTTTTTACCGGCGTTTATCTGTTTGTTTGTCTGTCTGTCTGTGTTCAAGATAACTTGAAAACTTATGGACGGATTTTGATGAAATTTTCAGGGTAGGGTGGTAATGGGGAGATCTGGAAATTATTAGATTTGGGGAGGTCTATATCTGCGCTCTCAGAGTGCTTTTCTAGTTTGTTCTATCTTTACTAATAACAATAGCAAGGGTTGTCCCTCAGTTTACAGAGGATTTAGGTGCTGTCTGAGTTCTACTGTAGAAGATTTAGGAGCATGGACTAAGGGTATGGGTTAAAAAAACAAACATATTTTTTAAAATGGAATTCATATTAAGATAAATTTGGACCATCGCTATCACTGTCTGTACAAAAAAAATTTAAAAGCCTGAGCAGATGATACATAATTTCTTAAAAGCTTAACAATAAAACTTGTTGGTTGGTTTCCTACTCTAGTTATTTTTTATGCTCTTTGGGTTTTTTGTTTGTTTGGGTTTTTTTTTTATTTTTGGGCTCATGTGGGGTGCACAGGAACCTTAAAATGAACAAAACAAAACATTAATAACAGACAATGGCATTGTTTTATTGTTTCATATTGTGTTTTATAAGTACCTATAACCAGCACATTGGATTTTTTTCACCTTTTTATGCTAAGTTATTCAATTAAACATATTTCTTAATTCGTGTATGTTGTGTGGATCATTTCAGAAAGCATTACAATAATATGAATAAGAGGTCTTTGAAAACATCTGAAACACCGGTGCTGAATTATTAAAGGGTCAAATGAGAAGATTATATGAAGAGGGGATTACATTCGGAAAGTTCAGATAGTTTTACAAGATTTTGTGAAACAGTCTGACATTTTTTTTGTCTATGACTTAAAATTCACCATCATGGACAGTGGTGGAAATAAAACAAAAATTTCACAGGTACTCAAGTACAAGTAATTGCTTTCCATTCAGAACTTTTCTTAAAATATGCTACCTGCAGCGAGCAACCTGACTGTACCCCTTGCCCAGCAAGCATTGTGGGAGCTGTAATTACGCTACTAGTTATAGCTATAAAATAAAACAAAGTTCCCTGAAAAATTATTTCCAAAAACGCCGACAGCAAGACTCAAGTTCAACTGAGGAGGATGTTTCTCCCTGTCCATCACCAAGCACATCCACGAACCCTCCGGCACCTGCCTCCCTTCTGCCTGCATCAAACGTGTTTGCTAGCTGGACATCTTGAGCGTGCCGAGCAGGCATTATGGACTTGATTTAATCATCTTTAAAAATCTCATTGAATGTGTCCCAACCCTTACTTTTTTGTTTGTATGTTTCCGGAGATTCCACTCTACCAACTTTTATTTTCTCTCTTGCTACCTTCGTACTGTAGGATATTGACGACGTCACGTTGTACTTCACCTTCGCGGAAATTCAGTCAATAAAGTGTATGTATTAATAATAGCAAATTGTACCTAGTATTTAAATCACAACTATTTACCAGGTTATTGTAATGTTTATCTCAAACGACCCGAGCGAACGTAACCCGAATATCATTAAAAAAAATATTTTCTCAATGACCCACAACTGCAGGTGACCGCTCACTTCAGTTCAACCCCAGTGTTGCCAGATTGGGCGGTTTTCCGTCCAATTGAGCTACCTTTCATTACATATGGCGGGTATATACAATTTCGGCTACTTTTGCCAACATCTGACGTTTTTTAACATTCTGAAAACAGCACAACAAACTGCTATTTTATGGTTTAAAATCAGTACAAATAAGCGTTTAACAGCTTACTGTAATGCATTTAAATGCACATGTATTCAATTATTAAATGTGTTCGTGTGTGAAAAACCGTTTTTTCCTGGAGTGGGCGGGTTGATTGGGCAGAAATCGCTCAACCTAATCTGGCAACACTGGTCTGTAGCCATGAACATTAGCCCGTCCGGGTTCTTTTTTTTTTTTTTTTTTGCCCGTCCGGGTTCTAATTGAGCTATCACTTGTCAAAATACCAGACTGACGTTAAACTACATTAAAGATGATCAAAGAAATACAACAGGTATAATGTATTCATTTATTCAGAAACGTCGACTTTAACCTGACAAATGTTTGATAAAAGAAAAGTAATTTGTAACCGTATGAACGTTTGCCACGCAAGCTATGGAGCTAACTAGCTTAGCCTACTGCTAGCATGCTAACAGTTTAATAATGTTCAGGTGCTGCGGCTGCTCATGCAACTGAATCAACCAAAAAAGGACAAAACAGGGGGAATTTTAGTACTTCTATGGACTGATGGAGGTGCTTTTCACAGAGTAAACTGCACTGGTAAGCCTTCTTGGTTCATTAGTGCCTTGAATGAACTACAGGATTAAAAAACAGCTTTATGTGATGTTTGTCAGAAAATAAATCCAACAAAAGTAGTGATGTAATGAAGGAAATATACCATACATTTGAAGAAATTAATGAAATATGTTGGGGGGGGGGGGTACTAATACAAACAGGCAAATAAAAATAGTCTGTTTACAATTTCACTTGTTATAAAAATGCCTTGTTTAATTTTAACACTAAAATAGAAATAAGAAATAATTCTGACACTGAAACAGATAATGACCATTATGACAGAATATGATTGTGAAACCTACTGTATGTTATCCTGCTGAAGTAAAAAATAAAGTAGTGGAAAAACCTCTTGAGATCAATGACATGACACTGATTCTTTATGCAATATTTGACAAATGCATGAGGTGTCCAATACCTTTTTTTCCACCACTCTACATCATAAACATGAATTGGTCGTAACACTCATTGCCCACCTTGTAACTGAATTTAAATGAAAGCAGGGGTAAATAATCTTGCCTCTAGCTGTTAGCATTTCCTTGACAAGGTAGCAAGTATTTTGTGGCATCCAGTGCAATGTGTTGTAACTGTGTTCCCACTTGTGGTGTAGTTGCAGCTGCTGGTCCTTGGTGTGAAAGAACGAAATTGGAAGATCTCCAACCTGGTATGTCAATGTACATACATACCTAAATAGATACGCAGGATCCCTCCTCTTTGTATGACTTTGTGCTGCTGTAGTCTATTCAGATTTAAAGTATGTACTTGGTTCTGGACCACATCTTGAACCTGAGGAGCTGAGTGCCTTTACTGATCTGTATGGTTCGCTCGGATTACTGCTGTCCTGTCAGGTACAAAAAATATTCTTTACCAGTATCTTGGAAGCTGAACATTCTCTTCAAATAATATTCAATACCATCCTGTAAGACACGTGTATACTAAGGACAACACCTTATTTACCAAACTTTGTCAAATTTTAAAACCTCTGAATGAAATATGTAGATCTTAAGTAGTGTTTGAAACATAATCCTAATGTTTAATTATTCAATCAAAAAAGGCTGTAAGGTCCTGTTTTTGTGTACCAGCTGAAAAATTCACATTTAGCAATGTATATTTTCTTTGATAACCAAGCAAGTCTCAGTCTGTCACATTGCAGTAATGTTCACAATAATTACCGTATGAATTTTTCACCAAATCTCGCAGCCATAATTTTGTGTGTTCCCTTCCTAATGTCATAAATAAAGCTCACATCTGCATATCTCTTTTGTCTGAGCAGATAAATAATGGAAGGGAATTCATTCCAGAGGAGCATGCTCATTTAGAGATGTTTTTGCACACATTCAGTTTGGCAAATGCAGGGGTATGAAAGCATCTGTGTCATATTAATTTGAGTTTATTTAAATAATTAAGATATTAGAAAGAAGCTGAACATTTCTTTTTTTCACAGATCAACATTCATCTTAAACTTAAATTCAACCAGAAGCTCTTCCATCGGGAATTTAGGTAAAACTTCTATAGTCAACTATACTCATATATGACGTCAGTAGTCTTAATTACTGACTATAATTGTAAAGTTAATTTTATGAATAATAACCCACAACAAAACAGTAAATCTCGAATAGCTTTATGCTTTGTTTTTTTGTTGTTGTTTTTTGAGAGCTGCAACATAAATGCTGATAATAAAATAAAACTGCAACAATGAAACGGTTCATGAATATAAATTAAGAGTACATTTTCTTTTGTCACATTCTTACAGAGTGAAGATGAAGCGGAATCTTACTGTGGCAGCAAATCAGTCTGTTTCCTTGGATGTCGCATGTAATGCACAGTCAGTCCTGTTTTTTTTATTTATTTTATGTGGAACCATTCATATGTGAGTCAGTGTTCAACTACTTTCTGTAAAAACAAGCTCTGAAATTGTAGATGTCTAAAAGGAAATTACATCATTGTAATTATTCTATGGTAGGGGATTATGTTTAAATACTGGTGAAGGTGACTCTCCTTCTTGTACAGTCCTCCAGGGTGTTTGATGAAAGGACGCTGGTGTTGGGGTGGGCACCCCATCTTAGGTAAAACATTACCGCTCAGTATCCCACCACAGGTCATGAATCAAGGCCTGCATGGGCTGCTCAGCCTTCGGCCTGTCACACTGCTGCGCCCCTGTGCACTTCAGTACCCCAACTTGGCAACCCAACTCACCCACATACAAATATCCTTTTCTGATTATATCCTATAATGTAATATCATATGTCAAACTGATTTCCTTGACTTAACATGTGGCCAGGTGTTGATCTACAGTCCCAGTAAGGTTCCAATCACAGGCCCTTCTGCTTTCTTTCAGAGTCTTCCTTCTTATCTAGACTGTCACGAACTAGGTCTGTGTGGCCTTTACTCCTCTAGCTTCCAAGGTAAACAGTAACCACTGTTGGGAAAATCACATTTCTCCAAAGATACATAAGTGTCAGTTTTCATGAACAGCCTATAACCTAAAACAGAATAGTGAATGCTGTTGTTAGAAGTGCATTTCTGAAAACTTGGATAAGTTTCCGAATGGCTGAGTTGGATTCACAGTAATGATAAACACCTGTTTCTAGTAGAGAAACACTGCGCACAGCCCCTGCCCAAAGCTGCTTATAAACATTTTAATGGTTTCCAAAGAACCCATGATTGAAATCAGAAAATGGAGCTGGATAAAACAATGCAAGTACAAACAGAGGACACAAACACAACAACAATAAGTTGGAATGTAGTATAATCAGCCTCACTGGTATAGCATAACAGAAGAAATGCTGGAGAGTGATTTCATGGCCTGATTTCTATGAAACTGACATTGCATAATTGTTTCTTTATCTTAAACTTCACAATGAATCACAACCAGAAAAATAAAACACCCAAATCCACAGAAATCACCAGTTGGTCATTGAACAAGGAATGAATGAGTAATTGTGTATTTTTTGTCATAGTATAAACCAATTTCATGACACATACTTTAACTTCCTGAAAGAGGATCCTCAGACACATAGGTTTATTTTTTGTTGCACTGGGTTTGACCTGAACACTTCAAAACACTGCTATTCCTGAAAAAAAGAGTGTAAACATCTGTGGGGTTCTGTTATTTCATTGAACTGAAAGTAACTATTGTTTTAATTAAAGAGCAGTAAAACCTAAATATTTGGAAAAATTACCAGCAAACCCAAGGGTGTGCCTTCTTTACCCCAAGGTTATGTACTTTTGTAATTACTGAGACGATGTGATCAGCCAGTGTGGACTTGCAGTGGGTCTAGTAATGACAAAAGAGCATCAATAATGATTGTTTGTTCATTACATTCCATTTCTGGCAATATTTGAACAGCCTCTGCAGGTCTTATACACAGCAGTAGTACTGTGTACAGAGTAGACCAAGGAAACTGCGAGGAAGCAGATGATAAATCAAGCGTTCAGCCTTTACACCAGAGTCTCTTGATATCCGTCTTCCTGCAACACAGTGACCCCTTCACCACGCAGCTTTCTGACATTGTTGGTGAGACACAGCTGCTTTTATGATCATAAAACTTATGGTGGGAGTGTCTTTTTTTCAGTCCATACATTTGAATGTGATGTGCTGTGCTTCAGCATTAACACGGGCTTTGATTCTCCAATAGTTAATGAGATGCTGATAGAGCACCACCTAGAGGACATTCTAAACAATAACAGGCAGGCAGTCATTAATGCTGTGCAGATGGAGCTGAAGAACGCACTGAAAAGCCAGACTTGCAGAAACAAGGTGAGTATGACTTCAGTATGACTGATATTATTTAATGGGTATTTTGGCACCAATTGTGAGACAAATGTTCAGAAAACTTTAACATCAATGCACAGTTATATCACACTGATATTTTTAAGTCTTTATTTTTGTTTGTTTTATCAACAGAAAATACAACACAGAAACTAAGAGTCACTGGTTGAGCAAAAAATATTTAAACCACAGACATTAGTAATTATGCTTTGTTTTGTTTAGAGTCCAGCCATTTTCTCCAACACTTTATAAAGATATATTCCTTGATCTGTAGGTAATAAATAAATTTTTCCAAAGAGTGGATTTTCTCTTATGGCTAACCATTGATCCTCATGTGTGCATTAATTTGGAGCCAGTTTTCCTTGTAATGGTATTTTTGGAAGCAGTTACACGAGGTATACAGTAGTATTTGCCTTCTGTCTCTATTACAACTCCAGGTAGCAAAACAAAACCCTAAAACCTGGAGTTCATAGGAATTGTGAAAGTCATAATGCCCATGCAATGCAATTATTTCAAAAAGCATATTACAGAAAAACTTAAATTTTGTACACATTTGACTGATATTTTTGGTGCCATTCCCTAAATGAGCTTTTTGATTAAATCAGAAATTTTACCTCAAAATTTCACAATGGTATGTATGAGAGACACAAATGCATACATTTCTTTCATAGAGAACTTCTTAAATGGCATTCTAGATTTATATTTTTAGCAATTCTGTCTTTTTACTGTACATAACATGCAGTAGCTGATATGCCTTTCAGGCTTTTTCATAGCTACCTTGTGTATTTAACATGTTAAGCTTTTACCTATGAGTCGAAGAAACAATAGATATGAAGATCGAGTATCTGGTGTACAGAGGTTGTGTTTTGGACAATAATAGCAAATTATATTTCAATCAAGCAAAATTTTATTTGCAAATGAAGAAAATTATTGTTTTAACTCATACCTTGTATTTTACATATAAGAACCAAAAGAAGATGAATTCAGCAGCTGAAGTGATTCTCAGCTCATCTGTCACCATCATGAGCTTCAGCAGTAACATGGATTTCAGAAATGCCTGTCTGAGCAGTATGAAGGTCAGGAAGTGTTTATATTTTTGCACATGTGTTAACAATTACATCGAAGGAAAATGCATGTCAACTTTTACCAGTGGAAAAAAATGGTTATGTGCTACATTCCAGTCACACATGATTTAAAATCACATACATGCAGAGACACAAGTGTATGGGTTTTTAGGTGTGGAGCACACATGAACTGTCGGCGTCTCTCCGTGAATCACTGAAGAGGGTTACGTCATGGAAATTCATTCCCAAGGGCACATGCTACTCTGCTGAGGTACATGAGAATTTTGTTGTTCAATAACACCATCCAATTACTACAACAGCAATCTGAGACTGAAGACATGTGATTTGTTCCTATGTCCACAGATTGAAGAAGATCCTGAGACTGTGGAACCCACCAGAACAGAAATATGATATTCCAGTGACAGTTGTGAAGCCACTTTACATACACAGGACTTCTTTTGCCATTTAAGTTATGCATCTAATTTGCTGTCTGTTATTTGCCCATCACTAAATCACTTCCTCTGAAATAAAAAAGTGAAAAACAAAACTCATTCATATTATGGTTGTTTTTAAGCTAGGTGTACCTGAACTGTACAGTACAAAAGACATATTACCTTAGATTTGTCTCTTGTTAATCCTATGTTCTAAAGGAATAATATATTTTCCCTTTCTTAAACAGAATAATGCATCTCATAACATTTTCCTGTTGTTCGCTTAAACTGTCAACGCTATCCTTTGGTCTGTATTTTTCATTAATTCAACACCATAGGTTAATCTTCAACCCTATTTCTGAGTAATGACACCAGAAAGGTTGTTTTGAGCGCCAGCCCTTTAAATGCAAATCAGCCACTTCACGACCACCCCCTCCAGGTTACTATGTCCCCCAATAACTGAACATTTTAGGTCATCTGTTTGAAGTTTGGATCTATTTCCTGTATGAATTTCAACTGCTACTGCTTTGTTGGAAATGTTGACCTTATAGGCACAAATGCCATCTTTCAATAAGTTACAGATGTAACAAACTAAGCAGGGATTATAGAACAGGTTGTAGAAATGTTACTAAAATTAATATACAGATAGTCTTGTAGCACCTAGGGGGTTTCAATTAATTTTTTTTAACTATTAGGGTCGAAATGCATATATACATTTATGTACCAAAGATTAATAAAAAATGAGTTTAGCAAAATATGACCCCTTTAAGTTCACGCTTTTAATAGAGTACAATATAAATGTTTAGGTTCATTCAGTTCAGATAATGACGTGTGTTGGCTTTCACTGAGACTGAAGCTTTTAAACTTACAGAGCTGTTATGATTGTGAAATGTGTAGAAGTGGAGCAAACACAGGTTAAACTGAGTTGAACTCCAATAACGTTGCAATTGTTAACCTGAACCTTGGTGACCTATAGATGGCGTCAAAGCGACGAGCCTTTTTTTTTTCTTCTACCTCTAACTTCCGCTTCCTATGTTTCTTTGTGTCGTAACTTCCGGCCGCCAACACCGGCAGCATTTTTTCGCGGTAAAATGAAATGTATACTTGTCATTGACGAGATTAATTACCAATTTTATAATCACAGCTTTAACTGATCGCATAGACCCGTAACATCAACACAAATCGCTCAGTTTAACGAATCCTATTTTCCGTGTTGTTATGAATTAGCATAGCATAGCTGAAGTGTCAACAAAACACTGATTTCGTAGCTAACTGCGTTCGTTTAATTCGATATAAAAGATGTCATCAGTAACTCCAGAAAGTTTGAAAACGGAGCTGGACATGTTCGGCATAGACTGTGACAACGACACCGTACTGGACAAGAGTAAGTAACTAACACTAATTTTGCGTATGTTCCGTAGGTTTAGTTGCCGCCGTATACGCATGTAAACACTTATATTTGTAAAGCATCTAATGTTTTCTTAATTTGAATACGAGTAGACCCTTATTCATTTCACATCAATATGATTTTTTATTGTATTTTTTTGTTCCGTAAAGTTAAAAAAAAGTGGAAAATAATGGTTAAACTATGCAAATTATATGTTGACTGTCTTTTTTTGTAACAAGTTGTTTATAGGTTCTAAATATCTGACCTGCGTAATTTGAAATATATAATCAAATATACTATTCTAATCAAGATAAAGTGTGTATTACATTTTTTACATATATTTCATGTATGTTTTGCTATAATTTGTCACTCAGGCTCATTTGAAAAACATGTATATAACAAACAAGTTACATTCATGTCAAATGTTGTTAGTAACTATTTATCAAGCTCCTCGTGCTGTTAATAAGTGCTGTGTAATGTTTCAGTGGCATATCATATATATATATATATATATATATATATATATATATATATATATATATATATATATATATATATATATATATATATATATATATATATATATGACACTAGATCTACTTTTACTTCCCCCATATCTATTTTTATTTAAAAAATTAATTATATTTATGTATATGTGTGTGTGTGTGTACTTTCTTGAAAAAATATCCATATTTCATAGTACAAAGTCACAGTAATCAAACTCTTCATTATATCTTCCCTTCCTGAAAGTTCCTAATTTTCCATCTAAAAGGAAGGACTTTTTTTTCCAATTCCGTACCTCCTTTATGTCCTTGTAGGCAGGGCAGGAAAACTAAAAATACATCTCACTTTCAATTTCACCAATAAACAGTCCTAATCTGCAGTTATTTGTCATTTACATTATTTGTTGTAACATGTCTGTCCAGGTTCCTTTCTTTATTTACATCATTTTTTGTGTGTTATTTTCTTCATATCTTAGTGGTGGAGCAGTGCATTTGCAACAGGGTAAAAGTGGATGAGGTGGTACATGAGTGGGTGGCTTACAGCACCACAAATGGACTGAAGCTCACGATGCAAACACTGGAACAATTTGAACATGAGGTGACAAAAACATGTGTCTTTTATTTCTCATGGCTTGAAGTGTTTACATCTGTACAAATTGTATTAATCCTTAATTTTACTGCTATAATTTATTGTATGTTGTTATATTTGTTCTCATCCTCTATTACTTTCAACATTCAACTTGGCAGATTTTAAGCAAGAGGAGTAAATCCAAACAAAGCTTCAAAAAAGAAGAAACACACAGCAGAACCAGAGATATGCACACACTGCAGGATTTGTATCTTTTACTGAATGAATCTAAATACACTCAACAAATGAGCGGCATCTTGTTATATGTAAAATGTTTCTTTGTAACGACAATGTATGACAGACCTTGACATAATCTTTAGAATCAAAGCTGAGGAAGAGGAGGAGAATCTATTGGACTCCTACTCTACTCCTGCAAAGGTAAGCATCATTTATACATCAGACAATTATAACCGACTTTTTTTCCACTTCTCACATATGGCTTTAGGTTTTATTTCACATTTGAATTGTGTGTTTTCAGGGGTCTCAGAAAAGAGCATTGACAACTCCTGAACACCCTCATTCAAAGAGAAGTGCAGCGACAGCTATTCTTTCCAGCCCTGGTCTACTTCTGTCTCCAGCCAGCTTCTCTCCCAAGTATATAACTATACCAATCAGACTCTACTGATACTTTCATCTTCGTTACCCCAGCCCCCAAAGGGGTATTGTTTTTTGTTCAGACTGTCTGTTTCTTTGTTTCTTGAACAGGAATTAATTACTTGCCAAAAATTAAATGATTCAGCCACTATTTTGATCATTTAAACAATTTGAGTAATTTTTAAGGAGGAAATGTTTTTGTTTAGTTTTGGTTTTGGTTTAGTTTTGGTTTTGGTTTTTGTTTTTGTTTTTTTGTTTTTTTTGGGGGGGGGTCATTCCAGTTTCTACATTTTAATAATAATCTTTGATGCTTCTAAGCAATGAGCCAAATTTAGGACCTCATCTCATGCTTTTGGAAACACTCATTAATAGTTGTCACTGTTTTAAACAATTGTTAACTAAACATCTAACCAATTAACCAAGAACATTCTTAACAGATTAATGGAGAATGAAAATAACTGTAAGTCATAGCCACTATATTTGTTTTTGGTCCACTACCACTGTTGTTCAACTATCAGTGGTGATTTACACTCATTTATAGATTTTAAAAGCGTCAGTGATTATAAGAATATGAGCTAAATGAAACAACGATCTACAAGACTGAGTTGTTTCTTTAACCTGTAATCCATCACTGATCCATATCTCCTTCTCCAGTTTGACTCCCTCACAAAAGTACAGCCAGCGCAGTGCGAAGGGAGAGGTAGTGGTGTCATTCGGAGCTGTGCAGGGCACACGATGGGCTGGCAGGAAGACTCCAGGTGTAGGAGTCCAGGTAGAGCTGTTGGAAGGGCCTGAAGACAGTCTGTCCAGCAGCTACAAGTACATGTTCCAGAGGCTACGTGATGTGCGAAATGGTGAGTTATAACGGGGCCCGGAATTGAAAATAGAGCTATAAATGCTATGGTCTGTGCTACATAATTACCACCAAAAATAAACAAGTTTTCCATCAGACAAAAGCATCTTAAAAGGCTCTGGAGAGGAAACAATAAACAATAATAATCTTAGTAATATTGTTGATCATCCTATTTTACTCCATCTTGCAAACATGCTTGTAGTTATCCAGAGCATCCTGTTCATTTGCACTATACTGAAATTTGTTTTCCCTGATTATTAAAAAATCTAATAAATTAAAAAGTGGTTAATCTGTTTGTATGAGGTAAAACATTTAATATTTTTAAAAGCAATATCACCCCACACAATTTAAGTGCAATAAATCTCTTGCCATTTGTCTTTCACAGTGTTGACAGAGAAGATCGAGGAGCTTGGAGAGGGTCTCAGGTCTCATTTTAGTATTGAAGAGTTCTCCCCTGTTTCTCTTCCTGCTCAGGTATCGAGCAGCAAATGCTGTGAATAGGTTTCCCCAGTCAAATGTTTCAAGTACAAGTAGTAGAGAATGATGATCCAGCATATTCCAATATGCAAAAGCAGCACTGATTTGTGTTTTTGTGCCATGTCACCTGTAGGACATTATTACTGTGTTGGGTCAGGTGTGCTGTGATGGTAATGGAAAACTGAACGCACAGTCGGTTCTGTTGGAGGCAGGACCAGAACAAGGTGGTCAGCAAGTACCCGTTGACCTGTCAGAGCTACAAGAATACTCACTGTTCCCTGGTCAGGTGAGCAACAAGAAGTCTGTTAAATTGCTATTGTCACCAATTTCTCATCAAATCTCTAAAACTTAAGTCATAGCCTTGTATCACAAATCTATTAGTCTTTCCATGATTACTCACCTGAATCTCTTCCCTCAAGGGGAATAATTTTGAAGTGTACTCCACCATAAACAAACCTTTTGTTTAGACACAGAGAAGATTGGTAACTTGGACATTTTTTGAAATTTGTCTTGATGTGCATCGTGGGAATTGTAGGCTTTCACAGCTGCAATAAACATGAAGCGCAAACAGCTGGAGCTCCACTTCTGAATTCTACTCTCAATTATGAAGATGGCTGGATTACCTACTGGCTCTGTTTGTAATTAAATGGTTTGTTTATGGTGTGTTTCACTTTGAAATTGTTCACTGTGAAAGTCAGGTAAGCATTAATCACAGAGGGACTATTCAGATTAGTGATACTTAGGCTACGATTCGTGTTTTGTAGTTGTGATGAAACATCGGTGACTAAAGGCTCCTGCAGCTTTTCAAATAAACCTGTTTTAAACAGCTAATAATGCATGCGTCATCATTTTAGATTCTGGATCAAACAGTCTTTATGCAGTTGTCATGAGCACACAGTGGTGGTTTCTCCTTTGCCTGTGCACTGAGGTTCGTGTGCAGCAGGTTATATGGCCACCAAGAGTAACCAGAGCATGCCAAGGACCTGGGCAGGAGATTTACCCAGTGTCTGACCGAGAACTCTGACACTTTTCACATCTTTTATCATCAAATGTGTTAAAACTGTGCTGATCCAAGTTTGTGATACACTGACGATATTGTACTGTATGAAACCTTGTATCTCTAAAAATCACTCAAATCTGTTTGGACTTGATTCTTTTTTTTTTCTCCTAGTGTCTTGTTTGCAGCCATATCTGTATGTGCCTGCTATTAATCATGCCTATTTTAATGCAGGTGGTGATGATGGAGGGGATGAACACAACGGGGAGGAAACTAGTGGCATCCAAACTCTATGAGGTCAGCTCCACTTCAAGTGTTTTAAAACATTATTTGTTTCAGATAATCAGATAAAAGTAGTATTTAAAACTTGGTTTGTGCATCAGCTGTTAACAGCCTTGTCTTTTTCAGGGTGTCCCTCTTCCCTTTTACACTCCTGAAGTGAAAATGGAGATGGATGAAGGTAAGAAATTATGTTGAACATTAATGCATCCTTGTGGCACTAAGTGGATCCATGTAAATATTGATCTCGGTAACAGTACAATACATCAGTATGTATGGTGTCAGTTTGTGTTAGACTGATTTTTCTTTCTTTGTTCAAACTCTTTATGCAGCTGCAGAGCCAATGAATGTGCTGGTAGCCTGCGGACCATACACTCCCTCTGACGGCCTGACCTTTGACCCCCTTATTGACTTGATTAATATCATCGTCAGGGATTGTCCTGATGTCTGCCTGTTGGTATGGTCCCTTTATTCCGCATCAGTCTGTATATCTGCCGCATGTTAAAATAAGACAATCCTTTATTAGCTGCATAACAGAAATGTACAGTGTTATAGTAGCATAGGGATATTAATATTGAATATAAGGATCAATGAAGAAAATATAAAGAATAGCAATATCGTCATTGTCTTCCGCTTACCCGGATCCGGATTGTTAAGTATAGCAACATCTGAAGTAATATTTAATGAAAACATTGATAATAAATGAGTTCAGAAAAATGGAGCAAAGATCTACTGTATTTGCAATGAATCACTTTTCAAAGGGCCAAATGTTCCATAGTAACTACACATTCACATTGTAAAAGATTTTTATATTGGGGATCATATCTCTCGATTCTCCTTTCTTGTCAGCTCGGACCATTTGTGGATTCAAAACATGAACAAATTGAGGTCAGTGTAAGTGTTCAGCACAGGTTTTAATGTGTATGTGAGCTGTGTGATCCTTAATTCATGTGTACTCTTTCTACGACAGAAAGCCCAGGTGACGGAAACCTTTGAAGCCATTTTCTCACGGTGTATTGAAAGCATTGTAGATGGCACCAAGAGGTTAGTTTCATACTTGGTCTCTGCTTTACAATCACAAGGACCTTAAGATGTGTGATTTTCTTTTTTTCCCCATATGGTTTTATTAAGGTGTTACCTTATTTTTTTTGTAATGGATGTTTTTGTTTTCCTGTGTTCAGTGTTGGCTGCCGTCTGGTGTTTGTGCCTTCTCAGAGAGACATACACCACCATTTCATCTACCCACAGCCTCCATTCACACTGCCAAACCTCAATAAGGAGCAGGCCCAGGTGAGAAACACTACTATATCCACAGTGCACCATCCAGGTGGCAGCTGAAAAGTGTTAAAACAACATCTCTACTCATCTACACTTTCAGGCAAAGTCAATTTCATGATTTTTTTTTGATTGTTTTTTTTTTTTTTTTAAACTATACAGCGCATAACACTGGTCCCTGATCCCTGCACATTGTTGATTGATGGTGTGACCTTTGGCTTGACCTCCACTGACATCATGTTTCACATGGGAGCAGAGGAGATCAGCTGGTAAGGAAATCAAAAATACTTGCATATTCATCACAGGTGTAAAGGTTAACAGAGTTTCTGCAGGTCCAAATAGTAATCTTGACATAAATAATGTTCTTAAAATATCTTAAATTCACTGGATTATGAAGATAATTAAATTTTTCCGCAAATAGGGTTCCTGTGATCATGGAATATAGAAAATTCTTGGTATTTTAAACTCTGTTGACTTAGAAAAGTTGTCAAGTTTTGCAAAAATAATCAGAAGTGGAAAGTTTCAAAGTCAGCCATCTAAGTGAAAATCAATAAATTATATTACTTTTGGATCACCAAAAGTTATCATGGCTGGGGTGGGTTTTCCCCTAAGCCTGTTACAAAAATGAACGGTAACTCCAAAATGTTAAGAGTTCTCTTCACTGAATGGATTCTCTGGACCCCCCATTCATTTCTGTCATGATGTGTAAAAACAGATTTCGCTGCACTATAACAAGACAACAAATTAAAACCATCATGAATCAAGAACCACTAAATACATACTATGCAGCTCCGTCATAGTTTGCTAGAGTACACATTTGATGTCTTCTATTAAAAATACATTCTCAAAGTTAAAACTGCTTCTGTTAAATTTACTTCCATCTAACATAGAAAGGCATGAATTTAATGAGAATGGCAGAAAAGAAATTGATCTCGTAATGGTCTTAATAATGTTTTA